>OX336378.1:26386142-26803420 GCA_946902895.1 Fragum fragum | reverse complement strand
AAACCCAGTTGATGGTATTATTACTACAGCTTACTTGCGGTAGGAATGAAGTTGACCAACTACGGAAGTATACTTTGTTGTTCCTATGACTTAAGGTTAACGCGCGATCTTGCAATTTTTCTCTCTTTTTCGAAACATGCTTAACTCATTCCCACACAATGACGCCTTTTTTCACGCCCTCAAAATAAAAGCTTTGGAAAAAGTTGTGGAAAAATGAAGAAATGGCTTGTTACAAGCTATTTTTCACTAACCAGGACATTTACTACTTAAAAAAAAAAAAAAAAAAAAAAAATCATCAGCTAAAATTCATCGTCAGCAAAATTTTTGAATTTAGACCAGTCTAAAAATTTGACGTCAGGTAATAGGGTTAACTTTTTGTTGAACTAGATCGCAAATGAATGGCGCCCGAAATACCATGCTTTCTTTAATGCTTTCGGGCGGATTATTTAAACTTATTGGTACTTTATAAGTTAAGAAAAACAGTGAAATTATCAAGATGATAAACTGTTTCATAGATTTAACCCTTTTGTCATTCATTTCGCGTTATTGAACTTGATTGCAGCAGGACCAAAGTCCTGCTTCCGCCTCCACGTTGAAAAATAAATCACGTTAAAAATTACGCACTTTGAAAAATTTTGTTAAAAAAAAGTCATATTTTGTCTTTTAATACATAGAAATAGAATGATTATATATTTCTTGTGTAAAGTCGATATATTTTTCTTTTCTTGAAAAACAAAGCTATATTTTCACTTATGGCTCCGCAACTTGTGAAAGTATAGCTTAATCATGGGTTCGATTCCCAGCGGCGACACATATTCTTTCCGACATTTGTCTCTCACCAATGGGTGGATAATCGTAAACCTAAATGGGATAGCAGCTGGGGGCTAGGAAAGGATGTAGATAGATAGATAGATACTTTATTAGAGTAACGTAAACTATACAGTTTCTTGTTACACAACAATGATATACAATTAATCAACAAGGTCAAACAAACATATACAAAAAAAAAAAAAAAAAAAAAAAACCAAAAGACCAGTGATCTATATAAATGTACTTTAATCACTGTTCACTAAAGCGAATCCTGTTTTATTTACATGTATAAATATATGTATGAAGTATGGAAAAGAAACATTGATTTGAGAGAAAATTGGGAATAAGATAAAGTTTGTAGCATAGGAACTGATGATAGAATTTATTTATTTATGATAGTCTATATTTTATTGTTTTTCTTTCATATCATAAAAAAGTAAAGATTACAGTGGATTACCCATTTTCGAACATCATTCTACGTTTAAAGGCCTCTTGTAAATATTTAGCTAGATTCTTAAGTGTTATTTTATTGTTGCTATTAAGTAGCACAACTAATTTAAACATGGATGGTTTATGTCTAAAGTGTTTCTTAATATAGTGTTTTCGCAAATCAGAATAAGATGGGCATAGAAGGATGAAATGGTACTCATCTTCAACTTCACCTTGTAGTGGTAGTACCGGTGTGAAAAATACCAGGAATTCATTGTTATGTACTTCAGCCGCCGCGATATGACTGTTAAAAGCGGCGTTAAACCCTATCCAATCAACCAATCAATAAATTCCTAACGAAATGAAAAATAAATCTGTCTTACATCGAAACTATTATTTTCTATATAATCTCATGGGGAATGCAACACGCGATTTTGCGTTTATCGACGCGGTAGGGGACATGTGGGCTAAATGCAAACTTCACTAAATCTAATATGCATCTCTTATAGTTGAATATATTAAAAATTATTGTAAGATGTATAGAAATTTAGCTCAACACATTAATGAGCTTAAGTTATAAAAAGACATGGGTTGACTTTCCCGCCCGAACTTTATTCATGTACAATAAATGGATCTAATTTTACCTACCTTACCCAGGTTCCGTCAACAACGTTAGCTCCCTTTAACGATTTCAATATTTTGACTATCTCTAAATTTGTTTTTAACGGAAACTCCTGACCGGTGAGATTTATGAAATATTTCCATCCTTTCTTCTTCCATAAGTCCCTCATGCAGACAAGCTCGGCTTCCAATACAGAAAACTCTCCCCATTGTACGTCGACTGACCGTGACGACATAAACACGTTTGGAAAGCAGTCGGCGATTGACGTCATTGTAAAGATGTCTTCTGGTGATGTTTTGTTGTCCAAATGAATGCAATAAAAGTTTTGCGGTCTATAAATCGCTCTTAATAACCGTTCTATTTGCTCTACATGTTTATAAGCAATAATACTAAATGCTAATGGAAAATCTCTCTCCTCTACAGTAACTGAAGAATTTATATATCCCCGTTCATTCACAAAATTTGAACAGTTTGACGTCAGATTTTGGTAGATGATGTTCCTAATGGGACGTCGCCTTACTCTGGTCATACGTAATTTAGCGTCAACTTGTGCATTGGAGTCACCATTTAATATCTTTTGGCACTTCTTCGTTGGTGAAGCTCTATAACTGTCTTTAAACAGACGAGCTATCTCTGTTTCTGATATAACATAGTTTAATTCCGTTGGGTTAGAATTATTCTGATGTTGACTAGTTTCTGAAAAATCACCAAATTCATTTTCATTGAGAATAGCTTCTTTATACCTTCCATCTTCCCTATCTTGAAACGTCGGCCGGTTAACATAAAGGAAACGGGGATAGGAGGTCCTGATCACGTGATTTTGTAAAAAAGTGTACATTATTCCGGACAGACCCCAAAGACCGACTAAATATGCAAACAATTTACTCGTCTCACAGCTACGAACCTTTCTTATAACTCTGTAGAAAATTCTGAAACCGAGCATCTGGAAAAAAAGCAAACATTTTTTTTTCAAGAAATTTAAAACCACGGGCGTCCTTATGAGATAGGCAAGTGGAATTAGCGCGAAACTATTGTAAGAACCTATTAATATAAAGAAACTTTCGGTAGTTTTGAACTGTCGTTTTAGACGATTTCAATATTGACCCATTACCACACGATGACACTTTTTGACACCCTGAAGAAATATGTTCGTGGAAAACGTTGTGAGGAAAGGAGAAGTTGCTTGTAACAAGTAATTTCTCCTTTTCTCATAAATTTTCTACCCCATTTGACGCTTATTCCCCCATTTTAGCGCAATCTGAAATGTCGTCTGCAACTTCTTTTTATTTTGACCAGTCTAAAAATTTTGTCATCTGGTAATGGGTATAATTATGGATCACTAGATAAGAGATTAACAAAAATGGCGTTTAATGTTGGAGTTCAGATCCGGGCTGAATAAATAGTTTGATTGGTCGGATGATTCCTTGATTGGCAGACACGATTAGTCAATTATAACGGACTATAACCATAATCATGATCAAGTATGATGAGAATAAGAAATTGATTGATTGAGTTCAAAGTTGACCTCCGGTCTACATGTATGACTTGATTTTCAGTCGATTTTTGTATTGAAAGTCGCAATCAATAGATTACCGGACCTACGGACTCCATGTTGATGATTGGTGCATTGCCGACAATACATGTGTAAAGTTTTGTTAAATGGACATTGTCTTCTCTCAATATCAGCTCATTTTAATCCATTCTCATTTTTGGACACCCAGGATAAATGCATTGGAAAACATAATGGAAAATGAAGAAATTGCTTGCTTCCCGAAAGACAAGGACGTTTTGTAAACACCCCCCCAAATACACACTCAAAATGTGATGTCTGTGAATTTGAACCAGTCTAAAATTTGGTCGTCTGGAAATTGGTTAAAGCAGGTTTTGGGAAGAAGACATCAACACATTAACAAACGCTTGAAACAACACGACAAACAACAAAAAACGTTTCGGCATGGATATTTTCGTAATGCAATGCCTAACGGTAATGAATCGCTTGTCCAATGATATTGAACTACGGAAATTCATTATCATTTTAAATATCACTTAAATCCTGTTTTCCCGGCCTTGGGGGCCGAAGTATGCATACCAAATTACGAAAACACAGCGTTGAAAGGAAAACTACAGCTGGGAAAAGCTTGAAGATACAGCGCTTTTTAGTGTAATGTCTTGTTCGTTTTAACTAAAAGAATTCTGTGATAAATTGATCAATCGCTGGCCCCACCCACTTACTCCGCTGGCCCCACCCAATGACTCCGACAGAAAGTTCCGCTTCGAATTTTAAACAGCGTTACTTTGAAAAATTTATGGACGGTAGCATGTAATAAAAAGGATAATGGTTGGTTGGTGACTCAAACGTCGTAACTACTTCTCATTCAATCTGTAGTTACGACGTTTAAGTCACCAAACCAGTAAAAACCCCAACGAAAATGGCGGCCAATGTCGGATGATTGTATTGGTCGACCGATTATTTGATCGACAGTCTTAACCTAACTAAACTTAAGTGGGATAGCAGCTGGAAGCTAGGAAAAGATGTATACAGTGGTAGTACTGGTATGAGAAATACCAGGAATCCATTGTTAGGTTCTCCAGCCGCCGCGATATGACTGAAATACTGTAAAAAGTGGCGGTAACCACATTCAATCAATAAATCAATTGATTGACAATCGTGATTGGTCAACCAACCCTCTTTGTATTCAATCCTAATACGAAATATTATTTGTGGATATATGACTGAAAGATTGCTAAGATAAATTCTTATGCATTAACCCATTCCTACACAACATAATTTTAGACTGGTCCAAAATTGAAAGAAGTTACAGATGACAATTTCAAGTAATTGAATTTCGAATTTTGTCGTCTGTCTTATTGCATGGAAATATTGTGGATAATGAGAGATTTTGATACCCCCAAGGAAGATACGGATGCTGGACTTTAACAACAACGTTTTCTCAAAACATATCTTTTCTCTTTTATGCGGACAAGTCCATTTTGTTTTTTGACAAATAAAATATCACTCCTTGCTTGTCAGCCGTGGATATAGGTGGAGAAAATCCGTATTTTAAAAACCCTTTATGAATGCAATTTAATTTCAATTCAATTTTTTAATGGCAAACATCGACATAAAATGTCTATAGCCATTTACAAAAATATAGCAAAGACAAACATATATAAAATGTTAAATATTATATATATATATATATTATTGAACCGACATAGTTGAGGTTCAAGCAGTGCTATATCACTGCACTCCAGGGCCGGCTTTAGTTATATCAGTATAGATGTCATCAGTTCAAAAACGCTTTTTACAGATTGCTTAGCGATATCGAAAAGGAAATGGAGTTCGTAATTCTATATAATTTAAAGAGAATGTAGGTAAAAATGCCAGAGGTATAAAGCCAAACCTATAATGGTAAAAATGCCATTTATAAAAACGCCAGAGGTAAAATGCCAGAGGTAGTATAACATAAATAAGTGATTTAGTGTATTTTCCTTGAGAAAAAATATTTTACTGGGGTATTGAATCATTTGCTAAATCTCTTTTGTTGTTTTTATTTGCTTAATTGAAAATGTGACTACAAATCCATTATGCTATTTAATGCATTTGTTAATTTTCCTATTTACTGATCAAACCATAGATGTAAATTGTTAATTGAATAATAGATAGTTAAGAAATGAGCTTGTGTTAATGAAAATTAGGTTCCAGAAAAGATAGAAGACATTGTTGGAAAAGAAGAAATACTTATTTCAAGCTAGTTATCCTTTTCTCATAGAGTTTTCTACAATAGACTTCTTGAGTACGTCGCCATCACGTGGTCCTTTGACGCAAGGAATTACGTCAAATTCAAAACTCGTGATTAGAATTTTCTGCTTTTCACTGGTGATTTCAGATTCTGTCTAGACGTCAACAACCAACGTAATATGATCTGGAGAAGACCAGTTCGATGGTTCAGCGCGAAACAGTTGTAACTGCCTATATGTTTATAGGCAGTTACAACTGTTTCGCGCTGAACCATCGAATTCAAGATTAGGTCACCTGAGTAAGATAGAATGTGATCATTATGGCAAGGGTTCATTCATGGTTTGGACAGGCATACGCCCCAACAGAAACACTGATCTATACGGGATTGAAAACAGATAATTAACGGTATCACTGCAACGTGATTTAGGATAAATTTTGAGCTCATAATCTACTATTTATATCCGGTAGCATGTAACAAAAATGCAGAATGGTTGGTGACCAAAACGTCGTAATTACAGCTGAATAAGCCAAACGAACACAAAGGTTTAACAAAAATGGCGGACAAAGTTGAATTTCAATACTCATTTCTGGTCAAAGTGAGTGATTTGATTGGTGGTCTGAGTATTCGATTGACCTCCGCGACAGGCCGATTGGAATTGCTTGATCATGATATTTGTTGATTTTATGACCTTTTTTTTCATACACTAAAGCTCATCGATTTATAATTTAATTGTTAGTTTCGTCTATCAAAAGAAAAGAGAGATCTGATTGGTCGAAAAATTTAATTCATACACCCATGAACAAAATTTTGAGCACGCAGCCATTTTGTATTCTTCCGCACAAAATAGTTCCATACAAAATGTATCAAAATTAGTAAGGTTGTTGTATTTTTCCCTCGATGCTATTAAATTATAAGAAATGAAGAGAATATTCTTTGTTTTCATGGAGGTATGAACCGAAAAACTTAATCACACAATGTATGAATTCGTTTCGCGTATCCATACAGTGTGATTAGTTTTTTCGGTTCATACCTCCATGAAAACAAAAAATATTCTCTTCATCTCTTAAATAATATTCCGATAAAGACATAGCATTGCGCATTGCTTGTGAAAAGACGTCATAACATGCATTATTGCATGTTACTGTAGGCTAGAGTGGATGTGCATAATTACACCACTAGATTTTATAATACAAAAAAGATCAACTGATTTATTTTTATATTGATGGATTGAATGGGATTTAACGCCGCTTTTAACAGTATTTCAGTCATATTGCGGCGGTTGGAGCACCTAACGATCGATTCCTGGTTTTTTTCACACCAGTACTACCACTACATCCTTTCCTAGCCTCCAGCTGCTATACCACTTAGGTTTACGATTAATTTATTTATAAACCCCCACCGTGGTCACATATATCAAAAGAGATACGTTTTAAAGAAGGTATCGTTGTTTCTAGAATTTAAGAAATCTAAGACAATTTCAACAAAATGTTCCAAAACACCCCCAAACAGGCATTTAATAACTGAATATAACCAGCCATTTTCTTAATGGTTATTTGATGAGCGAAAGCTATTCAGTCTGTATCTTGCAAAGTCTAAGCGAATTTAGATTTCATAACATTTGGATTACGACGAAGCCTGGCCTCATTTGTATATGACCCGAATTCAACGGAAGAAACAAAGTGACAAGGGCAACAACCACAATTAGTGAAGGGGGCAAATGTTTAACTGGTGCAAGAGCCTGTATTTATATAAGCCCTTAAAATTGTTTTGAACTGATCGTTTTAGAACCGAAAATCAGTTAGCGAATATATTTTCAGGAGATGTCATGATGACGGTGGTTATGATCGAGTTATAACTAAAAATATTTCAAAGTGGAAGAGGCTAACTAAGAAGAATCTGCGCCACTTGAAATAAACTAGAAGACTAAGAAAACTTCATGCTTAATTACATAAAATACTCTACAACATGAGAAATACTATATAAAGTCATATATTCCTTCCTAGGAAAGAATCAAAGTACTGAAAAGAACTGTCAGCTAGCAAAGCATTGTTTTAATCAGTAATTATCTTTGTTATCACCATAAAAGAAACGCGGTTAGAGTAACAAAGGAGTTAACCCATTCCAACACAATTCCTCTCTTTTTACACCCCTCAAGAAATAGTTGTGGAAAACAATGTGGAAAATGAAGAAATTGCTTGTTACAGAGATGAATATTTAAGAACTTTCAGCAATTTGAAATTGTCGTCGTCTACTTCTGAGAAGATCAGAGTCATTTTGAACACGATGTGCTCAAGTGAGCTAAAAAACCCAGGAGATGAACTTGCATGCATGGTTTGCAATATTCCTGAAATACACAAGAACTACTTTTTATGGCGTAGCCATTTAACTGATTTAGTGGTCAAGCCTCCAATGGCAGTTTGCACTCGTTGAATTTTGAGACGACCTCAAAATTTTGCCTATCAACTTAAGCTATCAAAGCTTCAGCTTTGCTAGCTAAAAACAGTTTGAACAATCCATCGCTTATTTGGTTACTAAACCAAACTAAAGCCTTCTTAGAATCAATATGCAAAAGGAGGGTGTGAGTGAATTTCTCTGGAAAGAGTAATTTGTGTTTTTGTTATCAATTTCAACTAGTGTTTGTTTACATTTTGAAATTGGGTCGTATGCACCTGATTCATTACTGGAAATGTTCGCAAACCTTCGGCATTGACTGTTAAATGCCCATGTGCCGTTATCTTCCGATAGGTGGCATTTTTCAAATACTGTCAATCTTCGGAGAATATGACATGCGCAGACAACGGCCCATGTGCTGATGACCTAACTTTACGGACGATTTCGTTAATCTTCGTGACCTAGCCAGTTGTATGATTGACTAGTGAAAGTGAAAATTTCATCATTGACGTCATAGTTTTATGTAAACAAATATTAATTGTGGTGGGTCGAAATTTAAAATTCACAAATTGTAGGCTTACCGCGTATAATTATTTTGATCTTACAGTTTTAATCGAAATTTTTAGTAATGTTTTTAAAGCCTCGAGTATAGTTTTCTTATCAAAAATGTTATGTGTTTGGGGGAAGATAAGGCTTTAACGAAATGAAAATTGACTGTCATTATTCGAAGTATGACACCGAGGCAATACTAGAAATATTTATTCGTTTAACGAACCCAGTAACCGTAGCAGAAACAATATTTACTCGTGACTTTATCACTTAAACAATTCCCACACAATGACGTTTTTTGACGCCTCTCAACAAAAAGGCTTTAGAGAAGGAAGAACCGGTTGTAAAAGGTTGTTAAATTTATTCATTATCGACAATGTTTTCTTTCTTAAAGGGAAAGATTTTCCAATTTCAACCAGCATGAAATTGTTATCTGCAACTGCTTTCAATGGGCCCCTACCGATATCCAGAGTTACTCCGCTTAGTTGTAGTATTAGAGTGACCTCCCTTAAATCTTTGGGTAGTTCCGGTGAAAAAATCGATAATATCGGTATCGAAAACATTAACTGGTTGTTGCCAGCTCTTACAATGTGTCATCAATGTTGAAACCCAAGATGATCTAGAGACTACTTTATTTTAACAGCTGAGCTTAATTTTTAAAGCTAAGTGACGTTTTACGCGTTTATAATCGCAAATGAGCATGTATGAAAGTGTATTTTTCGGATATACCCTAATTCCGGATATACGTATTAATTACTATAAAAAGAGCTTTTATGATCGAAATAAATACAATGATACTCACGGAAATACATTCCGTTATTTCCTTTTTTAAAAAATGGTTTCACATGTCAAGCGGGGCTTTGAATTTATAAGATATCTGTCATTTTGCAAACGGGAACTGTTACAAAGAAGCTCTTCATACGTCTTCATTTCATGACCATGGGAATTTACCAAATACCCTTTTCATTGATGAATATGAAATAAATTTAACCAGACTTTCACTGCATGATCCTCAACAAGCTTTGTAAAGTGTCTAGAGGCTTGTGGAAATGATTGTTGCCTCTGTAGGTACTTCCAAGATATTTCATTCGTTTCTTACCAATGCCAAGTAAGATATATCATTAATTTCTTACCAATCGGCAAATGATAAGGTTTGAGTACGGTGAGCAGCTGGTGGCTCAGATGAAATGTCAGTTATGCTTAGTAACTGATTTAATGCTGAAAGTGATGTTTAATCGAGAACCGGAGGGCAAAATATTAGACTGTGCCAAATTTAAAGGAGTTGCACATGACAACTTTAAGTTTATGAATTTGTAGATATTTTCATCTTTTTGGGCAGAAAACATTCGGCAAAATGAAGAAATTGCTTGTTACATGCAATTTTGTCAATTTGTACAATGTTTTCCCGATTATTTTTCTTAAGGGCGCCTAAGGCGTCATTGTGTGCGAATGGGTAAACCAATTTAATTCAATCAACCTGCACTTAGCATCTGATATTAGATGTCTGCACAAATTTATATTTTTCATATAAAATGTATCCTGGTTAACCCTGTTTTATACGTCCCTCTGGCTTTCAAATTGAGAATGCATTGTAGAAAAAGAATATGCTTGTTGCAATTTTTTCCTTTTCCACAGTATTTCTACTCTGCTGAATGTTTTATTTATTATTATTATTTTTTAATTTATTGTTTTATATATCATTTCATGTATTTAAGTATTTGAGAAAAAGTGAAAAATAAAAAAGTGGAAATATCAAAGAGATGACCGTAAGAAGTGTTACAAAGATCAAACTAAGACGATCTTTTGAACGTTTTAATCCATTTTGTTGATACCAAATTCTTATTACTATATTGAGATATATCATGCAATGACATATATGATACAATGTATATAAACTAAATATACAAATCTTTTTGTTATAAAAAAGTTATCTAAGACATGTGTTTTTATTCATATTTTTCAAACTTAAACATTTTTTCCATTTTTTTTTAAATGAGAAACGTTTTAAAAATAGATTTCCTTTACCTCTTGCATTTATAATCCTATTTAAAATGTACAAGCTCGTAATTTCCTTAGAATTAGAGGGAATAGTAAACGACTTCCTTTGTTACTTGTATTAAGGGGATATCGGGTGAAAATCAAAAGCAAATAACCGATCATTATGAGATATATCCAGTGTATATCCAAAATACCACCCGTGGTCTATTACGCAATTAGAGATACCGATCAGAAGCGTGTAAGTTACTTGGATTAAAACAGCAGTTTATGAGAGGACCTCGTTAACTTTTAAATTTGATTTACCAATTAACCCTTTACAGAAAAAAATCTCAGAACGAAAGAGGATACGATCGAAATTTTAGTAGCCATGTGTACCGAAAATAATGGATCTTTCAGATGTGGAGAAAATCGGCGTAAAAAGTACTCTTTATCGCAGTATTGTTATTCTTGGTTGTTGTTGTGTGGTTGCCTTGTTTTAATAAGTCTTTTTACGTTAAAGAAGTAAACGCAATGATTTCCTACAAAGGACGCCTTTGCTATTTTTTTTCGAAAATGAGAAGTAATATATGAAAACTGGACGAGAATGAATTTGGTTCCCAGGTCGGGAGAGAAAAACGATTAAAACGTGTAAACGTTAATATAAACTACCACAACAATTCCATATTTTAAGAGTATTATAAGAGTACTCAACATTCCACTGTATCAAATTCTGAAAACATATCTGGTTCTACGCAAAATAGGAGCATTTAACCTCTGATAGTATACTTTTACTTAGAGACCCAACCACACCATATGCATATAATATATGGGCAGAAAGATAAAACATTAATAAATCTTTAGAACTAGATAAATTCCAAATATTATAGGTCAACCGACTCCCTTGTTAATTAGTCTACAGAAGGACATCTGGGCAGTCGTGTGAAAATCAAAGCAAATAGCCGATCGTTATGAGATATATCCGGATACCACCCGTGGACTATTGCGTAATCAAAGATACCGATTCAAAATGTGTAAGTTACTTGGATTAAAACAGGAGTTTATGGACGGACATCGATAATTCTTAAGATTAACTTACCATTTAAACCTTTGTTGATAAAAAAATCTCAGAACGAAATAGGATACAGACGAAATATTAAAATCCATTTGTATAAAAAATAACGGATCGCTCAGATTTGGAGAAATTCCTTGTAAAAATACTCCTTTTATCGCAATACTTTTGTCCCCCCCCCGTTGTTGTTTTGTCTGTTTGCATGTTTCAATAGATATTCTCAAGCTAAACAAATAAAAGCAACAATTCACCATGAAGGACACTTTTGCTAATTTTGTTTCGAAAATGAGAAGTAGAATATGAAAACTGGATGAAACTCGGACGGGAAGACGATTATAACGTATCAAAATAAATAAAAACTACCAAACCATTTTCATAATCTAAAAGTATTACAAATGAACTCAATATTCTTATGTGTGGGTTACCGAAAAAATAATTGATTCTCTCCAAAACTGACGATTTTAGTTTCACCCCTTATATACTCTTTGTTGAAATTTAAACCGGAACTACCCAGTAGAATCAATGGAGTTAATTAAAGGGCAATTTTCGGGAGAACTCCGTATATCGGTAGGGGCCCATTGGGACCAGTCTAAAATTGTGTCGTCTGGTAATGATTTAAGGTAATTCCATAATGATATGAGCCTAATTTCCACCGATGACGTCACAAGTATATAATGTTTGCTACGCTCCTCAAGAAAAAAAGGGTTTAGAAATCGTAGTGGAAAATAGAGAAATTGTATGTTACAATCGATTTCTTCTTTATCCACATTTTTCTACCCAAAAATACACATTTAAAAAATTCACTAACTGAAAGCTGTAGTCTGCAACTGCAACTTCTTTTAATTAGGACCAGACTAAAATCTATCGTTAAGTTAACAATTGTAACAGTTTATCAGATATGGCCATTTTTTCCCATTTTTGTGAATTAGAAAGGAAGTTTATTCAATATAATTGAGAAAGTCCATTAATTTTTGCCACTTAGACAGATTGTTCTAGAAAACGGACCACATTCATTTTTAGCTAGCAAAGCGTCAGCTTTGATAGGCTAAATTTTACAGACAAAAATTTTGGTTAAACGAGTGCAAAGTGCCTCTGGAGGCTTAACCACTAAATCCATTGAATGCCTACGCCATAAAAAGTAGGTCTTCTGTATTTCAAGAATATTACAAAGTTTATACAAAATGTAGAGTACTTTTCAAAAGTATGCTATTTAACCAATTCACATTCAATTCCGAGTTTAAGCATCTCAAGAGAAAAGCTTTGGAAAACATTATGGACAATGAAGAACATGCTTGTTACAAGCAATTTCTTCATTGCCCACAATGTTTCCTATCCAACAAGGGAAATATTTTCTAAATTCAATCAACTTGAAATTGTCGTCTGCACCTTCTTTCAATTTGAACCAGTCTAAGATTTTGTCATGTTGTAATGGGTTAACTCCTGGGTTACTTTAACCTCGTTTATTTTTCATGATAAACTTTAGCAAAGAACATTACTTAACAAAACTAGGCTTTGCTAGCTTACAGTACTTTCAGTCTTTGATTTCCTATTCTAATACATTTTGATGTGACATGTGTATTTTTATGACATCAACATTATAATGTTGCATTTCTGCATAAAAAAAGTATTTCTTATATATCAACAATTTACGAAGTGAATATTGATTATTAAATCATTGGTAATAAATACCGACTTTATTAAACAAGTATTTTATTAATACGTATTAGGTGAACTAGATCTATTTCAGTAATAGCTTGAAATTTTGCGAACTTCAGCGCAATTCTTGAAATTCATGGATAAAAATATTCCGTGAATAGAAAATTACGTCATAACATGAGATATGACGTCAATCTTGCAGAAATGAAAAACAGCTACAATAGACCTCAGCTGACGTGAAGATTTATTACACTAGGGTAATATTGCCCGTGTAATATCATGATATTCAGCGGGTTAATTCCGATCCGGAATTGCGGGTCACATAATAAAGCATAATGCTTAGCCCTGAATAGGCTCTTGGTTTGATTCCCGACATTTTTATTTCATTTAACGACATAATCGACACGAGAAGGTGTGTCAAAGCTAAGATGCTCGAATCCCGAAATGGTGAAGAGTTGTCATTATCTTTTAACCCATTCCCACACAATCACTCCTTTTTACGCTCACCAAAAAAATAAAAGGCTTTGTAACAAGCAATTGCTTCATTATCCACAATGTCCACAACCCCCCCCCCCCCAAAAAAAAGAGGAAACTCCGAAAAATTCAATATTGCATCATCTTGGAATTTTCGTCGGTAACATCTTTTAATTTGCACCAATCAAAATTTTGTTGTCCAAGAATGGGTTAAATCTAATGTTTTGAAGAGATGAATCGCGTACTATTTGTTTTCATGTCGTTTTGAAACCGGATACTAAATCTCACTATATATGAAGCCACAAGGCGTATTAACACAGATGTGTGATAAGGTTCCATATCCCAATAGAATAGAAATTATGTTTTTCTTATTTCTTATACAGTGAAAGTATGTTAATCGCAACACCAATTTGTCAACACTTTTGTTGCAATTAACAGGAAGTTGCTATTAAAAGGAGCAATTCGTTCTTTAAATCTGATATTTGTTCATTTAGTCAGTTGCAAATAAGAAATTAATTGCTATTATCAGGATGACAATTAGTAGGATTTTATTGTAATTCAATATTTTCAAATCATATGTCATAAATAAGTGTCAAAACTCACTGAGTATACCCCTGCATGCACTACCGTAATTACAGTGAAAATGAATTTCTTTCTAAATGGAATATATTCGCTAAGGACCATATAGGACACCTAGCTGCATCTCCACATCAAGCATCAGAAAATACAACTAAACCAAGCAATATTCAAAAATAAACTATCGGCTAAAATCAAACAAGTCAGAAAACAGGAACAAGTTAACTTTCGGACCTAAATTCGGTAAGCTCTATGGAGGACTTCTATCTGAACCTCAATCGGATGCTATCAATTGTTGCTAAGAGAAATGCAAAGAAAATATATACTGCTAAACCAGTCAATAGCAAAACAGGAAGTAGTTAAGTAGTTGACCTAAATTCGGTAAGCACCATGTAGGATTCTTGGTTAAACCTCATCAACAAATTCCAAGACGATGCTATCAATAGTTGCTGAGAAAAATGCGACGAAATTATACCACTATACCAGTACATGTTCGAAAATTTACTAAGTCGTAAAGCAAGGATTAGTAAGCTTGCGGACCTGAATTCATTTAATTAAATGCTGAACCTCGGCAGTAACTTCCAAGTCCACGCTATCAATAATTGCCGAGAAAAATGCGGCGAAAATAAACCACTATACCAGTATGAGTTTGAAAATAAACTAAGTCGAAAAACAGTAGTTAACTTGCAGTCCTAAATTCGGTAGGCGCCATATATGACCCTTAGCTGAACCATCACACTAATTTTGAAGTCGATGCTATCAATAGTTGCTGAGGAAAATAATTTACTACTATATCAGTTTATGTCCGACCAAACTTCGGTAAGCGTCATGTAAGATCCCTAGCTGAAAATCCACAACAAATTTCGAGTCATTTCTAAAAATAGTTGCTTGGAAGAATGCGACGGAAATATAGCAGTATATACCAAGCTATGCCCGAAAATAAACAAAGTCGTAAAGCAGGAAGTAGTTGACTTGCTGACCTTTATTTGGTAAGCGCCATGTATGACTCCTAACTGAACTTCCAGACCAAATTTCATGTCATGCTCTGAATGATTGCTGAGAAAAATGCGACCAAAAAAAAAAAAAAACAAAAAAAAAAAAACCACAACAACAAAAAACCACAACAACAACAACAAAACCCCCCGAATCATTTTCGAGGTCGATTCAACTTTTCATGGAACTATTCATTCATGTTTCCAACCAGCCAACAAGACAAATACGCAAACAAGCAAGTAAGCAAGCATACAAAAATTAAACTAGGTAAACAATTAAAAAAAAGGGCTAATAAATGCATAATATCATGTCTTCCATTTGAAAATTTATTATGACCCGTCTTGCAAAAAAAGACCTTTTGGTTAGTTTGAAATGTATTGACCCTGATCAGACTACTCCCTGGTCAGACCACTCCCTGGTTAGATTACTTCCTGGTAAGACTACTCAATCCAAACTGCTCCATGGTTAGACTACTTCCTGGTAAGACTACTCAATCCAAACTATTCCCTGGTTAGACTACTTCCTGGTAAGACTACTCAATCCAAACTGCTCCCTGGTTAGACTACTTCCTGGTAAGACTACTCAATCCAAACTGCTCCCTGGTTAGATTACTTCCTGGTAAGACTACTCAATCCAAACTGCTCCCTGGTTAGACTACTTCCTGGTAAGACTACTCAATCCAAACTGCTCCCTGGTTAGATTACTTCCTGGTAAGACTACTCAATCCAAACTGCTCCCTGGTTAGATTACTTCCTGGTAAGACTACTCAATCCAAACTGCTCCCTGGTTAGACTACTTCCTGGTAAGACTACTCAATCCAAACTATTCCCTGGTTAGACTACTCCCTGGTTAGACTACTCAATCCAAACTATTCCCTGGTTAGACTACTCCCTGGTTAGACTACTTAATCCAAACTACTCCCTGGTTGGACTACTAAATGGTCAGAATACTCCCAAGTAAGACTACTTCCTGGTCATACTACGTCCTGATTAGACTACCCTTCTTATTGTTTTTACTGTTTTTTGCTGATACTTTTCGTATGACGAAAAAAATACAATGCGACAATTTTTGCTATTTTGATTAAATCATCCATTTGAATTGGGTTTAACGCCACCTTACACAGTATTTCGGTCATATTCGGCGGCTTGAGCACCTAACGATGGATTCTTAGTATTTCGCTCACCAGAACTACCACTATATCCTTTCCGAGCATATAGCTGCTCATCCAACTTAGGTAAACGATTATCAACCCATTAGTGGAAGACAAATGTCGGAAAGGATATTCGCCGCTGCAGGGGATCGAACCCATTACAAGGAGTCCTATTTTTATATGTTAAAAAGAGGGCGTGATACGTACATCTATTAGAAAAATAAACCTACCGTATTCTTTGAATAATTCGCCCCCTTGTGTTCGTTCTGAGATAGGTATAGATACAGTCGCTCGCAATGAGTTGCACTACGTCCTCTAGGAGCGCCAACTCAATTAAAAACAAAACAACTCTTTCAAGAAAAAATGTATTATTTACCCGTAAAAACAAGCCTTTTTTGGGGAAAAGAAGCAATCAGATTTTATTGTACTTAGTTAAAAGAATAATGATAAAGCGCTTATAAGAATTTACGTGTTCGCTTCCGAATCAATATGTTTTGAAAATGTTATCGGAAAAGGAGAAAAGGGTGTTCACAATTAGTCTCTGCTATCCTGTTTAACATGTCAAAAACGTTTCGATAGATTAATCGAGTTATAATCACCGTTTATTATCGAAGCTACCACATTTAAATTGTTTATTCCTTTCCACGCGTTCTTTTTTCAATAATTCAGAAGTTAATGTTTATTACTAGATAGTTGATGATAAATGTTTAGAAATAGGGTAATGTATGGCTAGGCGAGCCGATTTGAACATTTTCTTTTGCAGGTGCAATTATGTAAGAACAAGGATTGGAGTAAGCCGCGATATGACTGAAATACTGTTGAAAGTGGCGTTGAACCCAATTAAATCAATTAACTTATGGGAGAGAAATAAAAATGGAGAAAGAAAGAAAGAAAGAGAGAGAGAGAGAGAGAGAGAGAGAGAGAGAGAGAGAGAGAGAGAGAGAGAGAGAGAGGTGAGAGAGAGAGAGAGAGAGAGAGAGAGAGAGAGAGAGAGAGAGAGAGAGAGAGAGAGAGAGAGAGAGAGAGAGAAAGAGAGAGAGAGAGAGAGAGAGAGAGGGGGAATTTAACTTTTTATATATTCTTTGGAAGTCCTTATGTTTTAACAAGTAAACTCCTTCAATAAAGATGTTAATATTAATATTATATGAGCGCATGCGTGACATTTCCAACAATTATACATGTGCGCCAAGTAAAGACTCAGATCAGCCTGAGAATCCGCACAATCTGATCAGAGACTTCACTCTGCACTCTGTAGATAGAAACTGACCCAAAGCTCCTCTAAACAATCAGCGAATATTCTAATTGCCCCGAATGGCTGTCCATGGTGCTCAATGTGTGTGAGTCACGCACATGCGAAATGATTGAAAATGTCACGCATAGGCTCATATTATTTATAATATAGGCACTTACAATGGCTTTACGCTAATTCCTTGATGTCCCACACACGTGAAATTATAAACTGTAAGATTTTACAGTGATGCGGTTTCCCTTTGATCTAAATACTTACACTGTCTAGTATTATGTTAAATATTGTAATCTGTCCTACGCCCTAGTGAACATCGGTCAAGTTTTGAAAGTAAGCTCCCCCCGGCTTAATAAGTAAAGATGTTTCGCTGTTTCGTCGGCATAAAATAGGATTATTCAACCTATTATTACACAATCCCGCTTGACACCCTATAGAAATAAAGTCATAGAAAACTGTGTAGAAAGAGGATAAATTGTTTCTAAGAACAACCCCAACAATTTCTCCTTTTCTCAAAATGTTTTTCATACCTCGCTTCGCGTTTAATTCTAGCAGATTTTTAAATATCTACAATTTCATTTAAATTGGACTAATCTAAACTTTTTGTCGTCTTGTAAAGGAGTTAAATACGAGGGACGGTCAGAAAATACCATGACTTTCATGCTCCTCTCTTTCCACGTGCAGCTATATACGCGCATTATATGTTGGTCTAAAGTAGTTCTGAAAGTTCTCAGAGAAAAGCTCAAGCAAATGTGTCGCAGGTTAGCAAAGAAAAATGTCCTCCTTCTTCACGATAACGTCCCCTCCCATTCTGCCACAGCTACAGTAGGGCTATTAACTATTACATGTGGCAATTGTTATCCCACCTTTCTTATAGCCCAGACCTCGCCCGCTGAGACTTTTATTTGTTTCCAGAACTAAAAAAAAATGTTTGCTTGAAAGAAATATAAGACTAGGGCGGCTTTAATATCTACTGTTACACTTTAAAAAAAACATAGGCCGAAGTCATTGTTCACAGTGGGAATACAAAAGCTCCCAAGAAAGTGGCAAAAGTGCGCAAACGTAGGTGGAGAATATTTTGAAAAAGAGTATATAGACTTTTTTTTAGAAATGTTGGATGGATTTCGAGAACGAGTCAGAAGTCCGGATATTTTCTGACTGTCCTTCGTATATCGTTCGAAAAAAGACTGTGAATTTGCAGGATTTTAAGTGCTCTCATTTTTTTTATGGCGCGGCTTGGGAAGTATCAGTTTGTTACATGTTACATGTCTATCGAAAGGGTTGATTGAATGGGGTTTTACAGAACTTTTAACAGCATCTTAGTCAAATGGCGGCAGCTAAAGCACCTAACTGTTGATACCTGGAATTTCTACCACAACATCCTTTCCTAGCCTCGCACTGATCATCCCACGTTTGTTTACGATTATCAACTGATTTGTGGGAGACAAATATCGGAAAGATTATTCGCCGCGGCCGCGGATTGAACCCTGGGCCCAATGAATAGGAGTCCTAAGCGCTACTAACTGCGTTATTGCTGCGGCCTCTATCGAAAGGGACCATCTAGGAAGCACAAAGACTATCTACTATAAACAGCCTGCAGGGACTCCACAAGGTGACCAAAATAGAAACTGTTCGCTCTGAATAAAGAGAAATGATTTTACCTGATTTGAAATACATCTGTGGCCCGTCATACGAAAAGATGCATTTCGGGGTAACGTATTATTAACCTTTGTCATGCTGTATAAATTACTTTACTAAATTGCTGTAAAATCAAAGGGCTGAAAGCACTGATAGTACTCAAAACCCAATATTTTTTTTTGAAATCAACTTCCTAAGCAACTCTGACAGGAAAAGTACAAGCAGGGGGTATAGATTAAGATCAGCCTGCACATAAGTGCAGTCTGATCTTAGTCTACACCTCCTGCTTAAACCGGAATATTCCGGATTCAGCATGACAAGGGTTAATAATTGAAAAATGGATTCGATCAAACTGGGGTCATTAAGAAGGCCATATTGCTTTTATTTTCATATCGTCCCCCATCTAAAGGGTCCGCTAGTTTTTACTTATAAGACACTTACGTTCTCAGTACCCACAGAACGCTCTGTTGACGGGCGCCTAGCAGAGATGGGCCTTCTGTTACCATTCGTTTAATCAACCCATTATCGGATGGGAAAATTTCAGACAGGTCCAAATTGAAGGAAGTTGCAGACAACAATTCAATTTTTTTTACAATTTTAGATTTTTCACATTATTTGGTAAAATGGTCCAAATTCAAAGATGTTGGAGGATTTTTTTTGTCCTTTCAGGTGGAAAACAAGGTGGACAATGAAGAAATTGCCTATCATAAGCAATTTTTTCATTGTCCACAATGTTTTCCAAAGCCTTTTCTTTGGGCGTGAAATCATTACTATGTGGGAACGGGTTGATAGAAATTCCGGTTGTAATTCTTTAGAAGCCACAAAACTGAGTACAGCGGACTCGAGCTGTACTTTTGCGACCAGCCTTCGAAGCGAGTTCATTATTGTTAGATCCCCGACGGCGGCACTCATCCTTTCCGACTATTTGTCTCTCACAAATGGGTCGATAATCGTAGACCTATGTGGGATAGCAGCTGGAGGCTAGGAAAGGATGTAATGATAGTACTGGTGTGAGAAATACCAGGATTCCATCGTTATGTGCTCCAGCCGCCGCAATATAACTGAAAGATTGTTGAAAGCGGCGTAAAACCCCATTCAAACAAACATTATTGTTGATATTCTTTATTCCCTCCATAGTTGAAGTCAAATAAGACATACAAAACAAGAAAACAAAAAAGATACCCCCCCCCCCAAAAAAAAAAAGAACCAAACAAACGTGAAAGCAAACAAACGAACCAACAAAAATACATAAATATATATTTACAACGAAGACATACACTTATATATGAAAACATGAAAGTCTGAGCCTAAAGAGATTGACAGGCAAAAGAAGAAACAGACAAGACTAAAGTTGTCGAAATGAGAAAGACGAAAGTAACCAGTTAACATTAGGACAGACGAAGATTTAAGGTTTACAGTCATTTTTACAGAGAACTTAACCGAAACGAAAAGAAAAGTTTAAGCAAAAGGGGCGTAGAATCGAGTTTACAAAATAGTTTGCATGATAAAATTGGACAACTCCATGTCGGTCTGCACAGCAATTCAGCAATTCATCCATTTCTAATTAAATGCTTTTAATCTGTTAGGTTTATACTTAAATGCAAACAAAATATATCCTGTTCGTTTCATATAATTTAATGATATCAAGCAAAACAAAGCAAATATTTTACTATTTTGGAGTAAAAAATTATGGATCTACTTTGTGTTTAAGCATACAAAATATTTGCCTGCTCAATGTTTTTTCGTGGAAGTAAGAAAAGATTTAGCCAATCAAAACCTTTGAAACTTGATAGACGAAACTAAAATTGAATTATTCCCCTTCCGACCCCAGGGGCAAATTTAAACAAAACTTGCAGGAGGGTTATATGAATGACGGTTTCACTTTATTCGCAAAATTTTGATAGGCTAAACCGCTGGACCAATTGACCAATCGCGGCTGTCAATCAAGGAATACACAGACAAATCAAATAATCTATTCAGCTAGGACCTGAGCTTTTTAACTCCTACATTGGTCGCCATTTTTGTTAACCTTTATTGTTGGTTTGGCGACACAAACATCGACAGACCAATGCAAATGGGGTTGGAAGGGTGTTGTTTATTTTTAATTTGTAATCCTTAAACTTTCTGCTCGCCTACCAATTACTAAGATGGTATGCTTCTTTTAATGTCCCTCGTCAAAAGTCGTTCGTGGAAATTTTGGCAGACATATGAATATGGGCGTGGCTAGGTGGGGCTTGTTATAACTTTGAAATCTTTAAATATCTTCTCCTTCGAAACCATTGGACAAATTTAGATCTTTGACGGAATTTTTCCTCGTGAATCCCTTTTATAAATGTACGTAAAATAGAACAAGCTTTAAAGTATTGATGTATAGGTTGGTTAGAATTAACTTACTTTGGTTTTCTTAAACATCAAACTGGCCAATAATATTCAGGCGAGCGATTTAATGCCATTCCCACCCTCTTTCTCTGTCACTTTGATTTAACCCATTTCTGTTCAATCCCTGGTCTTTATGTCCCTGTGATTTTATAATTATGAAAACATTGCAGAAAAAGAAGAAATTGCCTGTAACAAGTATTTTCTTCTTTTTCTACAATATTTTCTACCCTACTGAATGGTTATTTTTCAATCTATATCAACTTTAAATTTTCGTCTGCAAAACCTTTGAATTTGAACAGGTCTAAAATTTTGAAAAACGAGAAAGGGTCAATTTTATGAATAAGAAATGAAAGTTCCTCTCAGATTTAATTTATAGCGGTATCTTTTTTTGGCCAAATTTGAACAATGAGCGAAGTTGCAATATCTACTTTTTAAAATGCTTAACTAGTGTCACTGTCTGGAAAATATAGAAACCATTATTTTAAAAACATTATCTAAAATGTCTTGTTCGCCCATCGACGACTACACACGTGGTGAGATGACACGATAGTTATTTCTATCTTTCGGTACAGTATCATTAAACGGGCTTATACTTTACTATCCATTGATCCGTTAGTGCCCGAGGATTAAAACCAAAACCGCACCACAAATCATAGTGTGGCTACCAGACTCTTCTTAAAGGGAATTAAACCTTTCCATGTTTGGTCAGGGAAGTCAATTAAGTACCCTGACTCCAAAAAGAAGAAAGAGTTTTTGTTCAGGACTAGCCACAAACATAATCTTGGATTAAAGAGACATACTTGAGAAAATATAATATACATTAAAGGTCCAAAAAAAAAAAAAAAAAAAAAACCGACTGCAACCAGTCTACACAAATCACAGTAATGTAAGTTCTGTTAGCTAGCAAAGCATGAAGTTGTTGGAAAACGTACTTTGTCTATAAAATGCTATAATTACGGTACGAGTTGAACATAACAGTGCTGTATATCAGAAAAACGATTGATCAATCAAATAGTTTATTTTTACTGGACGTTGATGTTTAACTCCCATATTAATGGCAAGCGCTTTTTGGTGTGGCTACTTAAACGCCGTAACTACAGCTTATTTAGGCTGTTGCTATGACGTTCTAGTCCCCAACCAATAATTTTCTTTTGTTTATTTCCCTGATAATATACTTTTCAAAGTTACGGAATCCTGTTTCCGCCATCTATTTTTCGACCTACGAGAAACTCGAAAAGTAGAAATAAGGAGCACAAACTTCCATTTTTAGAAAAAATGTATAGCCGAAAAGTCGAAAAGTGGAAGTTTTTGACCTGATAGTTGTTATAAAACTTTCGACTGTTCTACCTAACGTTTGACTAGAAAAATGGAAATTGGGAACTTCTGACTTAAACTTTTCGCGTTTACCTTTCGGGTCGGAAAGTAGAAAGGTGGAAGTTTTTCACTTGACAATTGTCAAGAAAATTCGACTTTACGATCTAGCATATTCGTTAAGACTCAAAGTAACACAAAAAATCTTTCACTTTTCGACCTCTCCAGAAAGTCGAAAAGTCGATCAGCTGAAAAGTGGAAAAGTGGAAAAGTTGAAAAGTCGAAATTAGTCAAGTAGCTTTCGGGCGATCAAATATATATCTTATACAAATGATTCAAATAGGCATCTCAGGTCAAAAGGGTCGTGGTAAGGTATAATGTAAAAAGTAGTTCATTTTATCCCATACATGTACTGGTAATCAAACGAACGTGCTTTGACAAATTAGACAATCGTAGGGTGAGGTTGATGAAGAAGAAGAAAGATTTACTTGTCTGTATAATTATGTAGGTTAGATTTTATTTAAGAGATGAAGAGAATATTTTTGGTTTTCATGGAGGTATGAACCGAAAAGCCTAATCACACTGTATGAATACGCGAATCGAATTCATACATTGTGTGATAAGTTTTTCGGTTTCTACCAAAAGGGACAAAGATTTTTAAAATCACACACACACACAGAAAATATCGTCTGCAACGTCTTTCAATTTAGACCGGTCGGAAAATCGGTTGAAAGAAAATGCCAAAAAAAATAGAGTTATGCTCTAATCTCAAAAGTCTTAGAGCAGTTGTGCCATTAAATTTCACGAAGATCGGATCAACAGCTTTAATACATTATGATATTTCCAATAATTTATAATTTTCAACAGAATTGTTGTCAATGATTATGCAAACAGTCTGATATTTCAAGCGAGTTGCATTAAAGTTGTATTTATTGCATAACCAAAACACCACAAACCAAAAATTATTTTAAAACCAGAATTGATCATGGTTTTGTTTCATTTCTGTTACCAAGGATTAAACTGGGTAAAAAATCTAGCATAATTGAGGAAAGCAGAGGAGTTATGTATATGCGTTCAGAACTCTTTAAATATTTCATTATGGTTTTTCAATACAAAATCATTTAACAAATCTGCGTAATATCCCGTGTTTTGGCACGATGAACGATCTGAATTCATTGAGTGAAAAAGAGAAACGCCTATTTCACTTTTTTTCATTTTTCTTTGAACGTATTTTTTTTAAAATTTGTAATAAAAACCCCGGTTTTTTGTCTGCAAGTTTCTTAAATTCCTACATGTCTAAACTATTGTTCGGTCCAATTGGGTTTTAACCCTTGTCATGCTGATCCCGGAATATTCCTGCTTTGACAATAGCTATGGTAGGTGTATAGACTTAGATCAGCCTGCACAGACGTGCAGTCTGATCTTAGCCTATACAACCTGTCCATTATTATGTTCCTGAGAAAAATCTTTGATCGCAAGGTTGATCTAATTATGTCAAAGTTTTCAAATATTGTGAAAAGATTAAAACTATTCAGCAGGTTAAGGGTTTATTAGTCTTGTGACTATTTTAGATATATGATTAAATACGGAAGGAGAAAGTAATTAAGACTATTTGAAATTCATAGCCTATATCATTTCCCCATGACGCCCGATATCCGTTTTATTTCTGGTATTCCGACTACCCATGCCGGCTGCCGCCATCTCATCTGCTTGATAGTGTCGATCCCTCAAGGGTTATTTACTCAAGGAATGCGCTGATGTTATTTCCGTATAATCATTGACTCACATAACCCTGATTCTGTCATGAGATTTTCTTGGGACAAGGTCGCCATAACCGAGTCTGGAACAGAAAATTTGTTCACCCATTCCCACACAATGACGCTTTTTGACGCCCCCCAAACAATTTAACAAGCAATTTCTTCATTTTACACATTATTTTTCTATCCAGAAAGTTGACAAAACCCAAGTTTCATTAACTTGGAATCGTATGCAACTCCTTTCAATTTTGACCAGTCTAACATTTTATTGAGTGGGAACGGGTTAAGCGGAACTTGACGAGCGTAAAACCCCTTCCATCCTAGACGAAAATAGATATTAAAAAAAGATAAGAAATATGAACAATGACGATGTTTTTCACAAACCCATCGGTGTCTCAAAGAAAATCGAGTGATGTATTCTTTTTTTACGTAAACGTTCAAAAATATCTTTTTGGTCCGAGGACAAAAAAATCATTAGTTTAACGAGGAATGTCAAACCACACCACGTCATTTAATCCACTACCATACGACAAGTGAAAGGAGTGTCAGACGACAATTAAAGTATATAAAATTTCAGATGTTTTTCTTCAATATTCTGGGTAGAAAACATTGCACTGAACGAAGATATTGCTCGTAGCAATTAATTTCTTCGTTTTACACAATGTTTTGGAGTCGATATTCTTAAGGGGCGTCAAAAGGGGTCATTGTATGGGGGTTGGGTTATAAAAGGATTCTACGTTCTTGACGGGTGTTCGCTGGAGGAAACAATGGTTATTATGTACGAATGCATATATATTAATATATTCTATGATAAAAAAAGAAATTGATCCTCAAAGTGATTTCTCGTCTTCTCGGGGTGATAAGGGCATGTCCCTTTTTGTTTTTCCCATTAAAACACAGTCCCGCATTTAAGCAATAGATACCATTGTGAGAAAAGAAACATTGCTTGTATCACGCAATTTCTTCTTTTCCCACAATAGTTTCTTTCTCATCTGCCCCTTTGAATTTTCTATTCAGATCAACTTTGCTTTGTCGTATGTAACCTCTTTCAATTTGAACCAATCTAACATGTTGTCATTTGGGAATGGGTTGAATATCATTGTATTTGAGTAATTTTTCAGCCACTTCATATGAGAGATATCGCAAATTTATTCTGTCTATCTTGTTTTAAATAAAATCAGTGGAATAACAAGGACCCTTTGCTAATTTAGGATTTGACCTATAAATACTGAGAAGACGTTTATTGAAATCAAAAATTGCCGTCGCTGACGTTTTGGACGTTTTTACGAGATGTTTTTCAGATGGTATTCTATAAATAGGCTCAAGCTCATCGCTCGTGTCACCAAGGATACGTAAAACATCATCACTACAAGCCAGCGTTTGTGACATCATTTCCTGTGCCCGTTTTTCTCTTCTAAAAGTCCCCTCTCTTGGCTTCTCACTAACATCGGCTGTGTGTTTATAGTAGTTTGTATGGCAGTACTGGCTGTTGTTTTCCACTCTATGGAGACTTACTCGAGATGTCAACTGTAGTAAAGAAAAAAATAAAATGGTACTGATAATAATAATATTAAAAATGAAATAAAAAACAAAAAACAAAACAAAACCCCCCCCCAAACCCCTAAAAAACTCCACACGTAACAAGCTAAAAACCTTTCCCCGCATTGTGGGATCGCTGGCCAAGCCCACCAATCTTTGAAAGGCTTTTCGGCGGGAATATCAAACTACGTTAGTTCGCAAAAGTTATGGAATTGAAGACAAAACAAGTCGTTAGTCGGCAACGTAGAATCCGTAACTACAGCTTGACCCCTAGTAGTAAAGTATATAATCTTGGACCAGGATTGAACTTAATGTATTCATTCATATGTACTCATTCTAAACCCATTCCAAGACGACAAAATTTTAGACAGGTCTTAATTGAAAATAGGTACAGACGACAATTAAAGCTGATGAAATTTTGGATTTTTCAACTTTTTGGGTAGAAAACAATGTGGAGAATGAAGAAATTGCTTGTCACAAGCAATTTCTTCATTTTCCACAGTGTTTTCTAAAGCTTTTTCCCTTGGGGCGTCTAGATGCGTCATGGGTTATGAAACAAAAATACGCAATTGTATTATTTGATGTGATATTGCTTGAGTCCTCTAACGGACAATTTTGACTAACATGAATATGACATTGGTATTGCAGAAAGTTCCCCGAAGAAGCTACCAGATGTACTTAAACCTGAACAAGTATGTACTTCAATTTAATATAAGATATGTTAAAAACAAATAAAACCCACTAATAATTACATATGTGTTTAGATACAACGTTGCTTAAAAATGGCATACATATAGAAGATATGTTAAAAACAAATAAAACCCACTAATAATTACATATGTGTTTAGATACAACGTTGCTTAAAAATGGCATACATATAGAAGATATGTTAAAAACAAATAAAACCCACTAATAATTACATATGTGTTTAGATACCAGGTTGCTTAAAAATGGCATACATATAGAAGATATGTTAAAAACAAATAAAACCCACTAATATTTACATATGTGTTTAGATACAAGGTTGCTTAAAAATGGCATACATATAGAAGATATGTTAAAAACAAATAAAACCAACTAATATTTACATATGTGTTTAGATACAAGGTTGCTTAAAAATGGCATACATGTACATGTAAATCACCTTGTTGACCATTTTACACTTTATTGTTGATTTTGAAATATAAATTTCTTATCATCACTGTTCGGCACAAGAAAAATGTAGTGAGAAAAAACCGGAATTGAAATAATATTTGGATGGAGTATAAATGATGTAATGTGTTTTATATACACGCATTTCCCTCTCCTTTTTTTTACATGTGGATGGTTCAATTTTGTAGTAACGGACAACATAATTGAAATTAAAAGTAAACGAAGAAGACTGTTAGAGGAACCCAAATAAACCCATTTGATTATGTTGTGTGATTTAATTCAAAATTTCTTGAATTTTTTGATACCCGGCCTTGTGTTAAACCATCAATGATTCAATAAAAGAATTAAGTTATTTTAAATTCAACCGATAAATTTTAAGCTAAACAAAGAATTACGCATTTTTTGACGGAAATGTTTGCATTCGTATCCCTTGAGATACTAGAATGGCGTAAAAGCAGTTTAAAAGAGAATGTATAAATTACAACAGAAAGAAAGCACAATTAAGAATATGATTATGAAAAAAGGTCTTAAACGTTTACGGTAAAAACCTGGCAGCTGGTTTCCAGGAAGATCCCGTAATTTTACGGTTCATGTGTTACGGTATATCTCCGTATTCGCGTAAATTTACGGCGTATCCTTAATATAACGTGGAGGCACCGTATTGTCGCAGCTTGGCAATATTCTTAGACATCTGTCCTAGACAAACTGTAGGACTTTTAACCGTTAAATAGTACTTTATAAAAGAACATGGATTATTGAGTTGCTAGTGTAAAGTGTACATGATTGAAAGCAAAACTTTGGTAAGCAAACAGTATGAGAAAGGAAGAAATTACATTCTTCTGTCGTAAATTTTGACAAATGGTGACGTTTTTAAGTATCGAAGTGGACCTTCCTGTCAGAGTCAATAGGCGGGGCTAACGGAGTAAGTAGATGGGGCGGCCCCAAGCGATTGTTCAATTTTCGCACTGTATTTAGGAGGACAAAACACTAGCGAACGTTTCTCTCTAGAAGTCATGGTTTCAAAAAAAAAAAAAAAAAAAAAAGTACACGTTCAAAGCGGGGTTCGATTCTAAAAGAAAGCACGCGTTTTGTCATCCAAAGACATATATTTATAATAATGATAATAATAACAATAATAATGAAATCTTTATCTAAAGAAGGTAGCACAATAAGCTGTCATCATATGAAATAATAAAATGAAGAACTTATTTACAATGTGGGCCTCTCCAACAAATAAGTTATGATGAGCAATCATAACCTTACATTTAATAATTCTAATTGAAAAACAATAAAAATGGTGATGATTATGAATATGGTCATAAAGCAATTATCTAGTAATGTCAAAATATGAGAGAAAAAAATGCAATAGCCTTACCAGAAAAACCCACACAATCGTGAATTAGTGATAAATGCTATTCTGAAATAGTGATGATAATGATGAGAAATGATTATGCTAGTTAAAAAAAGGTAATCTCATTTGATATACACACTCCTGAGTGAAGTAATTGTAAATATAACCCGTTACTAGACATCAAATTGTTTTTCAGGGAGCATTTAAAGTAAGACAAATTTGTAATTGTTCGAAGGTTTGTTGGAATGGCATTCCAACATTTCATACCGGTGTAAGAAAAGGTTTTCTTCAAAAATTCAGTTCTAGGACCACATTTGTGAGATAACTGGTTACCAGACCCTGATCTTAAATTATGGAATTGGTTGTTACTGACTGTTACAAATTCGGACATATACGAGGGAGTTAACCCATGGATCGTCTTATAAACCATTAGAATCGTGTAATATTTACATCGGTTTTCAAAGGATAACCATTTCAAAGAAATGAAATTTTTCTCAGAACTAGACCTCCAAGGCTGGCATAGAATAATTCGAGCAGCTCTTTTTTGGATTTTATTGACTCTTTGAGCTAAAGAGCATTTACACTGGCCCCAAAGAAAACACACATAGTCTAAATACGGAGTGATGTAAGAGTTGTAAAACATTTGTTTCATTTCAATAGAGAGAAAGTTATTAACTCTTTTAAGTAAACAAAGCTGTGATGTCAACTTTCCACATAACTGATCAAAGTGAACTTTCCAGCACAAAGTATTGTCAATATGTACACCTAAAAGCTTCTGCGAATAAACATTTTCTATCTTGCTATCTCGTATAATTAGATTTAATTCAGAACTGTTTTTTATATTTTGCTTAGACGCTATTAGCATACATATAGTTTTTGCAGGATTAACAATCATGTTGTTATGTCTGCACCATTTTTCAATTCGATTAAGATCATCTTGTGGGAATTCATTTATAAGCGGTACCGAAGAACTACATTTATGAAGTGTTGAATCATCAGCATACATATCTAAGTTCGAAGATAAGGTGAACGAAAGGTCATTTACATAAATTGGAAATAAGATAGGGCCTAATATTGATCCCCGCGGAACACCAGAAGTAATTGATCTCATATCGGAAGAAACATTTCCATTTTTGACTGCCTGATATCTGTCACTCAAATATGAACGAAACAAGTTACATGTGTTATGCGTGAAATGATGTAGCTTTAGCTTACATATGAGAATATCATGATCCATAAGATCGAATGCCTTTCTAAAGTCAAGATATACAGATCCTACCATATTACCTTGATTTAATTCAGTTAGCCACGTATCTACTAGTCGAATAAGGGCAGTTTGGCATGAATGGTTCTCTCTAAAACCAGACTGGTGGGAAAAAAATATATTTGTTTGCACCAATGACGTTTTAAGCTGGTTAGCGATGTGTCTCTCAAAGACCTTCGACAAAGTGGGTAAAATTGAAATGGGTCTATAATCGTTAGGATCGCTTTTATCGCCTCCTTTGAAAAGGGGTTTAACATTCGCCTTTTTAAAATCTTTTGGAAAAACTCCAATAGAAATACAATTGTTTATAATGCTTGCAATAGGTTTGGAAATGAAATCTTTACAAATTTTCAAGAGTTTTGGTCCGATTCCATCAAGCCCAGTCGATTTATTGCTATCCAAATTTTCAACGATATTTCTTACTTCTAATGCTGTTTTCATTTTTATCTCAAAATTACTATCACACAGTTGGCTATCAAGGTAGATTTTCAGGGATTTGAAATATTCTTCACCAATAGATACCTTATCTACAATATGCGATATATTAACGAAGTGATTGTTTAACTCATTCACGATATATAATGCCCTCAACCTCAGAAGATTGAATTTGCAATTTAGAAGGTAATTGATGTTCAATTATGTTGTTTGTCGTTATATTGCTAAGATTTTGCCAAAGATGCTTCGGATGGGATTTTTTTTAACTGCTTGGTTGAAGAAATCTTTTTTGCTTTTTCTTATAATGGAAGTTACCTTATTTCTCCAAAGCTTGTACATTCCCCAGTTTCCCATATGCTTAAATTCGTTTCTTCTCAATATAGCATTATTTCTTTATTTCATCATTATACCATTTTGGCTGTTTAAGTCTTTTAACACGTTTCTCTTTCAAAGGGAGATGCTTAGACAGAATGTCATTCAATAAACGATAGAGAAACTGCAGTGCATTATTGGGCTCTGATATTGTTTCAATGATATCAAAATTGATACGGGATACATCGAATAAGAAAACATCCATGTCAAAGTTCGTAAAAGACCTGTAGAAAATCGTCTTGAATCTAGTTTCGTTATTAAAAAAAACTTTGCATTATTTTGGTATGTCAAAGCAACCGGAAAATGATCACTTATCGCTAGTTTCAACACTAATGTCTCGGGGATCAATTGTTTGCATGTACTATATACATGATCAATTATGCTAGAAGACTTATTTGTTACTCTAGTTGGCAATGTAACGTGTTGATAAAGCCCAAAGTCTTGTACCATCTTAGCCCATTTTGTATTACTGTAAGTAGATGACAGAGAATATCATATGTTGTAATCTCCTAACAATATGTAATCTAAATTTGCAACATCGGCAGAATTCAACTGCCCTTCATAATTATCAAACCATGCCTGTTTGCTATTTGGTGGTCTATACGCAAAATTTAATAGAAACGATTTTTTGTTTAGAAGTTTAATTCTAGCCAAATTCTTTGTATATCATCTAGTTCAAGGTCAGTTCTTCGTCCATAAAAAATATTATCGGCTATATATATCAATAACCCCCGACCGAGCTTATGCAAGAGGTCTTTTCTTTCAAATACGTAACCATTTATAAATAGATCCGATTCTGTATCTTTTTCCGTCAAAAAAGTTTCAGACAACCAAAAAATAGAAGGAGAACGTGTTTTGCATAGCATTATACGAATTTCGTCTAATTTCGGTAATAAGTGTTGTATATTTAATGAAGCTATATGTATTCCCTTTTCTTTGAAATCGAACGTTAACAATATATTATTGACGTCATCACTATCCGTATCTTGACTATTCTGGTGAATCGCATTGGGGCATAGTTCTGCATTATGTAATTTTTCAACGGGTTTTATGCCCGTTTAAACATGCGTTGGAAACGAGTTTTTAGTCAATGTTTTATTTATACAACATAACCTAGGCAAATTATGGCTAGAGAAAATATTTGACAAATTATTTGGACAAAAAGATGAATGCTCATAACATGAATTAAAAGAGTCGTGTGCTACATAAATCCGTTAGTACATTTAACAGATCCGTGTATGTCTAACCTGTCGTCCAACCAATTGAAATATCTGCACTCAGATTCGTTGTGATTCGATAGGCCACAATTCTTGCATCGCTTTACATAACTATTTTGCATTGAATGTGTAAGGCTTCCCATTAAAGGCGTTTGAATGTCTCTTTCTTCTTAAGTACAAGGTAGAATTTCTGTTGTGTTTAAGTGGTCTGCGTGGGTCATGCTGGCTTCCGCTTGTCTGAGAGGTTTTTTCTTTATGATTCTGATTTCACAATTAATAGCATTCAATAAGGTGTTTGACCCGCTCCTATTCAAATGTATTCAGTCGCGATTTGCATATTTAAATGCCTGAAAACATTCAATTAGTTCGGCTTTTGTGTCTTCATAAACTTGTCTTATGACATCATTAAGTGACATCGACATCGATCCTCGGACAAACGGTACACAAAACCACTTTGCACTTTATAGCCGAAACAGTCTCTCGAAGAATCAAGAATGATAGTTAAGCCTTGCAAAATGGCGATGACCTTAACTAGATAGTACAGTCGTTCTGTTTTTCTGATTAACCATTTACCCCACAATTCCGCATTTTTACTCGTCGAAGAAAGATTTTAATTTTTCATTAAATTTATGTAAAATTAGCTAATGACTAATTCCTCCAGACGTACTGATAAAAGAGAAATTAACGAGTAACGAGCTATTTAACCCCTTCCGATTAAAACCCCCTATGCCTTGAGCGTGAATTATAGCATCTAGAGTTCACATAAAATATTTCTCAGATTTGACAATTTTACTTAATTCTTGACTAGAATTCTAACTTGTGTGTTATATTATTCAGATAAACACACTTACCAAATATCAAGTATTTTTCCTCCAATGAGGCATTTGAGTGAACACAAATTGCCCAATTACATAGTTTTTTACCCAACATTGAACTAGCGACCCACTTTTCATACACACTGACCGAGTATCATTTCGATATCGAGAAGACAAACATTCTGACAAAATATCAAGAAAACTTAAAAAGGTAGACTCTAGATTGCACACTTTTTCCTTATTATTTAACCCTGTGACCTGGTTTTTGCCCATTAAGTAGAACTTGACCGAGATATCATTGAGATTATAAACATTCTCTACAAATATCACGACTGATATACCTAGTTAAACAGAATAAAGGTATACACATTAAATAAGATATGTATTATATTGCATAATTCAAACCGTTTTGGTAAGACTGTAGGCTTAATAAAGAAATGAGAACTTTAAGCCTTTATTTACTCTTTTTTTCCCCCATATGTTCCACTAAAAGGCGCTAGGCCTTTATTTCATACACTGGAGCCTTTATAAAAACCTTTATTTTTGTTTTGGTCTGCCAGGAGGTATCTGTTTACCAAGAGCATAATAAATACGATGGTAGCACTTAGTCGTTGTACACTGAATTAAGCTTATGTGAAATTGACGGATCGCCGACCCTGCCGACTGGCCTCCGATTGACCTCCGAGAGAAAGTTTGACTTAGCAATAAAACGACATAAACTTAAAACGTCAGGGACAGGCAAAAAAGGCAAATCGACATAAACATCGATTGATTGTTTTATTGAAATGGGTTTAACGCCACTTTTAACAGTGTTTCAGTTATATCGCGGCGGCTGGAGCACCAGTTCTACCACTACATCCTTTTCGAGCCTACAGCTGCTAATCCCAAATAGGTTTACGATTATCCATCCATTGGTGGGAGACTAATGTCGGTCAAGATATTCGCCGCGAGTCCTACGCGCTACCACTGCACTATGTCCCCGTATGCAAGTAACATGCAACAAAAAAGTAAAATTATTTTTTGTCGACATAAAGGTAGTAAATACAGCTCGAATAAACTATAGTTACGACGTTTAAGTCGCAAAACCAATGCAGATGCATCACATAAATGTCGGCCAGCATCGGAGTTCAAAGTTCACTCCCGGTCTAGATGTTGATTAATTCTTTGATTGACAGTCTTGATGTGTGTCTCAAAAGAATGAAGTGTAAATAATCAGTGCTATTTGGTTGTTATAACAGTCGTTATTCTTTAGTACACAAACGACTGAAATATATGAATGGGTAAAGATAGATGAAATAAGTGAAAGAATAAAGATAAATGAAAGAATGAATCAATGAATATAAAAATTGGAATTAATAGATAGATAAACAAGTAAACGAATAAATGAATAAATACATCATAAAATACATTAATGAATAAATGTAAGACAAGACATCTTTGCAAGCTAAGGGAACTAACTCCACCTTGTTCCGAACAAGGTGGAGTTAGAACCCTTGCCTTGCGAAGATGGACAAAAGACACGATACCTTTTCAGGATAGACCTCTAAGGACCACATTCCGTCACCATTTACTTCAGCGATGTTGATATTCATCCCAAAAGCACAGCCTGTTGGTTTATTTTCCATCATGTCGGAACATTCCTCGACTGAGCGACATGTCAGTAGCTTCCTCAGTAATATCGATAGTGGTACACCTTTTCTGTTGACAGTCACAGGACGCACGGTGTTCAGGGTGAACACTAGGTCTTTGTTCATTCCAAAACAAAACCCAGCTAAATGCCCGGGATACATATAAGCCAAAAAATGTTCTCGTACATTACGGTTGTTTGCATCGCCGCTCGTTATTGTCACGTGACCAAAATACACGCGCTCGGAAACCTCCTCATTCCAGTCTTCGTTATGAGCCATCACCCGGAATGTTGTAGAGTTACATAAAATGTCTGTGCAGCCTTTATCTCCATCCGGTGCCTGAATACTTAGCTCAGGTAACTCAAACTGATGGCTCATTCTGATCTCTGACGCTAGCTGCAGGAGAAATATGTCGACGAACTCTTGGCCTGATCCATCTGCTATTCCGTGTATCTCGTTGACGATTTCAGAAAAGTGGGATTCCGAGGTTCTAACGTATTCGTTGAATATTGTTCTCCCCTCCTGACTGTTGTAAAACTGTCTGAAAAGCTCGACGTCTTTAGACGTATTTATGTAATCACCAATGAATGCTGAAAAAAAAGAAAATTAATTCATGTATCTTGTTAACCCGTTGCCGTACGACAATATTTTTGGTCCAAATTTAAACAAGTTGCAGACGACAATTCCAATTCCACGGAGTCTTAAATATACATATGTTTCTGGGTGGTAAACAATGTGGAAAAAAAGAAATTTTCTGTAACAATGCACATTATCAGACGAAAAATCCAAAAGCAAAGAAGTTGTAGTCAAAGCATATTCTCTTTCGATGCATGTTAACCCATTCCCACACAACAACATTTTTAGACTGGTCTTAATTGAAAGGATGAGCAGGCGACAATTTCAAGTTTATAGATTTTTTTTTTCGTCTATTTTGGATAGAAAATATTGTGGAAAATGATGAAATTGATTTACACATACAATTCCTTATTTTATCACAATGTCTTCCAAAGCCTTTTTTCTTATTGGTTTCAGAGGAGGGATTGTGTAGGAATGGGCTACATTAGCAAACGACAAAAAAGAGACTAATCTTAATTCATTGACGTAGCAGACGATAATTTCTAATTCATTGAATCTTAAAGATGTTGAATTTCTCGGGTAGAAAAGATGGTAGATAATAAAGAAAATGCTTGTTACAATAACTCTTCTTTTTCCACATTATTTTCCAAGGGGCGACACAATGGGCCAGTCTTGTACATAGAGAAGTATGATGCACTAAAGTACACGCTAAAAAAAGACGCGTGCACGTGTAAAATTTACAAGTGCGCCAACCAAATTTAGGCGTGCGCGCTCCAATTCTGAGCGACCAAGAGTATAAAATCAACGCGTACGCTTAAATGTAAAAGTAATTTCATAATATTAGGGTGATTTCCTTTAAGCACCGCTCATATTTTGAAAGGGCACACTTTGAATAACGTCTGCACTTTCAAAATGTAAGCGTGCACGTTAAAATTTAACGGGTCTATCTGTTTTAGTTATGCAGTCACGCGTTCTGTTTCCTCACAAAACTAAAGCGGACTTTTGACCTAAATGGTACACCATAAAGAAGTATGTAGGTAAAGTGATCTAATCCAAAGATTGTTTTAAGAGAAGCAATGTCACTGACGCTTGCAATTTCATTAATCGTTGGACAAAGCATTTTTTTTTGTTTTTCGTAGCTTGTTATATTTCAAGTGTCCTCTTTCTTATAGGCAATATCGTTGAGTGGCTTACAAAATGATTATCATGGTGTGTTTATTTCTGGTCACGCGCTGTTTCTTTAGTAAAGCCAATATCAATTTGAAAGGTTATTGAAGTTTCATTGAAATATGATTCATGTTTTTTACCCTTTTACTGTACAGTCAACAGTTCACGCACTGAAGGAAAACATCTTTTAAAACACTTCAAACGAGGAATTTCAACCTTTTTAGAACGACCAATCAACAAAACGATTCGCAAAAATGTCGGCCAATATCGGAGTTCAGAATCAACTTTCGGTTCAAATGAATAATTTGATTGATCGATTGATTCTTTGATTGTAAATCGCTAACGGTAAATTAAGAAGATTCACCTCTACGCCTCTGTCCAGTGTTGATCGAATCGACAGAGTGACCCAGCATGACAGATCTGCTATGAACAACAAGATTCGAACTTACCTTTAAATGTGGCTCCAATGCTCCTACCCACATCATAGTAGTTATCCGCAGTAATATGAATAACTGGTAACGACTGCATTTTTGTTAGTACTATCTAGACTGGGTGAAAAGGTATTTGAAGAATAGATAAAATTCGTCAACGGGGTTCGACCAAAACCTAGTAACTATTATTTATTTTAAGATGTAGTTACAAGGTTTTGGTGGATAACCTACGATATTGAAAATGCACCCTTACTGTGTTCGCCAAATGTAAGGCGACAAAGTAACGTTCCTCTTGATAGAAAAACCCATAAAAACAGTCAGTTGGTATGTTTTATTCATGAAGTGAATTGCACCATCAGGAACCTTATTCTTCCGTTAATTAATGTTGATCCTCACTGGGACGGCCAAAAATGTCGTAACTACAGCTTGAATCTATTATATTCCTCTCGAACTTGGAGTTGTAAATCACGGATCACCGATATCAAAGAATTAATCCACCAATCAAGTATTTCATTTAATACGGAAGTGAACTCTATTGGTGGACATTTATATGATGAATTTTTCGGGTTTTTTTGGCAACTTAAGCGTTAGCTAATCAACCCTCTGTCGGAAAATGTATTATCATATGCAAACTATCACGTAATTACATATATCGTCGTTTGGCGCTCAAAATGTCGTAACTACAGCTTTATTCAAGCTGTAGTTACGATATTTTGCGGGCCTAACGACGATATACTCTCGATGACATTGAAAAAAACTCAAGTTGTTTCAATGCCCGCCGCTTTGAAATTAATTAATCACAAAATAAAACGACAATCAAATCATTCATATGGACTGGAAGTAAATTAAGAACTCCTACACTTGCCGGTATCTATGTGAAGTATTTCTGTTTGTTTGACGACTTAACCCATTCCCACTTGACAAAATTTTAGACTGGTCCAAATTGAAAGAAGATGCAGACGACAATTTCAAGTTGATGGAATTTTAAATTTTTCCACCTTTTTGGATAGAAAACATTGTTGATAATGAAGAAATTGCTTGATACAAGCAATTTCTTCATTTTCCACAATGTTTTCCAAAGCTTTTTTCTTGAAGGGCGTAAAAAGGAGGGATTGAGTTGGAATGGGTTAAACGTCGTAACTAGTTGCGACGTTTATGTCGTTTACCAAGCATTCTACATTTTGGCTTCATGATACTGACCATAGATTTTGAGAAATTTCAGCCTTTTAATCCATTCCCACACAAGCCCTTCTTTTTGCGCCCCTCAATAAAAAAAAAAACTTTAGAAAACATTGTGGAAAAAGAAGAAATTGCTTGTATCAAGCAATTTCTTCACTTTCCACTATGTTTTCTATCTAAGAAGTCGAAAGCATTATAACTTCCATTAACTTGAAATTCTTTTGATTTTATATCCGGAGTTGCACTATGACCTTTGGAACCAAATTTAGCCATCAATCAAAGGATTTCGACAATAAAGTGGTCATTTGAAATCATAAACTTTTGGGATACAGCTATAATGCATCCAAATTAATGCAGAAAATAATTGTAATAGATAACGCATGCTGGTTGTTGAGGTCAATATTTAAGACGTTTGTAATCAATTGTCAATCACGACCAAATATTGGAAGCCCACCACGTAAAAAGGGCCACCGTTTAACAAGTGTTTAAAAAAGAAATGGAATCCAGCAGAGGTCAGTTAGATGGACTATATTTAATATAAATATATGCGAAGGCAGGCCGACCGTTCTAGATACAGAAAATCGAGAAAGAGTGAAAAATTGCTGCCCTTTTAAGACTACTTGGTTTGCGCAGGCTGGTCAAGATCGATACTTTTCGAGCCTCTCAGGCGGATCTTTTTATGATTTGACTTTAACCGATTTAATGAATGTAGGGAGACCATACCGACCTGTTTTTTTGTTGTTGAGTCAATCTATTTTCTAACCTATCATTTCTGGAATTCCCGGATTGTCCCTTTTCCTGTCATAGGTCATGTTATCTACTTTTTCTTTAACCCTTTCCCGCACAATCACGCTTTTTACGCTCTTCAAGTAAAAACGATTTGAAAAACATTGTGAACAATATAGTAATTGCTTGTAACAAAAATTTTCTTCAATGTCCACAATGCTTTCTTTCCTAAAAGACAAACAAATTAAAATTCCACCAACTTCAAATTATCGTCTGCAACTCCTTCCAATTTGGACAAGTTTAAACTTTTCTCTTATGGTAATAACTTAAAATCTTTTCCGTTTTCCCTGAAGTCAATGCGACATGTTTATCTAAGTCTCAATAACGATTTACCAAAACAACAACAACAACAACAACAAAACGAAAACAAAAACAAAAACAACAGCAACAAGGAAACTACAGTTTCCAAATGATGATATAATGGAGGGGCATAGCTCTCACGAATTTGATTGAGTTCCATCAAGTTTTTTGACAAAGCGTTCGTTCTGAAACACTGTCTGTCAGTCATTCAGGCCTAGATCACGCGTGTTTCTTTGTTCATGTGATTTCATCAAAAGGAAATTAATAAAACGTTGAATTAGGAAATGAAGAGAATATTTGAGTATGATTAAGTTTTTAGGTTCATCCCTTAATGAAAAAAATATATATTTTCTGCGTTTCGTATAGTTTAATTGCCTTAAAGCATTAAAGCAGAAAAAAAAGCAAACATTTTACTAATTTTGAGTAAGATTTTATGGATTTACTTAGTCAACAAGCATACAAAAGAGTTGCGTGATCAAATTTTGTTCGTGGGCGTATGAAAATTCAGCCATTTAAAACGCTTGAATCTTGATAAACGGCACTAGATTTAAATTTATAACGCTGATTAAATGTTGTCGAAAATACTTTTAGATCCTGGTATCCTTCTAAGTATCCAGTTTGAGATAAAATATTAATAGGACGTTGATACTAACTTCCAAAGATACGTAAATGGTTTTTAACCCATTTCCCCACAATGAAGCCTTTTGACACCTTCAAGAATATGATCTTTTGAAAGCAATGTGGAAAATGAAGAAATCGTTTGCAAAAAGCAATTTCTTCATTTTTCACAGTGTTTCCTACCCAGAGAGTTGAAAAATCTAAAGTTTCATCAACTTTGAATAATCGTCTGAAACTCCTTTCAATTTGGACCAGTTTAAAATTCTACCTTCTGGGAATGAGTTAAACTTCTTCTAAATGGCCACTGCCCCTGATACACCCTATTATCATTTTCGGTTTATTACCCATCACAGCTACTTCCGCGAACTAAGAAAGGTAACTCTTCATACAAAACAGAACGAAAAACATCTTGATTACTGCCCCCCTAGACTTAATTAAGAATCTGCCCGTCTTTCCTACCGTCCGTTTAAAACGATAATTCTGGAATCAAGGGACACCATAAATCAAAATGTGAGACACAAGAATCATACGACGATCCGACTATGCGTTTTTGCAACTTTGAGGTGAGGGAGAGGGGAGGGGGGGGACCAAATTTCAGACTGGACTCAAATGAGAAATCGCGTTTGTCATTCAAAATTGATTGACCAATCAAATTCTCTGTCGATGAAACAAGAAGTAAACAATTCCGTTGGTTGGTGACCTAAAACTCGTAAATCTATCTAGTATAGATACGAACTTTTACCAACAACTTGCCTATTGTTTTTTTCTTTGTCGGAGTTGATTTGAAGAGTCTAGTGATCCGACAATGAACGGATCATCGCAGCCAGTGAAGAAAAGTTTGATCTATCAAATAATTCATTTAGATCGGAGGTGAACTTTAACCCCAACACATGTATTATTGTTATTATTCTTTATTTCCTCCGAATTGGAGATTGCATATATTTACACAACAAAAAATACAATGTATAGAGATGCATTCAAAATAGAATAAAAAAGGGCAGAACGAGACCAAAAGAATAGCATAGGAAAAGAAGAAGTCAAAGCAGACGGAAAAGAGTGCAGAGAATGAATGAATTAAATGTGGGTAAGACGTTTGAGTCGCCAAACACCAATTACCTATTATTTGTTTCTGTTATCTAATATTTTATGAAATAATATCGATTATTACCTCAGTTAAACCGGAGGTCAGTGGGCGTGGCCAGCGATCCGTCAGTTGTGTTCAAAATTAGCAGTAGGGGTACTTAAACAACGAAAAGAAATTCATTGAACGGGATAAACTTCTTGTTAAAAAAAGAAGAAGAAAAAAAATGATCGAATTTTGCTATTTTCTCTCAATCTTCTTGTGAATGATTTCTTATAACTCGTTATCAGAGTAATCGACCTACAGATTGGCGCAGCTTTAATGTATTTTAAACGCCAAACAACTAACAGACACAAAAAAGCGTAAAGGGTCACAGTTTGATTTCGAATTCAAATTAAAGTATCTATCCAGGTTAGACTGCGAGGACGACTTCGCAAGCTGACTCGTTTCGAAGCATTAGGCTGACGCTGTAGTTTATGTCTGGAATATGACTATTCTGAATAAATGCAAGCAACGTCTGACATAAACCATCACACGAAATAAAGTTACCAAATTGACGGATCACTAGCCACGCCAACCGACCTTCCACTAGCCAGCTCGACTGATATCAAACTACGTTAGTTTGAAATAAAAAAGGGCAAGATTCATAAAACAAAAGGTAAATCGTTTGTTGGCAACTAAAACGTCGTAACTACAGCTTGGATAAGGTCGCTAAACAACAACAACAAAAAATGCTTGCCATACATTTCGGAGTTCAAAGTTCATTTCCGAATTCATTTGATTGGTCAACTTGTCTTTAGATTGTGAGAGGCGATCCGTAAATTACCAGATGGTCTCTTTTCGTATGACATATCGCAGTAAATGTATGTGATCCGCCAGGAGAAAGAGACTTCCATGAAAATGCAAGCTGAATTTAAGATATTTTGATCGCTCAGTGACGAAATGTTTACTTTCAAAATAATATCTCAATTTGCCCTCTGCTTGATTAGATATCTTGTTCGAATAGTTTTGTTTAAAGTCCATATGCTGTACTCCTTTATCTGATGAAAAATACACATATCTATACCTGATACCTCTTCACTGGTTTATTGTTATGCTTTGACTTATATGGGTGCAGAATTATTTGATGAGAAAATTGAAAATCTCAGGAAGTGTAATAGAAGATATGCAAATAGAAGTAATTAAAGTTACATAGATTTCGTGTGAATATTAAAATATGCCCTCCATTTTCTTTAAAAAAAAATATTTTTTTTTTCAAATGCATATGTAACGTGACAGGCAAAAGAGACCGTCACAGGTGTGCTACCAGTTTTTGTGCAGTAAGATGAACCCATTCCCACACAATGACGCTTTTTGACGCCTATAAAGGAAAAAATGGGGAAAACATCTTGAGAAATGCTTAGAACAGGCAATTTCTTCATTTGACACCATGTTTTCCACCAAGAAAGCTGAAAATTATAAGCTTTCATTAACTTTAAATTGTCGTCTACAACTTCTTTTAATTTCGACCAGTCTAACTTTTTATTGTGTGTTGAAGGATTAATAATCGTAGCGTCGTTGGGTGAGTAAAATGTCGTGAATGCAGTTTTGTTCAGGATGTAATAAACGAGATCATTTTGAAAGACATATGGTCTGAGGTAATCAAAAATCACAAATATAAACGTCGCGACTACAGTTTGAATAAGCTGCAGCATCGACGCTAAAGTCGCCGTACCGGCGAAAATGCTTGTCATCACTTGCAGTCTACATGAATAATTTGATTTGCCAAAATGTTTTTTAACCGCTGCGATTCATCTACCATCTTTGGTTCTATGGACTTGCGATATTTTGCGACTGAACATTTGAGAAATGAGGGGTATATTATTCGTTACATGACGCATCACACGAAATAACAAAACCTAAACACATGTATTATGTTCGACACTGCAAAAACAAACGAATGGTCAAACAAACAAAGAAACGAACATCGAAACAACAAAAACATTAACAAAGTTCTCTAAATGTCTGACGATTTAACCCATACCTACACAAAGCCGCTGACATACGCCATCATGGAAAAGGCTTCGGGGGAAATTGTCAAAGATGAAGAAACTACTGAAACCAGCATTATCTTCTTTTTCCACAATGATTTTTTTAACCTCAAAAGGCATTTTCTATCGAAATTCCGTCAACTTGACATTGTCGTCGGCAACTACTTTCAAATTGGGCCAGTCTAAAATGTTGTTGTCTGGTATTGGGTATATCAACGGACATTTACCACGAATGATGTTACAAAATATCTGATTTCACCAGGTAAATTGTAGTGTAATCTTTGAAACAACTTTGCACAACATAGAAATCATCATCATCATCATCATCATCATCATCATCATCATCATCATCATCATCATCATCATCAACAACAACAACAACAACAACAACAACAGCAACAATAGCAACGTTTCGAGGCATTTCACTTTCAAGGAGGAATGACATTTTAAGCAATTAAGAATTCGTCAAATTTTGATAGACGAAAGATGTTTTTAGGGTCCTGTGATTTTAATTGAAAAAATATTGTAGAAAAAGAAGAAATCGCTTGTAACAAGCGATTTCTTCTTTTTCTATACAAGCAATTTCTTCTTTTTCTATATTATTTCAACCCAACTGAATGGTTATTTTTCATATCAAATTAACTTCAATTTTTTGTCTACAAATCCTTTTAATTTGGACAGGTCTGAAAAAAAAACCAATAAAAACAAAACAAAACAGAACAAAAAACAACAAAGGACAAAAATTCTTCTGTGTTTATCCTACTTCTGTGGAATGTGACAGAACAAGAAGAGTAGACAAAGACAAGACTTCTGTGTTTGAGCGTTGGACTACTGTTGGTACAACATGCCTTTGTATCAATATTCCAAGATATGAAGCCCATTTTATTACATATCGTATGTCCATTTGTCGGATCTCTGACCACGCCCATTGCCCTACACGGATCTTTGACCACGCTGACTGCCCTACACGGATCTCTAGACACACCAACTACTCTACACGGATCTCTGGTCATCCCACTGCCCTACACAGATCTCTGGCAAAGCCCACTGCCCTACACAGATCTCTGGCAAAGCCCACTGCCCTACACGGATCTCTGGCCAAGCCCACTGCCCTACACGGATCTTTGACCACGCCCACTGCCCTACACGGATCTTTGACAACGCCCACTGCCCTACACGGATCTCTGGCAAAGCCCACTGCCCTACACGGATCTCTGGCAAAGCCCACTGCCCTACACGGATCTCTGGCAAAGCCCACTGCCCTACACGGATCTCTGGCAAAACCCACTGCCTTACATGGATCCCAAACCACGCCCACTACCCTACACGGCTATGGCCACGCCCATTGCCCTACACGGATCCCTTGCCACTCCAACTGCTCTACACGGATCTCTGGCCACGTCCACTGCCCTACACGGATCTCTGGCCACAACCACTGCCCTACACGGATCTCTTGCCACAACCACTGTACTACTCGGATCTCTGGCCACAACCACTGTACTACAGGGATCTCTTGCCACGCCCAATGCTCAACGCGGATCTCTGGCCACGCCCACCGTTCTACATAGATCTCTGGTCTTGCCACTGCTCTACACGGATTTCAGGTCACGCAAACTGCTCTACACGGATTTCTGGCCACGCAAACTGCTCTACATGGATCTCTGGCCACGCCCACTACCCTACACGGATCTCTGGCCACGGCCACTACCCTACATTGATCATTGGCCACGCCCACTTTTTTTCACTGATCCTTGGCCACGTACACTACCCTACACGGATCCCTGGCCACGCCCACTGCTCTACACGGATCTAAGGTCACGCAAACTGCTCTACACGGATTTCTGGCCACTGCCCTACATGGATCATTGGCCACGCCCACTGCCCTACACTGATCCTTGGCAACGCCCACTACCCTACACGGATCTCTGGCCACGCTCACTGCTCTCACGGACCTCTAGCCACGCCCCTGTCCAATACGTATCCTTTGCCACGGCTACTGCACTATACGGACCGCTGGCTACGCCACCTGGCCTCATAAAAGGTGTCGTATTTCAAGCGTCTCTCAAGTCTAGATGAATGATATGATTGGTTTATAGATCTTTTGAATAACATTGCACATCCGTCAATTGCGACCAGACCATATATAATGTACTATTGCCGTTTGACTTTGAAGAGGAGATTTAAACAATTGTCTTCCGTTCGGTCGAAAAGAGCTTCGGGGAATAGCTACAATTGTCGACCCTGGTTACATTGTGCTGACTAAGGTCGAGATTTAACAAACTTCGGCAGTTTTCCGAATCTAGAGTCTGATAATTCTACCTCACTATAGCTATTTTTTCGAAATTAGATATTCGACAAACCTCTGCTAGATCCGAACTTTTCGTTACGTGTTACTTTCCATAAATTTCACAAAATAAAGCCGTCTAATTTCGTTGTCGAACTTCCTGTTGACCAATCGATTGCCCATCCTCTAACTCCGTTGGCCAAACCAAATCACTTCAAACAGAAAGTTTCGCTTCGATTTTAACCCATTCCCATCCCACACAATGACGCTTTTGCACGCCCCCCAGAAAAAGAAATCAAGAAAAACATTGTGTAAAATGAAGAAATTGCTTGTTACAAGCAATTTCTTCATTTTTCACAATTTTTTCTACCCATAAAGTTGAAAAAAAAATATAAATTTTTGTCAACTTTCAATTGTCGTCTGCAGCTTCTTTCAATTTGGACCAGTCTAAAATTTCATTGTGTGCAAAATAAAGTCGTCTTATTTCGTTATCGAACTTCCTGTTGACCAATCGCTTGCCCATCCTCTAACTCCGTTGGCCACACCAATTTACTCCAACAGAAGTTTCACTTCGATTTAAACCCATTCCCGCTCGCCCCTCAAGATAAAGCAATCAAGAAAACATTGTGTAAAATGAAGAAATTGCTTGTTACAAGCAATTTCTTCATTTTTCACTATGTTTTCTACCCAGAAAGTTGAAAAAAATCTAAATTTTCATCAACTTTAAATTGTCGTCTGCAGCTTCTTTCAATTTGGACTAGTCTAAAATTGCAGTGTGTGGGATGGGTGAAACAACTTTATTTTGTAAAATTCATAGTAGTATATGTAATAAAAATTGGTAACCTAAACGTCGAAACTATATCTTGTATAAGTTATAGTGACAACGTTTAAGTCGCCAAACCAAGAAATATACTCCACATAAATGGCGGCCAATGTCAGAGTACAAAGTTAACTTCGAGTCTAAATGAATGATAACATTGGTCGACTGATTATTTGATTGAAAGCCGCGACTGGCCATTTAGCCAGAAACCTTAGTCGCAGAACATATTTGATCCTGTGCGTGACATTTCCAACAATTTCGCATGTGCGTACACGCACACATTGAGCCACATTGACAGCCATTCAGGGCAATTAGAATATTTGGTGATTGTTAACAGAAGCTTTGGGACAGAATCTATCTACAGAACGCAGAGTGAAGACTCTGATCAGACTGTGCGGATGCACAGGCTGATCTGGGTCTTTACTTGGCGCACATGTGTAATGGTTGGAACTGTCACGCAGGCGCTCATTTAACTTCATATTAACCCTCATTTCATTAAAGATCTGTTCATTTCTGACCTCGAATGTAAAAGAAATTTATTAAATGACACATTTTCATGTGAATATCGTAGTTTCAACTGGTTATCAAATATGTGATATGTCACATAACCTTTGTGAGATCAACTTTCGTAATGACGAATGTGGGAATATTTCAGTCCAGTACTTCATTTCAAAAATAGTTCATGCTTCAAGACTGTCTTCAGTTAGGCCGCTAATTGAACAATCGCGCCTGTCAATCAAATAATCAGTCGACCAATGAAGTTCAGTTTGAACTCCAACATTGGCCGCCATTTTGGTGAATCATGTTTGTTGGTTTGGCGACATAAACATTGTAACTATAGCTTATTCAAGGTGTAGTTACTACGTTTTGGTCACCAACTAATCATTCTACTTATTTGTAACATGCTACTTGCCATATATTTTACAAAATAACGCCTTTAAAAATCTAAGCGGAACATCCTATCAGAGTCAAAGGGCGGGGCAAAAGGAGTCAGTGGGCGGGGCCAACGATTGTTCATATAAACGTTTGCCAGTCTCTTTGGGAACTGGCGACACTTGTTCTAACATTAGACTCGTCAAGCGAAAAATGAAATAAGACAAACCCCCTCAGCTAAGTTATCTTGGCTTCAAACCTCGAGATCACGGGTTTAAACCCCAGGCTGTTCCGAATGAAAGACTTATTGTCTTCAGGATGAGACGTTGAACCGAGTCTACCGTCACGAACCAGACGAGACAGAATCTAGAGGGATTAATCCCAATCGATGAAAAATAGATGGTTTGTTGTAATGGATTAACAAATTTACAAAGCATAATCTACCTTTATGTACCATCAAAGTTCAAACCATGCCAGCCTTATTTGACATTTTCCTCTCTCCGAGAATTGACCAAAGTCAAGGCAAGTTACATCCAACTAAAAAAGAAATGGTTGTTTGGCGACTTAAAAGTCTTAACTTAAGCTTGAATAAGCTGTAGTTACGACGTTCATTTCGCCAAACCTACTACAATCTTTCACGAAAATGTCTGCCAATGTCGAAGTTCAAATTTCAAATTCAATGATTTGATTGGCTGTTTCGTCATTTATTGACAGCCGCGATCGGCCAATTGTGTTACGTTCTGAAACACACCATTATCGTTTCATGTAAAACGCGCACTTTACCGATGTACATATAATAGGTATCATGCAGGTGCCGACCCACTTTATCGCTTGGCCGTAATGTAGATTGCTGAATCCGACCTTTTTCATATACTTGAATCTCGGGTCTCTTTTTAACCCATTCCAACACAGCAAAAATTTAGACTGGTCGAAATTGAAAGGAGCTGCAGACGACAATTTCAAGTTGATAGATTTTTTTTTGTCTTTTATGGATAGAAAACAATGTCGATAATGAAGAAATTGCTTGTTACAAGCAATATCTTCATTTTCCACAATGTTTTCCAAAGCTTTTTTCTTAAAACGCGTAAAAAGGAGGGATTGTGTGGGAATGGGTTAATAGATCATCAACCCAATCCCACACAATCCCGGTTTTCAGGCCCCTTAAAAGGAAAACTTTGTGGAAAAGGAAGAAATTGCTCATGATAAGCTGTTTCTTCATTTCCAACGATAGTTTCTATCCACATATCCCCCTCGCGCTACACAGAAAATAATCATTTACTACAGTACTGCATTCCCCCTCGCAATTTTTGAAGTCGGATTATTTCCCCCTCATAAATCAGTCTGGTCAAAGAATACCAGAGATCTTATTTCACATTGAATCGACCATCTCTACTTCAAAAGACTTTCTAACTAAATCATCCGTGATGACAGTATAACCATAACCCAGTTACCAGACCACACACATTTCGATTTGGTTTATCTTCAAAGAGGTCGGAGATGACATTCAAAAGCAGATTGAAGTAACAAAACAATGCAACTACGACACATGATGTTTTCCAAACCATTTAGGCCATTTTGGTGTTTTCTGTAGTTTGTGTTGTTTTTTTTTCTATTGTTTCTTTAATAATATGTTCAACCAATCATCCAACCATTCTAAATTTTTTACACGTAATAAGCAATACATTTTGCAAATATAGCCGTATAATTTAATTTCTTAGTTTCGTCTATCAAAAACGAGCGTTCTGATTGGCCGAAAAAAAATATTCATAACTCCATTAACAAAATTTTGACCACGCAGCGACTTTGTATGCTTCTGCACAAAATAGTCCAATTTAAAAGGTATCAGAATTTGTAAAGATTTTGTTTTTTTCGCTCGATTCTATTAAATTATAAGAGATGAAAAGAATATTTTTTGTTTTCATTGAGGTATGAACCGAAAAACCTAATCACACAAAGCATGAATCCGCTTCGCTTATTCGCGGACACATACAGTGTGATTAGATTTTCGGTTCATACCTCCATGAAAGCAAAAAAATAATCTCTTCATCTCTTAATTGATATCATAGCGGAGCTTCCTGTTTGGATATCAGTGGGCGTGGCAAGTTATCAAGTTGGGTTGATATTATCAATCGATCAACCCGATTGAAGTCCTGATCAGTTCTATCACAAACAAGCATACATTAAGGACATCAGCTATTCACATTATCAGGGTTCTAGTCGACACTGCCGACTCATAAATATTAACCAATTCAAAAACTATGCCTCCTTTTACACCACTCAAGATGAACGTTTTAGAAAACATTGTGGAGAATGAAGATTTCTTTATTTTTCACAATATTTTCTATCCAAGTTCCATCAACTTGAAATTGTCGCCTGCAACATCTTTCAATTTGGACGAGTCTAAAATTTTGTCGTATTGGAATGGGTTAAATGACGATTCTCTGGCCCCGCCTACTCACCTCCCACAGAAAGTTCAAATTGTACAAGATTTCATTGTGGCAAACATCCAAACAATTCTTTCAAGTTGTTGAAGCACAAAACATGGCATGAAGACTACCTACAATAAGTTTCTTAGCGTTGACTTAATTACCTAAATTTGGCACCCCAAAATGATCCAATTTCGTATTTGGACAAATTTGTTCTTTTATAGTCAAAGACTTTGACAATTTTTAATTTGATGTAAGAGACGAAGAGAATATATTTTTTGATTGTTTCTTTTCGTGGAGGTATGAACCGAAAAAACTATTCATACTGTATGAATACGCGAAGCGAAACGGATTCATACATAAGTGTGAACAGGTTTTTCGGTTTATACCCCCATGAAAACAAAAAAAAAAAATATTCTCTTCATTTCTTATAATTTAATAACATCGAGCGAAAAACGCATAAACTTTACAAATTTTGATACCTTTTTGTATGGGACAATTTTGTGCGGAAGCATAAAAAATCGCAGCGTGCTCAAATTTTTATTCATGGAGTTATTATTTTTTTCTACCAATCAGAACGCCCGTTCTGATAGCCGAAAGTAAAAATTAAATTATTTAGCTAAAGCTGTGGCCTTTAAATTGCCACAATGTAATTGTCGATAATGGAAGACGGACAACCGACGACGGACATCTAAAAAGATCAATCCGAGGACGTCGTGTCTAGTAAAAGCTAACTGACTAATTGCGGCTATCAAGCGAAGAATCAGTCGACTAATCATATCATTCATTCAGTCCGGATGTGAAAGTTGATCTCCAACATTGGTCGCCATTTAGTTGAGTTATTTTAGTTGGTCTGGTGAATTATATTTCAAAACTACAGATTTAGTAACTGTAGTTACGGCTTTTAACTCGAAAACCAACGATTTTACCATTTTTGTTACATGCTACTAGCTACACCTTTTGCAAAATAACGCCGCTCAAAATCGAAGTGGAACTTCCTATTGGAGTCAATGGACGTCTGGCCAACGGAGTGATAGGGCGGGGCCACGGATTGACGGAAAGCGACTGTCAATCAAGAAATCGACCAGGCTGTAGTTGTGACGTATAGGTCGATATTTAACTTTTTATACTTTCTTCCATGTTACTGGCCATAAATTCTTCAAAATATAGCCGTTTAATATCAGAGTGAAAATTCCTGTTGGAGTTCGGTGGGGCGGGGTCAGCGATCCGTCATTTAATTCAAAATCAGGTAGTAAAACATTGAAATGCGTGTGAAACATCTTTATAACAGAGCTCAAAACTGCTTTCGCTACCACCTTTAAGAATTGGTTCATTCACATTTTCATGCATTAATATACGTGTTGTCGATTAGTGGGCATTATACATGAGCCCATGCGTGACATTTCCAACAATTACACATGTGCGCTAAGTAAAGACTCAGTTCAGCCTGCGCATGCGCACAGTCTGATCAGAGACTTCACTCTGCGCTCTGTAGATAGATACTGACCCAAAGCTTCTTAAACAATCAGCGAATATTCTAATTGCCCCGAATGGCTGTCCAGGGTTCTCAATGTGTGCCCGTCACGTACATGCGAAATTGTTGGAAATGTCACGCATAGGCTCACACTACTTTTCTTATACTGCAGAAGTATTTCTTTAAATACTTTAGGAAATCGTTGTCGGAAAAAAAGGAATTTATTATTATATTTGCAGCAAGTGTATGTTTAACAAGGTCATTTAAATAGAAGAATGGCTGTGATTTGATAGAAGACACTGAATGGGTGGTTATATACTACCGAATTTATCAAACGAGTCATTAGATAACCCCACCCTCCGAGATTTAACGTCGTAATTGCCATTTGAATAAGCTGCAGTTACGATATTAAAGTCGCGAAACCAATACAAATAGCTTAACAAAAGTGGCGGCAAATGTCGGAGTTCAAAACACAATTCTATGCTAAATAAATGATTTGACTGGTCGACTGATTTTTCAATAACAGACACGATTGGTCAGTTGTAATTACTCTCTGGACGTTTTTTTCCTTATATGTTACATACTACCTTACTGTCTATATAACACAAAACAGACGGCCTAATTGTAGACTGGTCTGGATAAAAAGGAATTGTAGACGTCAATTCTTAGAAAACAAACAAACAAACAAACAAACAAACAAACAAACAAACAAACAAACAAACAACAACAACAACAACAAAACCCCACCCCCACACAAACTTAGACCTTTTGGATAGAAAATATTGTGCATAATTAATAAAATGATTGTAACTCATAATTTCTTAATTTTTCAGGATATTTTCTAAAGATTCTTCACAGAGAAGTAAAAAAGGATTGTGTGGAAATGGGTTAAGATATATGGTTCTTGTTGTAAACACAGGAATAGTCATAACTTAGAGTAATACGTATTTATATCGTCAAGGGCTTGGCCTTGACATAAAGGTCGAACATACCTATATCGTTCTGGTCAGACTCCACCGGATTCTAGGCCTTCTTTGTTCTATGTAAAATTACACATGTTAATGATGCCGTGACACAAAAAATATTCGTTGACATATGAGTTCTTTAGCTATTTTAGTCAGGGTAGAGGCTCCGTCTTTTTTCCATCTATGAAAAGGTATGTTTGTTTGCCGTCCTCTGAAATATAAAGTAAAGGGCGGAGGCGTAAAACTATAGAATAGATGCAGACCTCACGAAAAAGTAAACATTTGCGCATAGGGATCCCTATTGCGTACTTAAAATGCTGCTTTTTGTATCGGACCAAACAAACCGAGTTGTCGATCGAATGGTTTGAATAATCGTAAAAATATTAAAGAGCGTTGAAAAGGATAGTGAAGAAAATTTAGTTAGTTTAATCTGGATCGAACTTTTAGCCAATAAAAAAGGTGAAGCCTTAGATTTGTTTGTTTAAATGAAGTTTTAAACCGCTTTCAACAATTTTTCAGTTATATCGCGGCGGCTGGAGCACCTTACAATGGAATCCTGGTATTTCTCACATATCATTACATCCCTTCCTAGCCTCCAGCTACTATCCCACATAGGTCTACGATTATCGACCCATTGGTGAGAGACAAATAGTCGGAAAGGATGAGTGCCGCCGTCGGGGATCGAACCCGGGACCTCTAGATTGACAGCCGACGCGCTACCAACTGCGCTAAGACGGCGGCAAGAAGTTTAAAATCGTATATGATTAACTACTATTACTCTAGCACCTAAATGAAATCAGATCCCAGAAAAATCAAGATAGATCACGATGCTCTAAATATTTCAACAAAATTTAGCCCGTTTCCCATGACACGCCCGATTTTGATTAATGACGTAATGGATATATGTGGATATTATAAACGAAATCTTGGGTTAGCTTTCCTGTATTTGATTACTGACTACAAAACTAAGAAGCAATGGCAAATGGAACTAGTTTTAAATTATGGCTTCGAATTTATTTAATTGTAACATTAATTGCCTTCTGTAGATGCAGAAATGAATCAGTTGACTTTTATAAGGCTGAGAAGGATTTAATAGACTCACTTTTCGAAGGATACAATCCGAATATTCGACCAAAGGAGATAATTAATGACACAAAATGGAACGATTCCAATTTCAAAGTGTACATGGCGCTCTCCCTATATTCAGTAATGGGCATAGACGAAATAGAGGAGACGATGTCAACCTCGATGGTGTTTACAATATTCTGGTTTGATCCAAAGCTGTCTTGGAACCCGGCTGACCATAACAATATTTCACAGATATATGTGAAAGCTTCCGAAGTATGGAAACCATTATGGTTCGTAGCGAACTCGATAGAACGCGACTCTGAGGCAGTTTCATCAAAAGAATGGGTAAGTCCATCTGGTTATTTTCACAATTCACTAAACGCATACAATAAAACTCGTACAATAGATGTCTTTCGTTATCTTGTGTTTTGTTGGATGTTTAATTTATGGGCCGGTGGCCAAAGTACTCGAATTAAGTATGTGCATTTCATACCTGGTCGATTTTTATTTTTATTTTCTAAAATCAGAAAATTTGTCTTAATCCCTTACCAGGCGACAAAATTTTTGACTGGTCCAAATTCAAAGGTGTTGCAGGCGACGGTTTTAAGTTGTTGAAACGATAAAAAATCTTTGCCCTTTTCGTGGTAAACATTGTGGAAAATGAATTTGTTTGTTACAAGTAATTTCTTCATTTTCCACAATGCTTTCTGAAGCTTTTCTTCACGGACGCGTCAAAAAGCGCGATTGTGTGGAATGGGTAAAAAGATATAAACACTTAGTTCAGATAATGTATCGTATTATGTTATATTTATTATATTATTATTATGTATTTTTCACCTATCAATCATAAGATAGAAATCGGTGTATATGTTTATAAGCTGCGTTCAGTATAACGCAACCCTAGCGAGGACCTACCTCTTGAAATCTGTTTTTCAAATAAAAGCATTTTTTCACGTTAGCGAGAGTGTCATCATCTTGAGTGCAGCAAAGTTTTAGACTAATTCGATTATTTCCGTTTATTTATCGTCGCTACCGTAGCACATGTCCACATGAGCGACGCCCCCAGAAGACGGTTAGTTGTTACGGGGGACAGTGCAAGGATACAAGACGAAACTACTCCGCCTGGTTCTTTAACGTGCTCGATGGATAGCATCGTCACACGGGGCCTTGGTTTAACGTCTCATCCGAAAGACAATTAGTTTTGCTAGTTGATATGGTAAGCCCAGGGCTCGAACCCGTGATCTTGAGGTTTGAAGTCAAGTGCTCTACCAACTGAGCTAATCGGGCTGACAATCAGACTAATTCTAGGCATTGAAACTATTTTATAGCCCGACTAACTGACGGGTGGCGGTTGCTAATCAAATAATTGATAGAAAAATAATATGATACATTTAGATAGGCACTGCAACTCACTGGCCGACATTTATGTGAAGCATAATTTGTTGGTTTGATTAGTTAATGGCCGTAACTACATCCTTTCAAGATGAAGTAACGACGATCAAACGCCAACCAACAATTTTACATTTTTGTTACATGTTACTGGCCATAAATCTTTCAAAATAACGCCTCTGAATGTCGAATTCAAACATTCTGTAGGAGGTGAGCGTGGCCAGAGATCTGTTACTTCACCAATCTTCAAAGAAATGGACGGTTCATAAAACGTTATGTTTTAGAATTCTTGAAATCTTGTGGAAAATGAAGAGATTGTTTGTTGCAAGTAATTTCTTCATTTCACACAGTGTTATTCCAGTTGTTTTCTTCAAGGGTCGTCAAAAGGCGTCATTATGTAAAAAAAAAGTTGATGCGTTGTCTTCAAAGACAGTTCCAATTCAATGGTGTAAGATGGTGTTCGGCATATATTGATATTGGCTGCAGTTGGTAGCGCATCGGACTCTCAACCACGAGGTCTCGGGGTTTGATCCCCGGTCGCGGCTAATATCCTTTCCGACACTTGTCTCCCACCAATGGGTCGGACAATCGTAGACCTAAGTGGAATGAGCAGCTGGAGGCTAGGAAAGGTTGTAGTGGTACTACTGGTGTGAGAAATACATGGAATCCCTGGTTAGGTGCTCCAGCCGCCGCGATATGACTGTAATACTGTGAAAAAAGCGTTTAATCCCATTCAAATAAACAAAATATTTGATATTACTAGTAACCCGACTGTCTAATCTTTCATTGTTTTATCTCCTATTTTTTTTAATAAATTCAATCAAATAACTGCCTTAAACAGGTAAAAATCTAAGCTTACTTGACGATCTTTACTAAATCGTAGAATAATGATAATGATAAGGATGAAACTATTTGGGGTTTTCATTGTGGTGTGAGGGTTAAAACCTAATTACACATCTTTTAGACCATTCACAAATTTTTGGACCTGTCCAAATTGAAGGAGGCCGATGACATGTCTTAATTTACTAAAAAAAAACCCAACCATTTTTAGAAAAGGAGAATTTTGATAGGCAATGCCTCAAAATGATGGAATCAGCTATGATAGGTTAAGGAGCTACCAGCTACGCGTTTACAAAAATATTTATCTTTTTCATATTTTCAGGTCCCAATCTATTACAAGAGTGATGGTCGAGCAATGTGGCAGGACAGACTCCCGCTCAAGACCGCCTGTGACGTAGACACGACTTACTACCCTTTTGACCAACAGTCTTGCTCGATCCTCCTACAATGGTACGAGTATGAGATCGACGTCCAAATCCTGGTTAAGGAGGATCACCTCAAATCCTTCAAGGACAACGCCATGTGGGAGCTGTATAATTTCTCTATGCACGTTCAGTCTACCTACCCTGATTTCCGAGTGACGTACTATTTTAACAGAAAACCGGACCATACGATTATCAACGTCCTATTTCCCGTCATGTTGATTGCTCTATTAGGTCCTCTCGTGTTCCTATTGCCGATCGAGTCCGGAGAGAGATCTGGGTATACAATCACGGTCCTTCTGTCCGTGTCTGTTTACATGATCATCATCAGCGATCAGCTACCTAAAAGTTCGAATCCCATGTCTCTACTTATGTATGTTTTATTTGCGTGGTACGTCCTTTGTGCTCTGATTGTTGTTGTTGTTGTACTTTGCTCCAAGATTTACTCATTTGGTGACTCTAAACCTGTTCCCAAACTTATTAAAATGTTCGTTCGAATGGTTCACTGTAAATGTTTGAGTCAAGACGAAAAAAACGGGAGTGAAAAAGCCACCGTCAGTGAAAGTTTCCCATGTATGAATAATGGAAATTCTTCCACAGAGGACGTGGAGGATTCAGAAATCACATCACATGATGACGTCACGTGGGCATCTGTATGTCAGGCGATTGACAAGGTTGCTATTTTTGTATTTTACGTTCTGAAAATTAGTTTTATCCTGATTTTCATTATCATTTTGAATTAAATGATACACGGGACAAGAATGTCTGTTCCATTAACCGTTTATTTTCCATGTCAATAACGAATTAACGACAAAGTTCTTATTTTCTAATTAAAGGATGACATTATTTACCTCTTTATTTTAATCAAATTTCTTAATTTTCTTCAAAGATTTCTACTAAGAGAGTTGAAAAAAGTCTAAAGTTTCAGTGGGTACAGTGAGCCAATTCAGTGAATGAATAAGCAGAAAAAATAATTGACCAATCGCTGGCCCCGCCAACTAACCCATTTTTCCCAGCCCCTTGACACCGACAGGAAGTCCCGCTTTGATTTTAAAATGCGTTATTTTGCAAAATTCATAGCCAGTTTAATGTGACAAACAAGAGGGCCAGTGGCCCTGTCGCTCATCTGATATAATGCTCTTTTTTTCCTCAATGCCTAACACAAACTGGGTCGGGAGAAGACCTCCTTTAACTTTAAATAAAATCAACAAGCCGAATTTGGTTTAAATTTGCCAAATAGTTTTGAGAGGGTTGCCTTCTTTATTTCTATTTAAGCCTAATCACCCTGTGGCTCTAAAATTTTATCAATTTTGAAAGAGGTCAATTTACTGATGCTTCATGTAAAATTCAAGATTCTTCAACTTCTGGGTCAGGAAGAGATTTTTTTCTCGTTTTTTTTAAAAAAATTATACTCTTATTGTCATAGCAACCAGAGATTTCATCTGATTAAATTCTTTCGTTAAAATCAGCCCAGTTGTTTGGGAGGAGATGTCGTTTTAAAAATCCTTCTTTATTTCTATATTAGCCCCCACCCCCTGGGGGCCCGAGGGTGGTGATTTGAGCAATTCTGAAAGAGGTCAATGAACTGGTGCTTCATTCAAAATATCAAGAATATAGGCCCTCTGGGTTAGGAGGAGATCATTTTTAAAGTTTTTATTAATTGGTTGGCGACCTAAACCTCGTAACTACAGAATGTTCTAGCTTAGGTCGCCAAACCAACAAAAAAGTTTCACACTAATGGCGGCCAATGTTGAAGTTCAAATTTGAATTCCGGTCTGAATGAATGATTTTATTGGTCGATTTATTCCTTGACTGACAGCCGCGATTGGTCGATTGCCTATCAATGAATACTAGATATTTCAAATAAAAAAATCAGGGGTGAAGATAGGTTAACAATATGATACATAAACTTAACCCTTGTCATGCTGTATAAAATCCCTTATGGAATTGCATTAAAATCAAAGGGACGAAAGTACTGATAGTACTTGTTGTTCAATAGTCAATATTTATATTGAAACTCATTTTCATAACTTCTCTGGTAGGAAAATTACAAGCAGGAGGTGTAGACCAAGATCAGACTGCACTTATGTGCAGGCTGATCTCACTCTAGACCTCCTGCCCGAACCGGAATATTCCGGATTCAGCATGACAAGGATTAATTTCCTACCTGAGTTCCCATTCAGGTCTATTTCTTGAATAAGACTAACTCCGTCATCTTCTGAAATGATTCTCAATAGTTCAATATATCTGTGTTACGTATATATTACTTTTGAGCATCTTAGAATCATTTTATTCTATTTTTTGATAATGGAATGGGCTGCTACTCAATATTCTTACACAATATTGAAATTCAATACACCTGTCTTATAAACTCGAATCAATAAAACTTCCATAATATTTTTTATTGATTCGAATCAATAAAACGTCCATAATATTTCTTAAGATGTCGACGGCTCAGTGCGAAACAGTTGTAACTACCTATAGAACAACTGTATCGCGCTGACCTATCGACGAGTTTTTCATCATAAGCCTTATTTGTATCAACCAACTTTCTTTTGAAGGTAGTTTCAGTGCAATGATCACTAGAATCCATAGTTTGTTACCACTATACTTTAATTCTTAGTTTCGTCTATCAACAACGAGCGTCCTGATTGGCCGAAAAAAGATATTCTTAACTCTATAAGCTAAATTTTGAGCAGGCAGATATTTTGTACGCTTCACACAAAAAAGTTGTATCAAAAACCGATCAAAATTTGTAAAATGTTCGACTTTTTGGTCGATATCATTAAATTTTAAGAAATGAAGAGAGTTTTCTTTGTGGAGATATGAAACAAAAAACCTAATCACGCTTTAAAGAAATTGTGGACGGATGGACTTACAGACGGACGGACAGACAATGATCGATCATCTTGCACTTTGTGCTCAGGTGAGCTAATAAAAGCGCACCGACTTTCAAATATTTTCAAAAAGCCATCGATTTAGTATTTGCTTGAAGCAATGGTTTTGAAATTCCCTACAGTACTTACAGTAGTCGTTCCCATACAAAGCCAATGAAATGCTACAGTTGCCAACCATGTCGAGGTCTGAACAAATTGAATCTAGCAGAGTTACATTGTCTTTCATGATCAATCCTAATCAATTTATTTTTTTACCTCGAGTCCACTGTAACTCTTTAAGAGCATGTGTATTTGCTGGATATCTTGTTTGCCGAATTGATATCTGAGGATTTTTTCATTTATTCATCATTGCATTTGCATAGCTTAGAGCTCGTGTCTGTAAGTTATGTCCCTAGTAGATGCTTGATTGCTATTGGGGGATATTGGATAAAATTCCTGAAAATAAGAACCGTCAAAGCCCTCAGTGAAAATGCTTCGACAGACTTTTTCATAATTAATACCGTGTCATAGTGTTCTTGATTAAAAATAAATAATGGCAATGTGTATCTAGATATTTATAACTTTCCTCTCATGATCTTTGACTATTGTAACTTTGACCAATCAAAATATTTGCTCCGGCGCCCTTACGCTTGTTAAGTGCACATTTTTTCTCATAGTAAAAGTGCGGGTCTGGTCTACTTCATTTATTCATAATCTAATTGTTTGTTTCGTCTACCAAAAACGAGCGTTCTGATTGGTCGAAAAAAAATATTCATATCTCCATGACCAAAATTTTAGCACTCAACTATATTGTATGCTTCCGCACAAAATAGTTTCATACAAAGAGGTATCAAATTTTGTAAAATACATACTTTTTTTGCTCAATCTTATATAATTATAAGAAACGAATAGAATATGTTTTGTTTTCATGGAGGTATGAACCAAAAACCTTTTCGGTTCATACCTAAATGAAAACAAAAATAATCTCTTCATTTTCTAAATAATCGTCCCCAAAAAAAGCACCGCAAAACGATCTTTGATCGTTATAAAAAAGAAAAATAAGCCATGAACACCCCAGTTTCATATTTTAAGGCACAACGCCGCAAATATTAAATGAGGATGGAAGTATCTTTATGATATATTTTATTTTTATTACAAATACACAGTATACTGGTGGTTTCGTATTGACAAGATTTCGTATTGTAAATGACAAACATAGAATATATTTGAAAAATTAAATCTGCGTATATCAATTGAGAGAAATGTTCGCTGTCATATCGTAAAATGCTTGGAGTCATATATGTCCGTGTAAGTATATATCATTATAATGTTTTAACCCTTTTCCCATACAGTGATGTTTTTAAACACCCATCAATATAAAAGCTTTTGAAAAAATTGTGGATAATGAAGAAATTGCTTGGAGTCATATATGTCTAAGTAAGTATATATCATTCTAATGTTTTAACCCTATTTCCATACAATGGCGTTTTTAAACGCCCCTCAATATATATATATATATATATATATATATAAAAGCTTCTTCGTTATCCACAATGTTTTCTACGCTAGAAGACAAATATTTTGAAGATTTCATCACCTTAAAATTGTCATCTGCAACTTTTTTCAATTTTGAGTGGTCTAAAATTTTATCGTGTGGTAATGGGTTTCTAAGAGCTGGGTTTTTCAGAGTTCAGCATCAAAATATTTCAGGTCAAATCCAACATACTGTGAATGTCTCATTTTACATCTCCTTCTAGGAATTTACAGAATCGCTGTCTTGGTCTTTCATTCTTTTGGCGCCTGACAATTTGGATTCTATCAGACTGTTGGAAGATCGTTTGACTTTCTCTTTCCCGTCATGTTTTAAAGCTTGAATATTTATTCCAGGCTTACCACCGTTCGATTGGCCATTACATGATCCAATGAGAAGAGTTGCCACAAGACATGATACTAATGATATTATTAAAAGTGATGGAAGCTTCATGTTGTTTTGTTCTTCTTTTTATTCGCCTGAATATGGAAAGAAATAAAAAAAAGACAACTTAAAATAACAAAAAAAAAAAAAAAAAAAAAAATTAATAATTAAACAAAAAAAGGGAAAAAACAGCTTTAACCCATTCTCAGACAACCCCTCCTTTTTACGCCCCTCAAGAAAAAAGCTGTTGAAAACACAGTGGACATTAAAGAAATTGTTTGTTACAAATAATTTCTTTATTGTCCACAATGTTTTCTTCCTTTAAAGACAAAGAATTTTGAAATTCCATCAACTTAAAATGCACCCATTGGTGAATAATTGTAAATCTAAGTGAGATAGCAGCTGAGGGTAGGAAAGGATGTAATGGTGGTACGGGTGTGAAAAATACCATTAAACCATTGTTAGGTAGTCCAGCAGCCGCGATATGACTGAAGAATTGTTAAAAGGCGGCTTAAAACCCCTTTCAAACAAAAAATATTTTCCTAAAAACAAAGACAAAATATTACAATTAGAAATGCGGGATCTGGGTAGAGACGAGCATTGGCAGTTAGCAGGCAACAACAATTTAATATTCATTTATTATTTTGAAGAATCCAATGTGAAAATAAGATAATTTTGCTAATCTAATTGAACACTTAACGACCTTTTTGTCGCTTCAAGCATTGTCATTTTTGAAAGATGGTTTCGTCCAAATGTGAGCTTATCCTCAAAAGTAGGTACAGAATATCTTTTTGGAAAAAAATGTCGACATGGAAGCCGAGAATAAAGTATAAATGCTTACTTTTATTTTATTTCGACCGTTCCTTTTAATTCTTTTTTTCTCTTAAAATCTACTACATATATAATCATTTTCTCTAAAACTACAAATAAAAACTTACGGTTAACTTTTAATACTGGCCTACAGTCGAACACAACTTTCGTAAATAACACAGACTTGATCAAATCGGTTTTGGGTAATGAAATATGAAATGCTATTCGCATAAATTATATTTGCGAATTTTTATTAAGTATTTTGATTATCCTGTGCGCCTAAAAATGAGACGTTTTACGGTGTTATAGTAGCATGTTGAAATTGGTGGATCGACTGCCATGCCAACTGGACTCCAACAGGAAGTAACAATTAAGGGTACTACCATTAAACAGATAATAAAATAAAATGGTTTGCTGACAACTTAATTGTCGTCACTATACAGCTTGAATGAGATGTACTTAGGACGTTTAGGTCAACAAATCAGCTAAATCGCTTCACAAAGCTGCCGGTAAATTTCACATTTAGTAGTTCACTTCCGGTCAAAATGATGATGTGATTGGACAATTGGTTGAATTGTAGAGATACAAATACGTTACAACTATGATGTATATTATTCATAATTTGATATGATCACTCTTGAAATTTTTTTACGAGATTCAGGCGTAGGAAAAGCTGATTTGATTTTGAAAATGTAATCATGTGACAAAAAGAAAACTTGTCCGCAAAAAAACAGAATGAGTTGACCAACTGTGAAAAAGATATTGCTGATAAAAATGGTAGAGGCAAGTATTCGCTTTAACGATGGTGTTTTTTGTGTTTTTTTTTTTGACAAAGGGAACTTTCCGTAAAAATCAAGGATGGGGCCCATTCTAGTGAAGTACTGCTTTCAGGTCATTAACTTTGATTGCTAACAAGCCTTGAAATACTTTCATTGTGGTACTGATCCATTGGTGCCTAATGCAGCACTTAAACCGTGGTCAGCTTAATCGAGTGGGCACGCAATGCAGTCCGCAGCATGACGAAGACATATTCATTTGTCTACAGAGATTGTTAGATGGCCTATTCTATCTTAATTACAAAATTTAACTTGCCTACGGCTTTTCAATAAATCAACCAGATGCAAACTACATAGAACTTTCATGATGGATACAAAAGTCCGTTCATCACATCTGCGTATGCCTCAAATGAGTGCACGTCCACGTCAAGTGATCTAGATTTAAGTTCTGTTCACAGACGAATCCAGCTTTTGCATGAACTTAACTGGCACAACTGTACGGGAATGTTTCATCTTTATCTGTTTAAAGCGATCACCGAGTGGCAAGGGCTCACGAGTTTAAGATTAATGAAAGCAAGGACCAGCAAATCGTAAAATACGATTGATTGGCGTCTGCATGATACATCAACGGTATCTAAGATCGGCGTATTCCCTGGTGTTTAAGAATGTCATATTCTCCGAAGACCTGTCTTTGTGACCTTATAATTTATCAATAGAAGAATTAATATTTCTACGCGGTGCGTATAACAAAAAAAAAAAAAAAAAAAAAGTGGCAGATGGAGAACTGCAATGAATACTATATTCGTGGCGGAATCAAGATTAATTGTCGCCTCTAATTCATTGAAAAAGTAATTATCTAAATTGTGAAAGTAATTTAAACTACTGTTGTTTGCTTAAAATCGTTTAATACACACAGATTCTTAGTATAGATTTTGAGGAAAACCGACACGACGCAAATAGAATAAGTTACTTTTTTTCCGAATTACACAGCGATTTTTTGGATTATTTTAAAGTAACTCAAAGGCGGGAGAGTGTCTCTTTATAGAAGAAACCAAAACATATAAAGGATTTAAAAAGTTTTGAAGGAGGAGAAGTAGTTATATTAGGAAGCTGTTGTCTCTGGGAAAGATGTTCTTTTCGTTTGTCGTCAGGGTTTGGTAAACGTCTTGTCTACTGAAGCTCGGACTGTCAATCTAGAGGTCCCGGGTTCGATCCCCGACGGCGGCAATCATCCTTTCCGACTATTTGTCTCTCACCAATGGGTCGATAATCGTAGACCTATGTGGGATAGCAGCTGGAGGCTAGGAAGTGATGTAATGGTAGTACTGGTGTAAGAAATACCAGGATCCTATTGTTAGGTGCTCCAGCCGCCGCGATATAACTGTAAGAATGTTGAAAGCGGCGTAAAACCCCATTCAAACAAACAAATCTACTGAAGCTGATTAATACATAAGTCTGATTAGATTTTTCGGTTCATACCACCACGAAAACAAAAATATTTTCTTCATTTCTTATAATTTGATATTATCGAGCTAAAAAGGCAAAACATTACAAATTTTGATTTCTTTTGGTATGGGACTATTTTGTGCGGAAACATACAAAATCGCCGTGAGCTCAAAATTTTGTAAATGGAGTTATGAATATTTTTTTTCGTTTTTCGACCAATCAGAACGCTCGATTTTGATATACGAAACTTAACATTTAATTATTTGTACATATACAACATACTAAATTCAAACATGCCCTGACTCATTCTAATACAATCGCACACTCTTAACGTTCCTGAAGTTAAAAACATTGGGAAAACACAGTGTAGAATGTTAAGAAATTGATTATTTCAAGAAATTTCGTCATTTTCCACATAGTTTACCGACATGAGAGTCAAACATTTTAACCATTTTAACATAAAACTGTAGTCTACATTTGATTTCAATAACCCCTTTAATGGCTGTAATGTTCCTTGTGTGGTCCTCTCTGAGATTTTTTCGAGAAATTTCGATCGGACTGAAATCAGTCTTATAGGCTTAGCTTATCATCACTATATGAAACATATAGTCCAACATCAACCCATCTTCCTCTCTGAGGCTTCAAATCGGATATGAGTGAATTATGACTGCAGTATTCCTTCCGCGGTCCTCTCTCAGATTTGTTCAAGAAATTTTTTTGGTGAGAAATGCGGAAGTTATTGATGAGGCTTATCAGAATTATATAGATTATATTATTGTTATTAAAAATGTACTCTGAATATATTCATTGTACATGGATTGCGTTTGTCAAGAATTATCTTTTCTATCACTTTTTCTCGTATTCGTCTGATCAATCAACCTTTACATCAAACTGAGATCGACTGAGTTTATTCCATTCAGTTGATTGAACGATCACCCTAGCCTACAAAGCGTTCATACCGCTCAGAACGAAAAACACAAGAAAAAAAAAAAAAAAAAAAAAAAAAAAAAAAAGAAAAAAAAAAAAAAAGGAAAAAAACTTAAAAACCTTTGTATTGAAGTGGGCATATGTTCAATACCAAATATCAAATTTCTAAGCCTTTTGGAGATTTTCAAGTATAATCAATTCTCATTCATGCTATGTTCACCAGTTTTCATTGAATTTCATTTCATTTAGTAATGGTCAAAAGGGTCAGGAACATTCACAACAAGGATCATTATTATAGCTCAACCTTAGTGTAGCATAGACTATAAGCAAGGCTTTAAAATGAAGGATATCAAAGGAAAGATGTAAACTAAGTCGTAAAATGATTTTTCCTTTGATACAACTCTCCTTGTTGTTAAAAGATGTATTGAAAATCCTAATTACCATGACTGAAAAACTAGTTCTTGTGTGTAGATGTTTGCTCGTTACGAGACCCGAAAGGGTTTTTGCTGGCGGGGTTTGGCACGTAGAACTCTTATGTGGGCTCATTAAAATTCAGACGGAATAGGAACTGTTTCTCAGATAGGAAAAGATCTTATACAATTTTCTATCCTAAGTGATATTAACAAGAAAGTGACACCCGAGACTTTTTTATAATATGCAATTTGCGATGTCATTTCGTATTTACGAAATTCATTTTCCTACTTATTAAATACCCCTTTCGGAGGATTTGGAACTGCCCAGAACGCGATGAGTTCTAAAATTGCAGCACGCAACCCTTTCTGTTGCACATTTCAATGTCATGTCTCCAAGGAAAGCATTTGAATATACGGCACCACCGACAGTTGCCTGGTGCTTAGCTTCTGGCTACTGCATAGATGATAAAAAATTAATCGATAACACGTCAAAGTTTACACATGGACGATAAAGAGGAAAGAATTTAAGAGACTTTGGCAATACTTAGAGTTTGAATATTGGATTTGAACAAATTGAATTTATAGAGTTTGCTTGTGCAGGTGTATATTGTTAGGATCTTGGTCAGCCTGATTTCTCATATTTTAGTATTTCCTTTCATTAATCCATTAGGAAAATCTTTTGAATTTTTATTCTGATGTATACGGAATTTTTCTGCTTTTCAATCGTTATTATATATACTCTCAAAATCAAAAGTCGCAAATCTTAATCGACTAAGAATTGCTTCGCGTAAGTAACGCAAACATCTCTCTAGTGGACAACGCATGAAAGACAAATGTAACGATAACATTCTGATTTAGTCTGAACTGCGATATGGTATTCAATTAGGTCTGCTTTGCTGTCAACAGCTTGGGCAGATCGCCTCTTCTTGGACGATCACGCACACAAAAAAGGTCGACAATCGGAATAAAAAGTCAGAAATCATGATCAAACCATTGAAGTTAGTCACAGTAAATAGGAAACATGTATTTATCGTCGCGTGGCCAACGCAATCAAAACACCTATGGCGCATGTATCTGATTATTATATTCTGCTGATGTCTAACCTACTGCATGACAATCCATTAGGCCTGATACAGTTCTTGCAGGGGGCCTTTTCCAGGACGGCAACGCATTAAACCAGTTTTTTTAATCGATGCCCTATCTCGCAATGGTCAGGCGATGACACCTCATGACACGTTGTCAACGGCCTGCGACGTAATGCCTCTGTCAAAAATCAAATGGTATTATGGCGTTCCTCATCTGATGTTAAACCATTGCGAAGCTGAAAGCTTTGATAGATCTGAAAAACGTGTTCACGAACTTTGGCTTCTGTCATCATGTATTGTGCCAATCTATCCAAACTAACTTTCTGCAATATCCTTCTAAAACACGAATGACATGTATGTTAATTCTCTTCATTTGGCTCGAATCATGGGTGAATGAGTACAGGAATTATGTTTCCATATTTTTATACCAGAACATAGTACCCGGCGAATATAAAGTAATGTAAACTCAGAACAATTTTCAATTTTTTTGTTGGCATATTGCAACATTAAAATCGTACGTTATTTTGAATTCGGCATAGTTTTCAATATAACATTCAAAATCAATGTTTTATGTTTTTATCAGTTCAAATGATTGATTGATTGAATGGGGTTTAACGCCACTTTAAACAGTATTTCAGTCAGGGCAAAAAAATCAGACATATTGATTGATTGTTCGATTGCTAGGGTAAATGACAATTTTAACCGTATTTTAGTCATAAAGCGGCAGTTTGAGTGCCTTATCATTGATGCCTGTTTTTTTCTCTCAAGTAGTACCAAAACATCCTTTCTGAACCTCTAGCTCCTCATCCCACTTTAGTTTCAGATACAACAACAATTAGCAGATAAGTGTCAAAAAGGATATTTCAGAGCAGACTGACTAGCAGACGAACGAAAATGCTATGATTGTCGATGAGGGGACATAACTTACGACCGATAGACTGGAAGTGAATCCTGGACTGATTATGTTATCCAAAATATTTCAAAATAACGAAATAACATTTCGTATTACCAAAAAGTATTTCGTAATTACGAAAAGTATTTCGTTATTACGAAAAAAACATTTTGTAAATACGAAATGTCTAGAGAGTATTTCGTAATTACGAAAAAGTATTTCGTTATTACGAAAAAGTATTTCGTAATTTCGAAAAAGTTTTTCGTAATTACGATATAATTTGGATCATATGCATATCCAAAAATGTGTGTAATGTAACTTAAGAGGTCCATATTAAATAATGAACACCGGAATTGTTTTATATATAAATACGAACGAATGATTCAGATTTCCGGATCAAAAAGTAAGAGGAGGAAAGATGAGGTGGTTTTGAACAGATTGTATTTCCGCAGGCTACCTCCCTCACTCTTACAGATATAATGCCCAAATAGTTTCTAATTGGCGGTCATGTGACCATGGTCAGTTCTCTGATTTGACCATTATATTAGTTGCTATAAATATAGTTACACTAAGACTTTCCCTAAATAGTAAATTTTAGACTGTATGAGGTGAAGCAAAAGCACTGACCGATCTAAAAAATATTTCATGCTTTCCATAAGATAAAATTTAGGGTACTTTCATCGGGCTGGCAATTAGCTGACATCTCGTTGATGGCAAAATGGTTCGATGTGCAAGGTCTGATCGGGTTGAACACATTCCTGAGGTCCCTGAAAGTCAAATATTGGCTATACTTCAAATATAAATTAATTATTGATACATTTTATGTTTATTTTAATTTCCATTAAAAGGTCATCTAAGTGTTTCAAAGAGGGAGTGAGGATGTTATTGCTTTTGCATGTTTGTAGCAGGAATAATAAGTATATACATTTTGAAGAAGATGAGGTCTAGCATTTATGAATAAAATTCTAGACTGCCAAGTTCTTGAATTATTTTATCCTTTTTATCCCACTACCTCCGCCATAAAGATAGAGTTCCAGACACACAATGTGGAAAAGGGGAAAATGTTTCTTATTAGCAATTCTGCATTTTCTCAATTGATTTCTTTCTCATTGAAATTGTGTCAACATGAACAGTTTGCATTTTTTGAAGTTGGTACAGTTTAAAATGTTACGGTCCGGTAATGGGTAGATCAAATGTTAATAGTTTCCCATTATTTCTACTCACAGAATAGTGTAAAGCTTCGTACTGCAAGTACATGCTTTGATTGATTAATTGAATTGGGTTAAACGCCGCTGTTTACAGTATTTCCGTCATAACGCGGCGGCTGGAGCACCTAACAATGGGTTTCTGGTATTTCTCACACCAGTACTACCACTACATCCTTCCCTAGCCTCCAGCTGCTTTACGATTATCCACCCACGTACAATATATAGTGAACTGGCAGCATAACCGGTTATCGGCGTTCTGATAAGGACAAAAAATTGACTTACTAGCTTGAATAATAACAATATAATATTAACATGTACTTGCCTATATAAAAACCGATATGTAGTCAGAAATATTATTTGCTATCTACTTATTTATGCATAATAAATTTGTTCAATATCCGTGAGGATGTATAATAAAGATGGGAGAAAATATTTTAGAATATTTGCATTTTGTTACTTAGTTAAAATACAGTATTTGCTTAAAAGATCAAACAAAATCTAAAGTAATCTTTGACTATGCAAAAACAACATTATGTAAATGGTAAAACTCGTCGCGGTCCTTAATTTCTTACAACAAAAAGCAACTGTTTAGAAAGAAAATCCTATTCGTCAATAATTTCATATCGTCGGTCTGCATCGAGAACGTTGTAGTTGCAGTTTTATCTAGGCTGCTAGTGCGGCGTTTAAGAAACAATGATGTCCACCAAAACGAGCTGAATAACAAAAATATTCAATTTTATTGACAAACTTAACATTTTAGCGATACCAGCATATTTAATCCTTAAGATATTTATACGCTATGATTTCAAAACGAATTGTGCGTTTTACTAGTAGCAAAAATGCTTTACCTTGATCGCAGTAGCAAACGTCCACTCATGTATATATAAATGATATTTTTCCACATGGTTAGTACTTTTTCATTAACCGCTACTCAAATGCTTTCTGTCCATATTTGATTACGATAAACAGTAAATCATTCGTCCATTCCAGATTTTACGTTGGGTTTTCTTCAGACTTTTACAGAATGGTTGTACAATAATTGCGATTGTTGATATCGACATAACAACTTTTTGTCTACACCAATGGCCTGAAATTTATCGAGGTTTGCCTGCATTTGATTAGATTTATACCATGCAATACGAATATAGCTTTCATTTTCAAGAACAGTATTCAATGTATTTTGTATCAATATGACATAATGTTTGTCAACAGCATAGTTATATTGATTTAATTTATGTTTAAATTAAAAAATGTCATTAATAAAGATATTAAAAGTCACCGGACCGAGTATAGAGCCTTGGGGAACACCCTTCCGATTTTCAAGCCAATTACTCGATGCTTCCCCTATTTCTACCATATGTTTTCTGCATGAAAGATAATTGTGAACTAAACTGGTTACACTTTCAGACAATCCATATGTACGCAGTTTGAGGACTAGAAGATTGTGCGGTATACAATCAAAAACCTTCGATAGGTCAATCAAAATTGCTGCAGCATGCCCACCTTTGTCTATGGCAATCTTCCAATCCTCAACAATGGACAGAAGGGTTGTCTGACAGCTGTAACCTGGCCTAAAAGTAGATAACAAGGGATGGAGTATATTGCTATAATATGTGCATAGCTGTTCATATATTTTAGGTTGTGCTAGCCAGTGTCCTACCTCTAGATTTTAATTTTTTGGGGAATACCATCATGTCCTGTTGCTTTTTTGTCATTAAGATTTCTCAATAATACTTTGTTTTCATTTGTATGACAGAGATTGAAGTTCATTTCATTAGTTTAATCAAGTTTTCATTTATTTTCTGGATGCTGGAATGTTGTGAATTCACAGAGTTTGTGTTTCTATACCAATATTTTCAGTAATGTTAATGTAGAAAACATTTAGAATACTGCAGACTAAAGACTGGTCTAAGTGTATAATCAGTTAGATAGAAAAGGCGTGATGGTACTCCAGAAGTCATTTGACTTTGGCCCACCTCTGCATCTTTAAAAGAGTATGTTTTAATTGAGTTACGTTAATGAAATGTTTTTTTTATTTCATAGTTTTCTATATTCTTCCTCGTTAAAAGATGTTCTATTCTTGAGAAATTTATTGTGCTTGACGAGCCTTATAACTCGGAGTTCATGCATGCAGGTGGGGTTTTGCGTGGCCATTTTTCTCATCAGGAGCATAATCATTTAAAGGGAGGTATCGATGTTTCTGAAACCTAGATAAGAAAAATTACCAAATGCCGAGAAATAGACCCAAACAAACATTTAATACTTTAAGTTAGGTCAGGTATTGTCTTGGTGATTAACTAATAGACCTAAAGTGGCTTTTTCTGGTTATATCGGAAAGGTTCAGCGGAATTCCAGGTTATTTTTAGATATCACGGAATTCGGCTGTCGACATCGGATGACCTCATTTGCATATGACCTAGTCAAATGAAGGTAACAAATTTACTAGCGAAACAGCGAACGTCCTAAATCATGTCACATGAAAGGACTGATCTTAACAGACCGGCTAGCGAACATTACTCCTGATGACGTAACGATGACGTTGGTTTGATGTAATTTGAACTAGATGCAAGGTTCTTACGGTTATTCGCGCCACGTGAATGCCTTATAATCTTCGTAACTGTCTCGGATTAATCTAAAAATAGATTAATAGCCTACGTAGGCTATTAGGGAAATACCCTGCTTTTTTCTGATAAGCGACCTCATATTTTTGCAAAAGTACTTTTCGGCATATTGTTTTCAAATAGTTTATGAGAGGAAATAAAAATAATTAGAATCTGTGACATGAAAAAAACATCGATACCTACCTTTAAGACGTCATTAAGTTAAGTTTAATATGTAGTATAGATATCATCCATGTCATCGAAAATATGTGCAACGTGGGAGGGTACAGAAGATAAAGCTTTATTGAACTCATCTTCATCAAAATTATGGTAACCACTGAAAAGTATTTGATTATTCCTGGTTAAAGGAAAGGATGTGATGGCGGTACTGGTGTGAGAAATACCAGGAATCCATTGTTAGGTGCTCCAGCCGCCGCGATATAACTGAAAGATTGTTGAAAGCGGCGTAAAACCCCATTCAAACAAACCTGTCAGAATAAATGGGCGGGGCTAACGTAGCACGTGGGCGGGCCAGCGATCGGTCAATTGCTCCTTAAGTGAGGATATAATCAGACTATGACAATAACTTATTTCACAATTAAATACTCAGACTCAGGAAGTTCTACTTCGATATCAAACGGAGTTATTTTCACAACTGATGGCCAGTATCATGTAACTAACAAACAAGTTAAAAAAAGGTTGGTTATCGACCTAAACGTCTTAACTGCAGCTTGATAATCTTTAATAAGAAAATATTTTACAAGTATGAGTCAGTGCCTTATTAAACTAGATTTTGTACTTATTTTTTACCCATTCCCACACAATAGAATTTTATACTGGTCCAAATTGAAAGAGGTTGCAGACGACAATTTACAGTTGATGGAATTTTACTTTTTCGTTTGTTTGGAAAAAAACCATTGTGGATAATAAAGAATTCATGCTACAAGCAATTTCTTCATTTTTTACAATGCTTTTCAAAACCTTTTTCTTGACGCGTTAAACGACGGATGGTGTTGGGATGGGTTAATGGAGAAATTGAACGATTTTCATTCAATCAGATAGCAAGAATTCTAATAGACGATTACCGTGTCTATGAGACATCGCTCGGGACTACAAATCGTTTGATAGGTTTATGCTACGTTTACACCATGTTCACGGCAGCCACGGCAGCCCCGTTTGTCCGAAACGTAGCGCGCCGTGAGAGTTTGGTTATTTTTGTCTCCGTTTTCACGTTTTGTTACGTCTTGTTAATGCTACGTTTACACCATGTTCACGGCAGCCCCGGCAGCCCCGTTTGTCCGAAACGTAGCGCGCCGTGAGAGTTTGGTTATTTTTGTCTCCGTTTTCACGTTTTGTTACGTCTTGTTAATGCTACGTTTACACCATGTTCACGGCAGCCCCGGCAGTCCCGTATGTCCGAAACGTAGCGCGCCGTAAGAGTTTGGTTATTTTTGTCTCCGTTTTCACGTTTTGTTACGTCTTGTTAAGTTTACCTGCGACTCGTCACGGTTTCCATAACCGACCGTGACCGGGTAGCCCCGGAGCCTCCAAGGCACACTACGGTTTAGTCCACGGTCAACCACGGATGTCCCCGTTTTAGTCCACGGTCTACGACGGATGCCAGTACGTTCCGTTACGGCATACCACGTTCAGTTAAGGTCCCTCACGATTCCCACGTTTGGAGCAAGGTCTGTTACGTTATTTCACGGTCTGTCAAGGCTTTCTACGGACAAACGTGGATGCCGGGAAGTATTGTATCGCGTTTGTTGCCACGGTATAAATACCCCCAAAAGCAGTAGCAATCATTGCATTCCGAAGACTGATAAAACCATGGATATTTCAGACGAAGAAGACTTTGTATTTGTATGTTTGTTAGGTGCATATATCAAGTCTGTCCAGCAGAAGTTGCAGAGAGGCGAGACAACAGTGCAGCAGTCAGGAAGAAGGCGGAAAAGAAGACCAAGAACCAAATGGGTGCGCAGATGGTTGTCAGAATACAGGCGACAACACCTTGGCCACTATACAACATTTATAATCAAAGAGTTTCGTACCGAAGACGTTTAAGCCTTTCAAAACTACCTGAGGATGCCTCTAGAGCTTCCCGTCGCACTACGGATCGCCTCCAAGTTTTGTTACGGCCTGCTACGTACTGTCACGGTTCGTTGCGTTCATTCCCGTTTTACTACGGCCTACTACGTTTCTCATTTCCGCCGTGATTGCCGTGGCAAATTTTTTGACAGCCAAAAAATCTGGCACGGCAACCCCGGCAATCACGGTCCGTCACGTTTGCCTATCCCGTCCCCCTACGTTGCCTCAGGTTCATGCCGTTTTGTCCACGGTCGTCTGAAACGGGGCTGCCGTGGCTGCCGGGAACATGGTGTAAACGTAGCATTTAATGAAGGGGTTTCAAGTCAAAAGCTTGTTTATGACTTGTCTATGGCCATCAATCTTTGCTGTGTGTGGGCGACCAGGTATTCGGTTTTTATAGAGCAACGGTTTCATGTATCATTATATATGGTATGGGAAAACTAAGTTTCTCACACAATATCAAATTAATGTTTTCTATTTGACTAAAATGATTCAGACTCAGTTTCAACTGTAAGATCACTTCATTTTCGGAATACATCTAGAATATAAAGCATACATTAAGCCATTCCCACACGATAGAATTTTAGACCAGTCTAAATTCAAAGAAGTTGCAGACAACAAATTTAAGTTGATGAAATCTTCAAAATCTTTGTCTTTAAGGAGGAAAACATTGTGGACAATGAAGAAATTGCTTGTGACAAGTAATTTCTTAATTCTCCACAATGATTTCTAAAGCTTTCATATTGAGGGGCGTTTAAAAGTGTCATTGTGTAGGAATGGGTAAACTTCTCCTCAACTAATTGAAATGTCCATCGAAATGCTCAATGCGTTATTCCCTTTTTCGCGATTATTGAAGTTTTAACGTCACGTCATATTGTTAGTATTAACTAGTTTATTACTTGTTCACAGAACCATTCCAACAAGGCACGCTTGCTTACTACAAATGGCTCAAGCCCATTTCCCGTTTCAAGATTACAATGAAATAATTTACAAATGTGTGACGGAATGTAAAGTATTCACGATATTTATTACCAAAACATTCGCCATAATTCTCCATTTTCACGTCAATTGACGTCATTTGTTAAAGTTCTGACCCCCTACTTTTGACGTTACGTCATGTATAGCTAAACAACTAATGTTCACAGTTTCCTAATTACACGAGTCTGTGTGAGCATTTCCAACGATTTCACCTGTGTGCGAGGTAAAGCCTCAGATCAACATGTGCATCCAAATAGTCTGATCAAAGTCTTAACTGTGCGCTCTGTAACTGACGGATCTCTGTGCTTGCTAACTGAGCACCAACAGAAAGTTCGACTTCGATATCTAACTACGTTATTTTTCAAAATTTATTGTCAGTAACATATTACAAAAAAAAAGTAAAATGGTTTATTGACGTCGAAAACGTCGTGATTATAGCTTAAATAAGCCAAACCAACAAAATGTAGACTAGATATCGAAGTTTACTTCCGGTCTAAATGTATGATTTGATTGGTCTATCGATTATTTAATTGACAAATAGCTGCCGTAAGTCAGAGAATTTATCTGCCAATCAAATAACTCTTTTAGACAGGAAGTGAATTTTGAAATATATTATTGGCTGACATTTATGTGAAGCTATGCCGATATTTTGCGAAGTTTTTTTTGTGTGTGTGGTTTTGGCGTTAGACGTCAAATTACAGCTTGAATAACATTTTACTTTTTTTGTAAACTAGTAATAGCCATATTTTTACCAAAAAATGCTGTTTAATATATAAATGGACCATCCTAAGGAGTCAGAGGGTTGGGCCAGCAGAGTCAGTGGGCGGGTCGAGGATTCGTCAATTTTACTGACTCAAAGTTTCTCTACACGACCAGTCAATATCCATCGTGCACTTTGATTATATGCAGATCAATCTGGTCGCTTCACGCACATATGTAATAAGTGGGCAATATGCCTCGCCCACTGACTCCGCTAGCCACATACACTCACTCCGCTGGCCCTGCCCATTGACTTCACTTGCCATACCCACTTTCTCCGCTGGACCCCGCCACTGAATACGATGACCACATAAACTGATTCAGCTGACCACATCATATGACTCTGTTGACCACACCCGCTGACTCCGCTGACCACACCCACTGACTCCGTTGACCACACCCACTGACTCCGTTGCCCACATCCACTGACTCCGCTGACCACACCCACTGACTCCGCTGACCACATCCACTGACTCCGCTGACCACACCCATTAACGCCGTTGACCCCATCCACTGACTCCGCTGACAAGCTCGCTGACTCCGCTGACCACACCCACTGACTCCATTGCCCACATCCACTGACTCCGCTGACAAGACCCGCTGACTGCGCTGACCACACCCACTGACTCCGTTGCCCACCTCCACTGACTCCGCTGACAAGACCCGCTGACTCCGCTGACCACACCCACTGACTCCGCTGCCCACATCCACTGACTCCGCTGACCACACCCGCTGACTCCGTTGACCACACCCACTGACTCCGTTGACCACATCCACTGACTCCGTTGACCACATCCACTGACTATGCTGACAAGACCAAACAAGCTCGTCAAATGCCGGTTTATTCAAAGTTCAAAATTCACTGTAGGTCTAAATGAATAATTTGAATGGTCGATTGAATTTAATTGACCATTCGGTCCAACAGGTTAAAAAGCCATGCACGGGCTCGGACCTTACTCCAAAACGTTTGAAAATCATGAGAGGAAGATGGGGTGTAATTTCGAACATAGCATCAAAAATTTTCGGAGGAGGAAATGAGAGCGGTACGGAACATTTAAATACTATCAGAGAAGAAGGGCGGACTTTTTAACATATCAGAATAAGGGAAGAGGAAAAGTGGGAGGAGGAAGAGGGGGTGCAAATTCGAAACATATCGGTATTCGGGGAGCAGGAAAGGAAGGAAAGTAACTTTGAGATGTGTCATGATTTGGGTTGTGTGGGCTGATTTTGCGATGTTAAAATATTAGTCGAGAATGTTCACGTGTGAGTGCAGCCTTATGTTGACCCATTCCCACACAATGACGCTTTTGGACGACCCTCAAGAAAAAACAATTGTGAAAACATTGTGTAAAATGAAGAAATTGCTTGTAACAAGCAATTTCTTCATTTTCCACAGTGTTTTTTCTATACAGAAACATGAAAAATTCTAGAATTTCATCAACTTAAAATTGTCGTCTGCAACCCCTTTCATTTCGGACCGGTCTAAAATGTTGTCGTTTGGTAATGGGTTAAGTTTAGATAACTGCCAGACTTACTGGGGAAAAGGAGGGGTGTATTCAGAACCTTCAAGTTCATTAGCCAGCAAAATATCGCACTACTGTACATGGACGTTTTTTAATTAATGAGACAGAAATTACTATGTTACATTTATAAAGACTCACATTAAAAAAATCTAGTTCGGCAGCTAGTTAATCCATCGATATATCAGCCATATTTCTTTTTTTAGCAAACAAAGCGTCAAAAGACAAAAGTTGACCCTTTCCCACACAGTGACGCTTTCGGACGCATCAAGAAAAACAATCTGGAAAACATTGTGTAAAATGAAGAACTTGTAACAAGCAATTTCTTCATTTTACACAATATTTTCTTCCCAGAAATGTGAAAAAATCTAAAATTTCATAACCTTTAAATTGTCGTCTGCAACCCCTTTCAATTTGGACCAGTGTAATATTTTGTCGTTTGGTAATGGGTTAAAAAGACAAAATTTTGAGGTCTTCTCAGAGTTCAATTAGTGAAAACTGCCACTGGAGGCATTAATCTCCTGATGTGCTTCTGGAATATTGCAAACTCTGTCTACAAGTTTATCTCCTAGGTATTTTATGGCCATATGAATTAACTTTATTCAAATTGTAGAGAACTCCTTCAAAAGCATGTTTTTTAACCATTCCCACTCGATCCGGCTTTTTACGCAACTCAAGAAAAGAAAAAAAACAAACAAAACAAAAAAACTTGGAAAACATTGTGAACAATGAAGAAATTGATTGTACCAAGCAAATTCTTCAATGTCCACAATGTTTCTACCCTACAAGGCAAAGTTTTTTCTAAATTCTACCAGCTTTAAGTTGTCATCTACAACTTCATTCGATATGAACCAGTCTAAGAATCGTACTGTGATCAGTTAACACCCGGGTTACTTTAACTCCGTTCATTTATCTTGGTAACCTTTGTCAAAGAAATTTACTTAACAAAACAACGCTTTGCTGGCTTAAAGTACTTTCAAGCCTTTGGTTTTCTTCTTCTTTCTGAAGGCTCTCAATTTAATTAATGAATACTGAAATAGAACAAGGTGAACAAACTTTGTGTATAAAATAGTTTGAGATTTTTCCCCCTTTGGGTTTCTCCACATACTAACGTAGCGCTCATTTCACTAAATAGGTAAAAAATTGATTCATAATTGTGACAAACGTAATCGTCGTCGATGTTTTTTTTCAAGCTGTAGTTATGATATTTCCATCATTCAACATCGTATTCAAAATTCCCTCGAATGGGGTATTACCTTACAGCTCGACCAAGGCCGCCGTCATAGCGCAGTTGGTAGCGAATCAGACTCCCAACCTTCAATCATGGAATGTCATGGGTTCTAATCACGGCTCCGGCACATTTCCTTTCCGACATTTGTCTCTGATCAATGGGTGGATAATCGTAAACCTTACTGGTAGTACTGGTGTGAGATATACCAGGAATCTATTGTTAGGTGCTCCAGCCGCCGCGATATGACTGAAAAATTTTAAAAAGCGGCGTTAAACCCGATTCAAACAAACAAAACAAATACTACCCGACCAAACCGCGTGTTGGAAGGACAAATTCCGGACATGACCTTGTTTTACCCATTTTTACACAGACCAGCTTTTTTTACGCCACTCCAGACAAAAAGCTTTGCAAAACAATTTTGATAATAAAGAAATTGCTTGTGATAAGCAAATTCTTCAAAATCCACACTCTTTTCTAATCTCAAGACAAAGCTTTATGAGATTTCAACTAACTGAACTTCTTTCAATTTGTACCAATCTTAAAATATGTCGTTCGGAATGGGTTACAACAAGTGCGAACTAGACTAGACATTTCTTTCACCTTTTTTCTGAGAGAGTTTACATCTGCAGTATGAAAAAGTTGATTTAAATGGGGAGACATATAGTCGTTACTCTGTAATGAATGCCAGTTTTCGGCGGTCGAAAATTAGTCAAAATATATCCGAACATGTACGAAATATTCACCAGGGTAGAATTTTATCCGACCAAAACCCACTGCTGATTCTTTATTTAGACTTAACGAGTCTGGATTGAATTTTCAAAGACGAAATTGTAGACTAGTAGTCCCGAATTCAATGGAGATGCAGATGACAAAACTAATTTGTTAGAATTAAACGAACCGTAGCCTTTCGGGATAGAGAACAATGCGTGAAATGAAATTGCTTATAAGAAGAAATGTCTTCATTTTCCACCATGATAACCCTTTAGAGTCTTAATAGACAGCATTGTGTTAGAATGGATCTAAGCCATGTGGTTGCCCTGTTCAAAGGGCTTGCTTTAACCCAATCCAACAGAATGAGACTTCTGCGCGCCCCGCAAGAAAAACAATTCGGAAAACATTGTGTTAAAGGAAGAAATGGCGTGTAACAAGCAATTTCTTCATTTTACAAAATGTTTTCTATCCAGAAATATGAACAAATCTACTTCTTTGAATTTGGACCAGTCTAAAATTTTGTCATTTAGGAATGGGTTAAAAACAAGTAGTGAAATGTGGAGGACACAAAGTAAGTAAAGTGAAAATTTGTATGAGAATATGTGTGATATTACCAACAAAATAAGAGCAGGACAATTCAAACAATTTAATATAACGCACGGAGGCGATTCTAATATTTGCTTAAAAGCAATTATCGTGACTACTTGAGAATCCTTTGTTGTGGGGACCCTTTTTAAAGAGATATATTAATTCGTGAACGATAAAAAGTACATGTAATATTTTGTCCTCAACATGTCCTAAATCATTTTATCAACCCGATGTAAACCGCTTACGTTGAAAATCATTGATAAGATAATTGACAAATCGCTAGTCCCGCCCACTTGCTTCGTTAGCTCCGCCCATTGACTCCGACAGGAAGTCACGGTGTTATGGCGACAGGAGGTCACGGTGTTATGGCAGATAGCATTTAACAAAATGTGGTTTTGTTTAGTTGTTTGGCGACCTAAACGTCGTAACTACAGCTTGAATAAGCTGTAGTTACGACATTTAGGTCACCAAACCAACAAAAAAGGTTAACAAAATGGCGACCAATGTTTGAGATCAAAACTCATTTTTGGTCTCAATGAATGATTTTATTTGGTCGACTGGTTGTTGGATTTACAGCCGCGATTGGTCAATTGTTACCCTGCCAAAACATAAGGTTTTCCGAATGTCATAACGTAAGTTATTTCCGGATTATTTTACGACAACCAGTTTTTTCTCGTGTCGAGTCAAATAGGTCGCGAGGAAAAAAGAGATCGCAAGTATATTATTACGACAAGAGACATCCCGTCTTAACATTATTCATATTGATAGTGATCTTCCTTAACCCATTTCCGTTTTTCGAAATTTAGACTAGTTCAGTTTGAAAGACGTTGCAGACGACAATGAAAAGTGGATGTTATTTGAAAAGAAATTATCCTATGCGGTAGAAAATATTGTGAGAAAAGTTATGACAAGCAATTTCTTCTTTTATTTCAAAATATTTTCTCAAGTGTCAACAACGTAAAAAACACGGACTGTACGGGAAAGGCTTAAAAACATTTTTTGGTGTTCTCCCAATTTTCTTTGGCTCCAAACACGACCAGGAAACTACAACTAAGAAAATGATCTTGAAAGGGAAATCGTATGCCGGAGTATAGGACATTCCGACTTAACACTATTTATTTTGATAGAGATCTTGCTTAAAACACATTTTTTTTACTTTTTCTTCATTTTCTCCGGTTTCATACACAAAGGCGAAACTACTACTGAGAAAATGGCCCTGTTAAAGAAATCGTATGTCGAATTTAGGTCACATGTAGCGCTTTAGATATCAGCTATTTGGTTTTTAACAACCCCAACCTCACTAGATGGGATGAGCAGCTTGAGGCTCTGAAAGAAAGCAGCGTAAGAATTGGTATAAGAAAGATAATGAATCCGTGGTTAGGTGTTCAAGCCGCCTTGATATGACCGAAATGCAGCATAAAGCGGCGTTAAACCCCATTAAAATGAACATGATTCAATCCCCTCAAGTTACAAACCGTATTAGGTTTGTCTCAATTGACAGGTTGCTGACCCCACCCCTCGACCCCGCTTGGCCCCGCCCCCTGAGTCCCAACGGGAAGTTGCTCTTCGATATTAGAATGCGCTATTTTATAAAATACAAGGCCATTCACGTGTGACAAATAAGTTAAATGGTTAGCTGGCGACCTAAACGTCGTGACTAAAGCTTGAACCTTTTACCAGGCGGTGAAGTTTTCGACTGGTCCAACTTGAAAGGAGCTGATGACAGTAATTTGAAGTTTATGTAATTTGAGATGGTTTATTTTCAAATTTATGTGTATAGAATTATGTGGAAAATGAAGAAATTATTTGTAGCGAGTAATTTCTTCATATAACGCGTTTTCTCTATCGGTTTCAGAAAGCGTCACTGTGTGGGAATTGGTTAATATTAGTCGTCTTTGTTTCCAAAAGCTACACAAAAACATACTACCACGAACAGTATTTTGAGAAAATAAAAGGTAAAAAGAGCGACTCTATCGAGAGCTCTAGCAATATCTTGCCAATTAATTTCCTCTCTGATATTCTCCTTATCAGCGTTTCCTGTTAGATCATGCACCTCAGAATCATCGAGAGCGTCCTTGTCTGTCTCAACATAGACATTTGTGTCATTGCCATGTTCTCCTGAAACCTTTCCGTGGCAAAATCGATAGCGTAAGCGTCCTCTAACATTTAAACAACGACCCTTACAAAGCTTACTACATCCAAGCACACGTAGAAGTAGGTCCAAAGATCTTGGTACCGGAGTGTCTGGACTAAAATGGTGGATCTTTGAGATTGATATAACCACAACAACAATAAGAGCACAAAACACATACAATGAGAAGAGTTCGTAAGTTAAAAAAGCCATTGGTTTTGAAGAGTGTGGAAGATATTCGCTGATAATTGTCATATAGACGGACACTGTTAGTAACACAGTTATTGAGTAGCTAACTCTCTCACCGGCCTCGACGGGTAATAAAAACACGAGAGGTCCTAACATAGCGATCAATAGGACAGGAAATAGAATGTTAAAGATGGTGTAATCAGGCTTTCGTTGGAAGGTATATACTATCTCGTAAGAAGGGATATCATTTTCTTTCGTTTTGATTTTATGATTAATCAAATCCCATAAACCATTGTCGACGTAATATTTGAAGTGTTCTGTTGGATAACTCATGGCTACAAGCTCATACTCGTACCAATGTAGTTTTATAGAGCACACCTGTTTATCAAAGGGATAATATGTTATGTCGATTTCACAGGAAGTCTTGATGGTTCCCATCTGTTGCCACATGGCTTGGCCATTGGCTTGGTAATAAACAGGAACCTGCAAAATACAATTATTTCTAGTTAATACACATATTGTAAATCTATTTTTTTCCTATTTTGTGACAAAGATCTCCGTATAAGTTATTTTTTTTTTAAAAAGAGTATCTTAAATAAGATATACTTTGGTCAGCAACTTAAACAATTTTAAAACTTGCATATTTGGAGACTCATTTTCGCAAGATATTATTGTGCACTTTTCCATGCGAAAATCGCTCCCAACGATTACATCAGGGAATCCGTGTATATTTCCCTAATTAAATGAAGACTGCATTTTTTTCTCAATTAGAATGTCATATTTTTGCGAAGACTTTCGTTTAATTCTAATGTCTCAGTTTTGTTTATAACTGGGTCTGGTCGTTGACGACCTTGAAACGTGATCTAGTGAAATAGTAATGCATATATATAACTCGTATCACAGTTAAACAATTCGCTTTTCGACTTACGAAAAATTCCTTTTACTTATTCACGATCAGTTCCCGCGATTGCACGCATCCGTAACATCGGTGTAAGGTAAAGAATTTAACCTTATAACTGATCAAGTCAATATTATTAACTATAGTTCGGAGAATTACCCAGTCATTAAACTCTATCACCGAATCTCTGTCGTTTGAGTTAGTTATAAACCATATTGGTCTCCAAACATCCTGCGCTTGCATGTAAAGTTGTGTGATATTCTCATACAGAGCCGGGTTCCAAGAAATCTTTCTGTCCCACCAGAACATCGCGATAGACAGACTAGTTGTCATAGTTTCCTCTTTTTCTTCTATATCTAACAAGGCATGGATGTAGGTAGCGATATACACTGGGAACTTTGTGGTTCGTGATTTGTTTGTTGCAATCCAAGGTCGAATGGCCGGGTCATAGTTCGCCTGAAACGTAAATATTTAATGAAAGTACTGTAAGCTAGCAAAGCATGCTTTTATTAAGTATTAATATTTGTCAAAGGTTATCATGATTATTGGAATTAGAAAATCTTTGTCTAGTAGGGTAGAAAATAGTGTGGACAATGAAGAAATTGCTTGTTACAAGCAGTTTCTTCATTATCCACAATGTTTTCCAAAGCCATTTTCTTGAGATTTTTCAAAAGCACGATTGAGTGGGATTGAATTAAAACGCATGCTTTTAAAGGAGTTGTCTACAATTTGAAGAAGATTAAATCATGTGGCCATAAAATAAGTTGCAGAGCTTGCAATATTCCTGAACTATACAAGAACTACTTTTTATGGTGTAGGCATTAGGTGGATTTAGTGGTTTAGCCTCCAGTGGCAGTTTGTACTCGTTGAACTCTGAGAAGACCTCAAATTTTGTGACTTGCTTTGCTAGCTAAAAACAGGAGGTGAGGATGCATGAAGCTATCACATTGTATGTAGCAGCGTGTTTTATCATGTTATTATTTTTATTTCTCAGTTAAAACAAAACAACAACAACAAAAAAAAAAAGACTGTCTTCGTTTATTATAATTTGACATTAGAAAGGCATATATAATGATCAAAGGACTGAAGTCATGAAAGCGAATTTGCTTACTTATTAGTAACGACGTTCAATAAAGATTTCTACATGCCGCTCGTGTCAGGAAAAATAACGGGACTACGATGCATATAGTAAGTAGTTCCATTTACTTACTCCGCCCTGCAGGGTCAAAAATAACAGAAAATATTCAGAGGTTGTATTTCTAATTTCTAAAGATCTCTCGCTATGAATCCTTAAGCATTTAAACCCTTTTACTTGTTATTCATACCAAAAAGCATGCTGTCAGCATTCAGCCATGAAGTTATTCTTTTAATGAACGATGTGACAAGAAAAGGGGGATCACTTGAATTTTCACTTCAAATTTTATGAGCATGCATGGAAGTGAGTTGAAATGTTTGATCCGTTTTTGTCCGATTTAAAATAGTGAATTTGCAAGAGCAAAATCAACTTGAAAAAGATGTATCAAAAAAGAAGAAGAAACAAACAAACAAACAAACAAAAAAAAAGAAAAAAAAACAAACAAACAAAACAAAACAAAAAAAACCCAAACCCCCAAAACAAAACCAAAATTTAACCAGTTATAAACAGTTGCTTTATGTAATTATTCTGTGCACATTTATATACTCGTTATTTCGTGGAGTCGTAAACCATTCTTTTTAAAACCAAATTTGACCAGTCAAGTATGTGAGGCTAACCGTCACAAATTTAGCCAGACTAGTATCTGAGGCTTACCGTCACAAATTTGACCAGTCTAGTATCTGAGGCTAACCGTCACAAATTTGACCAGTCTCGTATCTGAGGCTAACCGTCACAAATTTGACCAGTCTCGTATCTGAGGCAAACCGTCACAAATTTGACCAGTCTAGTATCTGAGGCTTACCGTCACAAATTTGACAAGTCTAGTATCTGAGGCGAACCGTCACAAATTTGACCAGTCTCGTATCTGAGGCTAACCGTCACAAATTTGACCAGTCTAGTATCTGAGGCTTACCGTCACAAATTTGACCAGTCTAGTATCTGAGGCTAACCGTAACAAATTTGACAAGTTTAGTATGTGAGGCTTACCTTCACAAATTTAGCCAGTCTAGTATCTGAGGCTAACCGTCAGAAATTTGACCAGTCTAGTATCTGAGGCTAACCGTCACAAATTTGACAAGTCTAGTATCTGAGGCTTACCGTCACAAATTTGACCAGTCTAGTATCTGAGGCTAACCGTCACAAATCTGACCAGTCCAGTATCTGAGGCTAACCGTCACAAATTTGACAAGTCTAGTATCTGAGGCGAACCGTCACAAATTTAGCCAGTCTAGTATCTGAGGCTTACCGTCACAAAATTTGACCAGTCTAGTATCTGAGGCTAACCGACACAAATTTGACCAGTCTAATATCTGAGGCTAACCGTAACAGTTCATTGTGATGGATAATCGTCAGAAGGATAATTTTTATTTTGATGCTAGACCATCACAATCTAACATTGAAGTAAAAATTTAAAAAACAACCCTAGGGAGAGGGACGGCTAGCCGTCACTAGTGAGAAATAAATATGACGGTTAATCATCAAAAGCATTGGCATTCTGAAGTTTTTAGACACTTTGTAAATCGTTAAACTATTATGGCTAGGTGCATAACGGCAATACGTGCAGGTAAATTGTGGCTATGAATGGCATAACGGCATTACGTGATGGTATCCTGTGGCTATGAATGGCATAACGGCATTACGTGCAGGTATATTGTGGCTATGAATGACACATCGCTTTAATCTATAGGACAATTTATATATATTTTTATTTATTGAAATTATAAGCATTTACTTAACACCTCATAAGGGAGCGTGTGTCATCATTTTAGCAGTAGCAATGAAATAACGCATAGTTTTGATTCCATTTGAGGAGATTTTCATAAGCTTCACGTTGACATTAAAAGAAACTTTATCATGAGATTTGACAGGGGATCAAATCCATTTATTTTGAAAATACATTGTCACGATTTACCGTCACAAGAGGAGGTGACGGTTAGCCATTCATTACTACACAAGTGTTGGACAAAACTAAAATTAAATTATGAAGGAATGCTTACTCTATAAGTTTGGCGATTTAATTTAACCAATAACCAGGCGGCAATATTTTAGACTGGTCCAAATTGAAAGGAGTTTCAAACGAAAATTTCAAATTAATGAAATTTTAGATTTTCAACTTTCTAAGAAGCAAACATTGTGTGTAAAATGAAGAAATTGCTCGTTACAAGCAATTTCTTCACTTAACACAACGTTTTCCCAAATGTTTTGCTGGGGGGGGGGGGGTTAAAGCGTTATTGTGAGGGAAAGTGTTAATGCAGATTCTTTATGTTCTTTTCATGGCCATCATCATATAACCAAAAAATAAAGTAGTTGTTTGTTGACCTAAACATCGTAACCACAACGTCATTAAGCTGTAGGTACGACGATAAATTCGCCAAACCAAGAAAAATGCTCCGTGTCGGCCATTATTGGAGTTCCGAATTCACTTTCAGTTTGAATTATTTATTCGGTTGGTCTATCGATTCTTCCATTAGCAGCAGCGATTGGTCAACAAATTTTAAGCTCTGCATGATTCGTCCACTTTCGAAATCAGCTGAGCTCATATTTAGCTCATATGTAGGAAAATATATTTCTTTTTTCCCTGTCCCACTCTTTTGAACGTATATTGCATTTGAATTTTTGTCGAGCTGTCAAGGTGAATCGTAACAAATTCAGATGACTGGGTTCATGTAATGATTTGAGCAATCGCGGCTGGCAATCAAGGAATATATCTACCAATCATATCATTCATTCAGTCCGGAATTGAGATTTAGACTCCGTCATTGGCCTCATTTGTGTGAAACATTTTGTTAATTGGCGACTTAAACGTCGTAACTACAGCTTATTCAAGCTGTACCTACGACGTTTAGGTCGCCGACCAAAGATTCTAATTCTTTGTTACATGCTACTGACCATAGCTTTTGCAAAATAATGGCGTTTAAAATCGCAGCGGGACTTCCTGTTGTAGACAACTGGCGTGACCAAAGGAGTAAATGGCCGGGACCAGCCATTGGTCAATTAGGAAAATGTACGTTTTTTATGTCATTTAGTATACTTGATTAATTCTGCTCTCGTTTATATGTATTCGAAAATACCTTCTTTAAGTAGACATGTCTGCAACCAACATTTCGCAACTACAGCTTGAAGATATAGCTGTAATTACGACTATTTGGTCGCCCAATACTGATATGCTTATATAGTATAAGTATAACAAATTAATAGGTGAATTAATATATCTATCGACTGAACGTTGCTTTCAAAATATAAACAAATAAAAATCGAATAAATAGAAAAAAAATGATAATAATAAAACCGGTTGACCAATCAAATGGGTTATTTATACTGGTAATTTTTGACCAATCAAATGGGTTATTTATACTGGTAATTTTTGACCAATCAAATGGGTTATTTATACTGGCAATTTTTGAACTCAAAGTTTATGTTATTTATTTATATTGGTGTAGCGATTGTTGCAAGCAATTTCTTCATTTTACACAATGGTTTCCCAATTGTTTTTCTCTAGGGGCGTCAAAAAGCGTCATTGTGTGGGAATTGGTTATGTCGTGACTACAGCTAATCCCTTTCCCGTTTTGGAAACGACTATGAAAACTTGATGCCATTTGAAATGAAACCATCCTAAGTGGTAGAAAATATTGGGGGAAAAGGAGAAATTGTTTGTTTCTTGTTTTTCCACAATGTTTTCTCAAGAATAAAATTACAGGAACGTAAAATCCCTTGTTTGAACAGGAAAGGGTTAAAGAAGCCTAAAGAGGGTGTAGGTATATGAACATTTTAAGTTTTGAAACAAGCATTTTAATTTCGGTATATAAGTATGAATTATTTGAAAGGTCAATTGAATACAAGCCCCTTTCGTGCAGTCAGTAGAGCTCTCAACTTCAACCCTCAAGATTGCGAGTTTCACCCTTTCCTGTTTTTCCAAATTTAGGACTGGTCAAAATTGAAAGAGGTTGCGGACGACGATTAAAATTGGGTGAAATTGAAAAAGAAACCCTCCTGTGTTGTAGAAAAAATTGTGGGAAAAGGAGAAATTGCTTGTAATTTTTTGAATAGGAAAGGGCTAAGCCTACGACTGACACTATTAACAAACTCATTGACGGATCACTGTTGTCAATCAAACTATCGATTCACCAATCAAATCAATCATTTAGAAAAAAATTGACTTCGACATTGGTCTGCACTTTTGTTAGTTTTGCTACTTAAATGTCGTAAATAAAACTTCTTCAACTATTTTACTTTTTTACTGACCGTAAATAAGGCAATATATAGCCTTGATATATAGTAGTGAAACTTCCTGTTAGAGTTAAGCAGTTGGGGCCAGCGATCCGTCAGTTGTGTATTTCCGTTTATTTATCGTCGCTACCGTAGCACATGCCCATATGAGCGACGCCCCTCAGAAGACGATTAGTAGTTACGGGGATAGTGCAAGGATACAAGACGAAACTGCTGATAGCCCCGCCTGGTTCTTTTACCTGCTCGATTTATAGCACCGTCACACGGGGCCTCGGTTTAACGTCTCATCCGAAAGACAATTAGTTGTGTTAGTTGAAATGGTCAGCCCAGGGCTCGAACCCGTGATCTTGAAGTTTGAAGTCAAGTGCTCTACCAACTGAGCTAATCGGGCTGACCAGCGATCCGTCAGTTGTCTTTCGGGTGAGCCTTAAATCTAAATCCGTGAGACGGTGCTTAAGTAGGAGGTTTAAGGACCAGGCGGAGCTCCCTGCTGTAATTTCCTGTATCCTTGCACTACCTCAGTAGCAAATAGCCGTCTTCCGGGGCTTTGCACATATGGGAAAATGCCATTGTTGCGAAGGTAAATCAAAAATTGATGTTTAAATAGACAGCGGCGATCGGGATAATGATAAACCGCTTATCCCGCCCATTGACGCCAACAGGAAACCCCATTTCGATATAAACGGCGATATGTTGCAAAATGTGTAACCAGCAACATTATGGCAATGACGAAAAGGAAAATAGTTGGTTGGCAACCTCAGTGTCGTATATCAAAGTTAAATAAGTAGAAGTTACAATATTAAAATCGCCAAACCAACAAAAATACTTCACATAATTGTCAGCCAATGTCGGAGCTCAAGGTTCACTTCCGGTCTAAATGAATTATTTGATTTGTCCATTGACTTTTTGATTCAAGTCGGGAAAGGTCAATTACGCCCCCCAAAGCGAGAATAGGCAAAATTTGCAAAATGTAAGATATTACAAAATACAACTAATCCCTCACTGACCTTGATCGAATCAATCAGTTCCTTTTCCACATTGTAATAATAATCCAGGTTGTTTGTTTGATTACAAGAGCTTTGAGTGAAAACACTTGCAGTTAGAATGAGAACGAACAAAATCATTTCGAAAGAAAATCAACTTAGCACAAAAAGTTGCGAATGTGTGGACTCGAAATATATTTCTTTATGGCACAAAAATACTGACAGTGTAATTTAAGGTCCGTAATAAAATGAAAAAATGTAAGTTCAGATGCTGATGGGATTTCACGCCTTTGTGACCCACAAAGGTATCTTATATCGTGGCATGAATTTTTAAAAGTACATCCTGTCAAAAAATTGAAAAGTCTCAAATATAAACGATGGAAAGCTTGTGTCTTCAATTTTGCTAGCCTTTGAAATGATACATGAACCGATCAGATATGACACATTAAAATATAGGTATTCGCATAGATTCCGCTGGATTAAAATTAACCAATCGCTGGCCCCGCCATCTTACTCCGTCGGTCCCGTCCAATGACTCCAACAGGAAGTTCCGCTTCGATTTTTACTACATTCCTCTTTGGTTTGCTAAAACTTAACCAAGATTTTAACCTCAACTGACTCACTTTCGTCTTATAAAAGATTTGACCACAATCGAATTTCTGCAGTTAATTTAGCAAAAATTCTAGCATGTATAGTTTGCGCAAAAGTTTATCTAAGGCCCTAGTTTCTAATGCACTCCGGAGGTGTCCATCAGGGTTTCCAGTTTGGAAAACCTAGTAGCGTGTTAGTATGTTAGAAGAGAAGTAGTGCCCAGTTATGTTCAATTTATTATTCTTCCGCCAAAAAACCGTACATTTTGAAAATGGCGTAATACAAGGATCCAATTTCATTTGTGGAACTCGTAAAGACCGCTCTTAAATACAAAATCTCCTACCAATAATACGCTTAGCGGAGTCTTTCAATTATATAGTGAGTAAGCTGCCTCTTCTATTTTGAGAACAAGATGTTTATCATAATTTTGAATTAGCCTTTTTAATCCATTACAAACCGACACAATTTTGGGCTAATTACAGACGACAATTCAAATCACTTCGAGATTGAAAACTAAGCCTAAGATAGGATAGAAAACATTGTGAAACAAGCAGTTTCTTCTTTTCTCACAATGTTTTCTTTAATGAAATTCCCCAAGGCGTAAAAAACGTGATTGTGCGGGAATGCCTTAAGCTTCTACTGGATCATGGAAGGTTTTAAAGACATACAAAATCTCTCATTCATTTCTTACAGGTAATAATTCTCAATGAATATTGCTAATCTAATATTGTCAAAGTTTCTTAAATGATATATAAATTATTTGTGAAATGTCTTTGGTTTCGTGACTTCGAGTAGTATTTCAATAAAACCGCGGTTGGTAGGTGCACCCAACCATGGCTTCCTGCTATGTTTCACACCAGTAACATGTACAACTGCAATAATGAATTAGGGCCATTACAGTGTAGCTGCTCAACCAACTTAACAGACAAATTACTTATCATACTTCTATCGGTGGAAGACAAATGACGTGTGTAACAATGGCATTTTTTTCCGAACTGTATTACATATACCTATTTATGCGTGAGTTTATGCTTAAAAAAGATTATCTATATGAAAATTGCCCCTTTTTACAACAAAAAGGGCATATCACTCCACTGTGCCAACACGGACGTCCATCATCAGTACTTTCAGTGCTTTGATTTTTAATTATTAATCCTAGTTCTTTTCTTAATGACCTTATACTTCGAAGTTTTTAAAGACTTTATTTAAGCAAACATTCTTATCATTTTTATGTTGTTCGATCCATAAAATGACCACGACGTTTCCTTACATTTTACACACTGACCTAGTTTTTGACCCTAAGAGACCAATATACCATTTTTACCAAGATTTCATCGAGAAAAATGAAAAAACACACACACACACAAAAAAAACAACCACATACAACATATTTTCAAATAGATTCATGGAATTTCTTTTTTACATCGACGATATCGTTTTCCAATTCTTATATGAGATTCTAAATGAATGAAGGTACGTAAATGAATTCCTAAACCTGTTGTTTTTTCAGGATATTTTCATCAATTTGAAAATCGTTAAAGATCTCATGCATCAAGTTTATTTTATCATTCAGATAAGAAACAAGGGGTTTTAACTGGTTCGTCATTAAATGAAAGAGTGCATATTTTCTGTTATGATCATGCTGTAAAGGATGAAATCCGTTTTCTTTTTTAATTGTTCTAAGTATACTCACAAAAGAGTTAAAGCAGACATAATTTGACATTCATTTACAAAACCTTTGCTTCAGTGAGAGAAAGTTTTTTTTCAGTACCAAACTATATACGTTTAAAAAGTATATATGTGTAATAACATATGACATTCTATGATATGTTTTTTTTTTCTCTGTTTACTTAAATTTATCGTTACACTAATTTCTTGAGGTGATCTGTTGTAATTCCAGAGAAATCTCTACGACTCGTGATCTAAATATCTCTTTACCAATCCCGCGTGTAAAATCTACAAAGATACTTAGATAAGCAAAAATGTTACAGGGTGATATGAATTAGGGCTAGGCTGCATGTTTCCTGCAGTCCGGTATTGATCGTTATAAGCGGTTATTGCGTTCTGGCAAGCTGGGCATATTAAAAAATACATCAATTGATTCTTATTCGCCGATACTCGTTTAAAGATTCTTCGAGAATAAAACGGTTGATGTCATTCACGGGGTATAACGTGATGCGGTTAACTACAGTTATACGCACATCCACCATAGTGGAGGTACAAACACGTGCAACTGTCGATTTCAGTTACTATCTCAGTATATTTGTTATTGTTATCAACGAAATTATATAAGACTTACACTAGAAATCAGGACACGCCATCGATGGTCTGACAAATAGTTGTAGACGGTATATATCGACGTTTGGAAAAAGCATAATGGACGTAACTAATATACATTATATGATGAGGTTCACTTCGTCTTTATATTTCCATATTGATTCGGGTAACTGTAACTATAGGTTTTATATGTATGTGACCAAAGATTAGTCTTTCATCAATGGGTGACTAAAATTTCGTACCTATGCTTTATTGAACATGCATTTACGATATCTTTACCACCACCTACAATTAGTGCTTGTATCGAAGCATTGCAAACTTCTTCAAATCGACTATCCCAACCACTCCTGTTTTTACCAAAAAATTGGATATACGATGTCCTAGTGTAAGGATTAGAAAGCTAAACATTTACGTAAGTCTAATGAAAAATTTTCTCAGTGTATGATCTACATACATTAGGAAATGCTCTGCTCTTGTCCTAATCCGAGAAAATGGATCCTGACTCAAAGATAATCTGTTAGATAGCAGGTTTATCAAACTTTGGCTTGACTATTCTTTACTGAAATATGGCTTTTTTATCGAATCAATCCTCTAGCTCGACCAATATTAGTTCAGGCTTTGCTATGTGCATGCTCTTCCATACGATCTTACAAAAGTTAGGAAAAATTAAAGGAACTACAACCAAAATAAATCAGCCCGATTGTGTTGACAAAAACCGACCGTTGATTGAAATTGGCCGAAGCATTGGGACTTTTTGATGGGCAAAATCACTTCTTTATATAGTTCCTGGTTATCGCCTGCCCTAGGATAGGCACTTGTCCAGAATATAACGAAGGTGACCAGAGACACGACAGGGATTCGAACACATGACCTTTGATTACTCTCGGATGTCGAAACCGACGCCCTAACCAAAGATCTTTTAAACGATGTATGAATGATCCTCTGTCTAAACAACTTTCTGACTAGTCTAACCCTTTCTCACACAATGACGTTTTTGACGCCTATCTAGAAAAAACAGTTGTGTAAACATTGTGTAAAATTGAGAGACTGCTTTCAACAAATAAAAAAATGCTTTCAACAAGCTTTTTTTTTTATTTTCCATCAGGTTTTCTACCCAGAAATTTGAAAAAAAATCTAAAATCCCGCTGATTTTAAATTCTAATCTGTAACACCTTTCAATTTTGACCTGTCTAAAATTTGGCTGTATGGTAATGGGTTTAACTATATATCATATCAAACTTAAATGTATGGAATGAGAGCATACACCACGGGAGTAGAACGATCGTAAGCCTTAAATGGATAGCGCCAAAAACTTTCGCTCTTTTTGTAGCCTAACTTTTAGCTCGACTGTTTTCGGAGAAAACCCGAGGTATTGTGATCACCTTGGCGTCGTTCACGTCGGCGTGAGCGTTGGTGTGACAAACTTTAACCTTGGTCATATCTCTGCTGTTATTGAAGATATCCTTATGAAACTTGGCATGTATATTGACCAGCATAACAGTTATCCAAATTATCAAGGGGGATAACGCTAAACGCGTTTTGTAAGAGTTATGACCCTTTTTCGATTTAGAATTTTTGCATTTCCAGCACCTGCAGCCGAGCGTTGGCACCAGTGGGCGGTGCTCTTGTTCATTTTTAATGAGTTATGACCATATTAATATCCATAGCAGTTACTACTAATAGTAGTTAGGCTTTGCCACATCCAATTACCTTTTCAAATATTTGAAGGGAGGAAATTCTATATCGTCGAAGGGTTTTCTAGCTGTACTTATGAGGTTTTAGTCCCCCATAGACGATGCTCTCCGTAAGAAGTAGAATTTTCAATATCACTTGTATCCTAATTAATATAGTGTATGGGTAAGTTCACACAGGTTTTTCAATATGTCTTCCTTCAACTTGCTAATAGACTCTAACAGGAAAAAGTAATGCAGTATTAAATTAATAGTACAACCGGTCTTTAAGTTTTTACATTGTCTTGATACTTTTATATCGTCTGTCGGCGAAACACCGGTGAAATCTCGTGTCATGAGTAATGCTTTAATTATTACTTTATAATTTGATATCTAGTTTCGTCTATAAAAAAAAAAAAAAAAAAAAAAAATATTCATACCTCCATGAGCAAAATTTTGATTACGCAGCCATTTTGTATGCTTCAGCACAAAAAAGTTCCATACAAAAATGTATCAAAATTTGAGTTTTTTTTCTTTTTTCGCTCGATACTATTTAATTATAAGAAAGAAGAGAATGTTTTGTTTTCATGGAAGTAGGAACCGAAAAAGCTTATCAACCTAATGTAGGAATCCGCTGCGCGAATTCATACAGTGTGATTAGGTTTTGGGTTCATACCTCCAAGAAAAAAATTCTCTTCATCTTAAATAGTAACTTACCGCCAATAAAACAAAAATGTAGTTGTTTAGCGACCGAAACGTCGTAACTACAACTTGAATAAACTGTAGATACGACGTTTAAGTCGCAAAACAAACAAAAAATATTTACAAAAATTGGCGACCAATAGCGGAGATCAGAACTCATTTCTGGTCTAAATGGATGATTTCATCGGTCGACTGGTTATAAGATCGACCGCAATCGTTCAATCCACACACATAGTCTTCTTTTTGTCCTTGATGTGGCGGGTAGAAGTTTGGGTAGTACATTGCAACTTAGTGCGCGACTCCAAATGTATAACTTCAAACTGCGAACCCCCTCGAAAAAGAATCGTATTCTATTGTATGGTCTCTCAGGTTATGGTCAATGTTGTGACAGAGGCAGTCCTTAAAAACGTATCTTGGAAATACGTCGTGAAATGACGACCAAATCGGTTAATATTTTACTGAACATTTTCCGATTACATAAGCCCTGCAATAATTACTTCTCTTTCTTTATGTACCACATCCTCACGAGTCAAGGGATATGGCTATCTAAGTCCAAAATTTCGTAGTTAAATACCGGGTAAAAAAGGTAACTGAGCTATTGTTTTGACGCTGTGTCTGTCGTGCGTGCGTCCGTTCGTAAGTGTGTGCGCTTTTTCTTAAAAATCTTCTAAGAAAGTGCCGGTCAGATCTTTACCAAAACTTCACAGGATTTTTCTCCAAGACGGTCCTCTTTCAGATTTCTTCAAACAATAATGTGTCATAAAGAACTGTGGTTGCCATGGCAACTAAAGTAGAAATCCGGCAAACTGTTCATTTGATTCCACCGTTCTTTTACAGAAATGATCCTCTCCTCGTGGTCTACCTTATTACATAAAACTATCTGAAAATAGCTTTTATGGTTGGGGGTTTTATCTCATATTTACTTGTTATGATATATTGATAAATAGTTGAAAGGAGACAACACATATTTTGTCAAATGGTTGAATTAGTAAATTATCTCCCTTGTATCCTACACTTATACAATTTGTAAATGTTATGAAAAAAAAAGTATTCAACCAATTACCAGACAAAGAAATATACGAGTTATGATGGAAAAATGTTGCAAAAGATGATTTTTAGTTTACGAAACTTTAAAAACTTGGTAGTAATCATTGTGGAAAATGAAAGAATTAAAGAAAGCCAGGGCAATAATTGTCGGGGCTTTTATTTATTTTCAATTTATGGTTAAAACATTCAGTTGTTGGATTTTGTTTGATTTATGGTGTAAGAGACGGCTACCTACGCATAAAAATGGATTAAGTCGTGCAACTCGGATCTAGTTTAGATATTAGACTTTTTTTTCATGTTACATACACATGCAGTTGGTTGATAACAAAAAATAAATGAAATTTAGGAGAGAGGTTATTTAATCCACCAAAATTTTATATTTGAAATTGAGAATGTTCCAAAATCTCCATGGCAGTGAAATTATTTCTCTTAAAAAATGTAACAAAATGGTATGTTGTTGGAACTCATTTGAAACGTCAGAACGAGACGATTCTAATAATCCCAACAGCATAAGATTTAGCGAGGACATTTCTGTAAAGAATTCTTTATGCAATTCAACCAATCCTTCACATCTTTCTAAATAGTGTATTGAACGACCATTCTTTTAGGTGACCACTTTTTGGTCGTCTCTTCAGTGGTCGTTTATTACAAGATTTACTGTACTATTGGCATTTGTTAGAATGGTTATATCATATAATCGATTATATAAAGTACATATAACATAGGGAACCTATGCATATAACAATCAATGCCTAAAGATTAGCGAAGATTTACGGTGAAGAATCGGGCGAATTCGTCTCGATTTCAAAATGTAAACAAACACCAATTGAAATCGACAAGAAAAACGCAAGAGTAAGTGAGTGAGTGAGAGAGAGAGAGAGAGAGAAAGAGAGAGAGAGAGAGAGAGAGAGAGAGAGAGAGAGAGAGAGAGAAAGAGAGAGAGAGAGAGAGAGAGAGAGAGAGAGAGAGAAAGAGAGAGAGGGCTGACGAAAGCTGCATTATATGGACAAATCATCGCTCTCAGACCTTTGTTGTGAGGACACACGTAATTATGAGGACACAATTTTTTGTCCTCATAATTACATTGTCTATTTGTATTTAGCTTTATTCAAAAATGATATTAAAAATATTTTCCGGTAATGAGGACACGAGTCCTGATAAAATTTTCTCTCAATCTCTTTACCGTAAATGAAATCTGACTTCTAACGTAGTGTATTACTTGAACGGATACCAGGCAATTATTTTGCTGTGTATTGAGATGGGCACCAGCTAGAACCGGATGTGCGTTAACTCTGATGGCGGGATAATTTATACAAAACAGAGGAATCATATTTAGGTAAATATTTACATATTTAGTTTAATATTTTTAGTAAAAATATTAATTAGAAATATTTGTTAATTTATTTTTTGGATGTGCCTGTTTCGTTGAAATATAGAGTTTACTATTGATGGATTTGAGTTGTTTTATTTTGTGCCTCGTGATGGTGACTTTCGCCTCTGATCGTCGAGAGGAGTTTCGTGATTCTAGACAAGAAAGGCTGATGAATTTTTTATTGATTTCTTCTAATAGGTCGCAGTTTGCATTGTGCATACTTTATACTTATATAACAACAACAACAAAACAATAAATTGGGGCCTAAGACGCTCTACTGACTATCAAGTTTTCCGTTGAAGTAATCTGATATTTAACAGGGTTTTCGCTTGACCCGAGACCTTAGGTTTTGACGCACAGAAATTCAAAAAGAAGAAATTTTTATATATCGCGGAAAAAGTAGGTCTGATTTGCCGACCTTTTCGTCAAATCCGCACTCCTTTCAAGTTTATCTAAAATAAATTCTTTTCTGATTTTGGGAAAAAATGGATTTTTATTATTAAGAACGGGTTTGTTTTACGTCCAAAGTATGACAAAAAATGCTGAATTTCGGATGCGGCAATTTTCGCATCTACGCTAATTTTTATGCGACATCCACAATTTTTACACGAGAATATCGCGGAATCAGCAGAACACTGGGGCAGAAAAAACTGTTTAACTGCATTTTCTTCCTTCAATATTTCCCTAAGCTTTAGCAGAATAGGTTCATCAAAAGATATCAATTATCATTGTTTGGGAAAGGGTTTAATAAGAGTCCTGTCCATATAATAGTGCACTCCCAAACTTTGTGATGCCCTCCCAATAATTTACCCCTGGGGGTGCATGCACTCACCAAAAAAATATTGAGTGGGAACTCTGTATTAGATGGACAAGATCCACTGTCAAAATCAATGGTACAATAAATCTGAGTAATCTGTGGAATTCATTTTGTTAGTGAGGATTTTATAGTGAAATTTTCATAGGCCCCCCTTTTCCTGTGATACTTTACAGAACAAACCAAATAACCAGTCTAAAAATTTGATCCGTTCCCACATAATCACTCCTTTTAAGCCCCTCAAGAAAAGAAGCTTTGGAAAATATTGTGGAAAATGAAGAACTGCTTGTATCAAGTAGTTTTTTATTATCCACATGGTTTTGTGTATACAAAAAGGCAGAAAAAAAATTAGATTCCATCAACTTGAAATGGTCATCTGCAGACTCTTTTCAATTTGGACCAGTCAAAAAGTTTGCTGTGTGGAAAGGTTAAAGAGAATGATGAAAACAGTGGACTGATTTGTGTCAAGATTTTTTTGTAATAAATTTTTTCATAAAGCCCCTTTTCATAAAGGTTGTGGAATAATTATTGTGGGAAACAAACACATTGCTAGCTTTCAACATTTTTTTTGATTCCAACAAGGTTACCCTCACAATAAATGCTTAACCCTTTCCTGTTCAATTCACGCTTTTTACATCCCTGTGTTTTTTATACTTGAGAAAACATTGTGGAAAAAGAAGACATTTCTTGTATCAAACAAATTCTTCTTTTTCCACATTTTTTTCTACTATACATAATGATTATCTTTCAAATAAACCAACTTTGAATTGATGTCTGCAAAGCCTTTTAATTTGGACAGGTCCAAAATTTAGAAAAATATCTGAAATTGACTTAACACTTGAAATGTTATGCACAACTTCATTCTTTTATCTTTGCACTCTTTACTTATGAAGTATAATGTCATAAACAACAAAAAGAGATACCAAGGCGATCATACCTGTTTGTTTTGCAAGGAAAAATTGCATCTAAAGTCAGATACAGCACTATGACTTGGAAGGAGCTCCTTTAGCACAAAAAGATATCTCTCTAGAGAAAGAAATATAACGCCTGTAGGGTAATAAGTATTGCAATAGTACAGAATGCTTGTTTTCCAAGTACATGTAATAACATCTTTTCTCATAGAAAATGGCTAATGTCAGGGATAAATGCCTCCTTCGGTGTGAAATGTCATTTCAATAAAAAATTCCCGTTTATTACATTTTTTTCACTTTTTTTTAAGGATGGATCTTACTGAAATAATGGGCAAAAAGGACAGAAAAATTCCAGTTCTATTAAAACCATCAATAAGGGATACTCTTGACCTCTTCAACAGTATGAGAAGTATCTGTCGAATTCCTGACACCTTTCCAAGTATACATGTATTTGCTAAGGTAGGCTTTGTCTTGCTTTCAAACTTTCAGATTAGATAACTGCATAGTTAGCTTTCTTCAGGGATCTTTCTGGTACAGCAATTTTATGAAAGAAAATATTCCATTTGTTAAGAGAGATTTCAAATTTTCATAAATGTTACTTTTTCAAACGACAAATGCACATGCTTGAACAATGGCTTACATTCTATTTCATCCATTTTATAAAATGATATACTTTCATTAAGCAGGGTATGATGAAATCTCTTTCACTGGAAAAGATGCATTCTTCTTGTGAACAAAAAACTGTATAGACTGACACAAGACTTAATTTACCGTATAACAATAAGGGTATCGATATACAATGCTTTTCAACATTTAGAAAGAAAAGTTCATAAAACATTGTCCAAAATCTGTTGAAAGCCACCTCTAAAGATACTGATTCAATTACTAAATTCTATGAGATAGAGAAAACAATATTGGAAAAGGATAAATTGGCATTCACAATACTGGCTGTATCAAAGGCTTTTGGGTACAGATAGGGCTGCTTTTGCTGTTTTGTGATCAAAGGATGAAATGTGACATTGAAGTGTGACTGTATGAACATTTTCAATTCCTATAGTTATGTCATTTGACATCTTTAAATCTGGACAATAATGACAATGCATTTCGATTTTTTAAATTTCCGCAGTATCAAAGTGCAACCACCCTAGCTGCAATAATCTGAAAGAGGGCTACGATATCGTATCCATAACCTCCTATTTAACTGAAATCACCATTCATTAAACTTAACTAGTTTCGTCTATTTAGGGGTTCCAGGGATAAAAATTAGTGTTGGCGTCATTGTTGGTCTTATTCGGCGTCATAGATCTTCCAATTCCTTACATTCAACTGCAGACAACATCAAACAATGCGTCCGTTCACAGCATCACTGTCTCTGATAATGATATGGAAAAGCACCGACCAGGTCAAATCTTGAAAATGGTTGTCTGCTTCCTTTTTATCTATAGATGCGACACGGGGAAAAAGTGTATAAAGTAGTTTGTTATATGAATTTTTTGTTTTGTTTGGAATGGACTGACCGGGAGAAAAAAAAATTGTGGAAAAACGGTATGCAAGAATTTGTTTCAATTGAGATATAGCAATGGGATTTCCAGAATTTAAATGAGTGAATCTCACTATTTGGTGGCCCAAAATGATTCCTCTTTTTTTTTTTTAACAAGAGCCATGTAGATTTTCCTAAAAGAATACTTGTCTTTTTAAGAATCTTCATGAAACTTGGCTGCATTATTTTTTGAAGCACTTTCATTATTATGAGACTCAGTGTGGCTATATCCTAGTTGGTAGTGTGTTGAAAAACAAATCGGGGGATTATTAGTTTGATTGTCATTGTCTTTTGTCTCTCACTGAAGGGGAAAACTTATGTAGGATGAGCAGCAAGAGACTGTTGTGATAGTATTGGTAATAGAAATACCAGGAATCCATGGGTTGATTCTCCATTTGCCCCATATTACTGAAATAATCAAGGTGCCGATTTACGTACTGCAGTACGTAATTCACAATTAGGTATTTCATGTACGAATCTCACACCAAGACGTGCATGAACGTACAGAAAAATAAATGAACGTAGAAACAAAAATGCTATTACGTGTGTGTGCATTTAAAATTAAAACCAGAAACTCTATATGCGTATTTTTTCCTAAAAAACAAAATCAGATGGGGAGCAAGTGACTTCCCTTCCGACAGGAACCAAGGCTTCTTTTTGCTCTATTTTCATCTATATAGAGAATGGTGGAACCAGCAGTTGGAAAAGGTTGTGTAATGCGGATCCTGATGGCCTCACCAGTTTGTTTTAAAATAAGTCCAAAAGCGCTATTTTTCAAACAAAATGCAAGATATTTACGTGTTTTTGGCATGAAACTGACAAGATTTCAAACTATAGAATTTGATTTTGAAATTAGTTTCTCTTGTGAGTTCAGTTGTACATGTAAGTTGGGCGTGACAAAATGGAGCCGTTTATTTGATGTTGTAGTTTTGTTTTAGCTACGTTATTTGCTGTCTGCAAAATGTTGTAGCAAAACCTAGTCTATTTCTCCGCAAATGGTGACTTTTGGACAGTAATAAGGCCATTTGATATTTTCTGTACCAGAATCGTTTTAATACCAGAGTTTGAGCTAACAATGAGCTGTCATGCCCGGTATGGCCTGCTCCAAAATGCCATTCCCCACCCTCATAATTAACTTGTTATAGTTATTTAGCCATCACCCTTATATCCCATTCAACCCGTTCAAAATCCAATGATTAAGAGAAAGAGAATTGTCAAGTCACCTTTTGAAAAAAAAGTTTGCTATCCTTCGCTCTAAATTTAATTGACACTTGCACATGACGTGTGGCACTTATTTACTGATTATTAACCCTTCTCATGCTAAATTAAAATCCAATACATTATTGCTTTAAAATCTAAGGACTGACAGCACTGGAAAGCCTAAATGAGGGTCAATATTCCTTTTGAAAATTGATTATTCTAACAATTCTGGCTGAAACGGGATAAGCAGGAGGTGTAGACCAGGATCAGACTGCACTTATGTGCAGGTTGATCTTGGTCTACACCTCCCGCCAAAACCGGAATATTCCGGGTTCAGCATGACAAGGGTTAACAAATCATATAACAAAAATATTATTTGGTAAAGGGTTCAGATTTGTATGGTGTACTCTTAACTCTGAAAGTAAAAGGTACTCTCTACCCCCAGATTTTTCTTTGTACCCCCATTTCAAAACCTAAGGGGTACATGTACCCTCAAAATGAAAACCCAGTGGGCATGCTGATAATGTTGAGGGGGTGGGGGGAAGGGCAGGGTTTTCATTAGTACCCAAAAGTCAAGAGTCATTGACCCTTGAGCCAAAATTTTCAAGAGTCAAAATTGATATCCCAAGAGTCAAAATGTGATATGCCCCCCCCCCACTCCCCAGTAGCAATTTAGAAAAAAAAAATAACAGATAAAGAAATTTAAAATGTTCATAATTCTTTTAGCAGTGGTGCCTCAGAATAAACCATGCCTCAGATTGGAACATTTCTCCAATCTGACAGTATTCTATTTTGGATAAATTTTAGGTAAAATTTAGTATTCATGCATACCGATATATTTTTAAATTTTTTTCAGTTTTAGAAAATCTCAAGAGTACTAAGAGGATCAAATTATTCTTATTTTTGTCATAAAAAGAAGTGCCAATTTTATCCACGAAAACCAATGACATTTCTTTTAGCAACATTTTCTTGGGTTTCATTTTACTTCTTGATTATATTTTGTGAGGTTTTTGATAAAAGTATTAGCAATTAAGTATATTTCAGTAGGATTAGAGTTCTGAAAAGGAGTTTCATCATTTATTTCACAGGTGTCATGTACCTGTCAATTATGATCGCCGATGCATGTCCATCAATTGAGAGTGTTAATTACCAATCAAGCTTGGGGTTATTCATGATGGGGGTGTATATTTTCATAATCAGTTAACTATTTTCCAATAATTTAGCACACTTATGATGACCCTTGACGCATGGCTGCTAATTTTCGAGAGTCAATATGACGCACAGTGACAAATTCTCGAGCGTCAAAATTGCTTCTTTTTGAATTTCTGTGCGTCAAAACCCGAGGTTCCGGGTCAAGCGAAAACCCGTGGGGGGGGGGGGCTAAACCTCGTTTATTACCAGCTTGAATCCATGCCAAGGTCATTTCTCAATTTCAAGTAAATGTTTATATAAATTTTAACAAAGGCCATGACTTCAGAATGGCTAGTCATAGAACCTTTATATCACATGTATTGCTGTAGCAAGACCTTTCTGTTTACCAGTCAAAGACAGGGTCATAATTTTCAAGGTCAGTTCTTTGCAATTTGAAAACTTTAACACAAGTATTATCTTTTGAATGGTATGTGGTAAAGCTGTTATATTTAACATGTGTATTTCTTGTAACAAGAGCCACCATCATAATGCAGTCGATAGCCTACCAGACTCCCTATCTTCAATCATGGGGTGTCATTGGTTTGATCCCCAGCAGTGGCATAAATCCTTTCCGACTTATGTCTCTTGCCTATGGGTACCAATAATTGTAAACCTAAGTGGGATAGCAGCTGGAGGCTAGGAAAGGATGTAATGGTAGTACTGGTGCAAGATTAACCAAGAATCTATTGTTAGATGTTCCAGCCGCCACTATATGACTGAAAAATAGCCGCGTTAAACCCCATTCAAACAAACAAATCTTAACAAGACATTTTTGTTAATACCAATTTCAAGGCAAGACAAGTCATTTTTCAAGGCCATATTTATCAGAATTAACATTGCCAATTTTGAATGTTTGAACTTTTAAATTCTGCCTGTGCTTTAGTTAGAGACAAATAGCAAAGGAACATTTCTGAAAATTTGCAGTTTAGAGGTGCATTTTTTTAACTCATTCCCACACAACAAAATTGTGGACTAGTGGAAAACATTGTGGAAAATGAAGAAATTTGCTTTAGCAACATTTTTTTTTCAATTATTATACCCCCTGCAAAATGAATGTTTGGGGGATATACTGGAATCAGCCTGTCTGTCCATGTGTCTGTCTGTGTACAAAATACTACCAATTTTTTGTCACTAAGTCTCCCTTCTGTTTTGCTTCAATACCTTGAAACTTTATACAAAGATTAACCACATGTTGAAGTTTTGCAAGATGCAATTTTGACGTCTTAATTCCCCGTGCTTCAAGAATCATCTCCCTTTGAACTTGGACATTAGTTATGCTTTGTAGACATATACAGCTAATTATACTTTAAATTTTGTGTCGCAAACTCCTCCTTTCTAGTAAAGCAAAGTCAGTAGCCATGTCCTTGTATTGTTAAAGCTCTCATTACACTGAAAGCGCTTGTGGGGGTATTAAATCACATACATTGACAAGTTCTAGTTTTTCTTGAGGGGTGTCAAAAAGTGTCATTCTGTGGGAATGGGTTTACCCATTACCAGACGACAACATTGTAGACTACTTGAGTGTCAAAGCACTGGTGGTGGTATGTGTGTGTGGGGGTATAAGTCCACTTTACAACAATTCATTGTTCTAGTTTATGCCTTGATACCACATTTTACACACATACTCATTTGGCTAATTAACTTTTATCAGTCAAAAAGAGCCTTACAAACTGACCTCTGCCATTAACCTTAAAAAAAATCTTCATCTTCTTTATCTTTAATCTTGATCATTTCTTCATATATAAACTTTTACCTTTGAATTTTTTGTTGCTTTTGTCTTATGCAGTTAAACAAAGACCAATAATAATCTTGGATTATATTTGGTATATAATTTCCTTGCATGGATTGGCAAGGACCTCTTGTATTTGATTTTTTCTACTCAGGCATAGATAAATCTCAATTATTTCCACATTTTATGTTCAGAACAAGAAACAGAGATGAAGATGGACCAATCCTACTGTTAAAAACTTGAAAACTGTTGAGGATCATGGTAAGCATAGTTAACATTCACCACTTTTTGTCTTTTGTCCGATATGACTCAATTACTGTGATTCAATAAAATCTTGACTGGAAATGATTAATCCATTAGCAGATGAGTATATTTCAGACTAGTCTAAATGGATGGAAGTTGAAGACAATTTAAAATATTGAGAAAAAAAACCAACTTTGTCTGGGTAATAAACATGTAAAATGAAGGAATTGCTTGTTACTAGTAATTTCTCCATTTTTGACAATGTTTTTTTTTTTGAGGTGTATAAAAATTTTGATGAGTGTAGATACATTGAGCTCTTGCTAAAATCATTACCCTCAGATACCCAGGTGTAGCGACCGGATGGGCGGGGGCCAGCGGGCTATATAGAAATAAGGATATATCACAGCTCCTCCCAAACTAACCAATTTCAACCAGATTTGACAGTCATGTTCTTTACATGGCCCCATTAAAAAAATGTTTAAAGAAATGAAACCTGTTGAAAACTCTGGTTGCCATGGCCACAGTCGGTAGCGCGCCAGACTCCTAATCTTCAATCATGGGTGTCATTGGTTCGATCCCTGGCGGCGGCAAATATTCTTTCCGACAATTGTCTCTCACAAATGGGTGGATAATCGTAAACCTAAGTGGGATAGCAGCTGGAGGCTAGGAAAGGATGTAGTGGTAGTACTGGTGTGAGAAATACCAGGAATCCATTGTTAGGTGCTCCAGCCGCCGCGATATGACTGAAATACTGTTAAAAGCGGCGTTAAACCCCATTCAATCAATCAATTCAATCAAAAAGCCATGGCCACAAAAATAAAGTTTTTTTTAAAAAAATTATCTTCCCTGACCCAAGGGCATAGAGCATTAAACCATTACTATACAAGTAAATTTTAGACTGGTCCAAATTCAAATAAGGTGAAGATGACAATTTCAAGTTGATGAAATTTTAAAATTCTTTGTCTTTTGGGGTGTAAAAACCATTATGGATAAGGAAGAAGCAATTTCTTCAGTATCTGCAATGATTTCCCTATTGTTTTTCTTGAAAAAAATTGTCAATGAGTGGGAATTAGTTAAAAATTTGCATACTAGTATTAGCATATTGACCTCAAAATTGTTAAAATCTTTATCCTTGCGCTCCTTAGGATGGAGCCACAGGTGAAGGTCTATTCAATTACAGAAAGTTTTTTTTAATACGACATCTCCAAAACTACAATAACATTTTCAACTAGGTTTGGCTAAATTGTTCCCTAGATGGTTCTCTTTCAAAATAGCTAAAAGAATTGAAATCCATTGAAAACTCTTGTTGCCATGGCAACATTACTAAAATGTCTTCACAAGACTCAATTGGCCTTGAGCCTTGGAGAAAAAGATACTTATCTCAGGAGAGTGCAATAGGGCCAATGGTACTTTTGCTGAATATCTCCTAGATATGACCGTGAGTTTGAACTATATATTTGAAAACATTCAGGAAGTTACAATTTACACAAGATGATAATTTTGTAAGAAATGCATTAGATTATTGCAGCAGGGAAATGGGTGATAATAAAAAATGTGCTCCTCCTCCTGCTCTTTTACCCTGCAAACAAAGTTTGGCGATGGCAGGTATAATGGAATTAGCTTGTAGGTCAGTTGACCTTTCCACAAAATCTTTTCCTGACAACTTTTACAGTTTGTAAAAATGATTTTCAGTTTTTCAATATTTGAAGCATTTCTATATAATGTATCCTGTGTATGGACTTTCCTGTAGGGTCATATTATGTTATGGCTTAAGTCATCTGTCTGTCTGTCTGTTAGCATTTTTTAGTATGTGCAATTCTTCCTATAGTTTCAATGGGAATGAACTGAAACTTTAACAATATATCTCTATGACATTATAGTTGTGCATTAGACCTTAAAAATTCATAGCACTCCAGTCATTATTGAATCAATCAATAGATAGCTCCCCTATTTACTGCATTGGGCCCGCCCATTGACTCTGACAGAAAGTTTCACTTTGATCTTAAATGACCTTGTTTTGTAAAATTCATGTTTAGTAGCAAGTACTGAAAAAAAATGGATTGAATAAGCAGTATTTAACTTATGACTTTTAAGTTGCCAAGCTAACAAAAATTATTCTCAAAAAAGGCGACCAATATCTGAGCTTTAAATTCTCTTCTGGTTTGAAGGAATTATTTCAATGGTCAAAAAGAAAAAAATAAAATAACTAATTTTTATGTGTGCAAGTAACCGTACAATTTCAATCAGAAGTTCAAACTTGGCATAAAAATCTCCATGATGTCTAGTTGTGCTTGAGTTTTTTGATAACACATATCACAAAATCTCTTAGATATGAATACACCTCGGGTTACTTCTCATCTCAACTTGCCACGGACAATCAGTCAGTTGTAGCCAAAGACAATAAGATGGCTCATGTTAAGGATGATATAAAATTTGCTTAGAGACTACTAAACATGCTTTAGTTTGCTATAAATTATTGAAAAATAAGGTAATAATCAGCACAGTAGTTTGTCTTTTGTGATTCGCTGTCCAGTGTTTGGTAATCACGTGATCTCAAGTGACATGTGGTAGTCATGTGACCATAGATAGGCAATGTTTACAAATATGGCTCAGGTCGCAAATGCATTTTTACAGTGCTTTAACACTTTCCTGTTTTTTGAAATTTTAGACTGGTCCAAATTCAAAGAGGTTGCAGACGACAATGAGTATTGGATACAATTTGAAACGAAACCATCCTTTGTGGTAGAAAATATTGTGGAAAAAGGAGAAATTGCTTGTTACAAGCAATTTCTTCTTTTTCCACAATGTTTTCTCAAGACTCAAGTATAATATTATAGCAATGTAAAATCCCGTGTTTGTCCAGGAAAGAGTTAAAACATTCTAGAGCGATTAAGGGGGATCGTAGGCATCAAGCAAACGCGATTGTTGTGGGATTTACAGCTTTTACTCAATAAACATCAAAGATCGATAGCCGCTCCCAGTGTCCGTGGTCGAGAGGTAGAGCGTCGGCTTCCTGATCAAGAGGTACTGAGTATTGTATTCAAATAGTTTATGAGAGGAAATAAAAATAATTAAAATCTGTGACATGAAAAAAACATCGATATCTACCTTTAAAGGGGAAAGGTGTTAACGAGAATGTGAATAGTTATTCCTTTAGACATCACATCTGTAACATTATTGCAAATTTGGATGGAAAGCTCTCTAGATGATATTCTTAAAAACATTCTAGAAATTAAACTCCATGAACAACTGGTTACTGTGGGAAAAATATAAAGATCCTCAATATTTGGTATGCAAAAAGGAATGATTCCTTGAATTAAAATGCATTATTAGGTTTCATGTTCTCTTTCTGCAAATCGTATTTTTTTCTGGAAATGTGCAATTATGAATATTTATGTTGAGGCACTGGGAAGCCAGTTTCACTACACAACCCTGAATTTAACCAATTACTGAACTACAAAATTTTGACTTGTCCAAATTGGGGCTCACAAAGGCTCTCGTTTTGTCCACACAAGACGAAAGTTAAAAAAAAGTTGAAGAATTGTGAGGACCAAAGGGACTTGTCAGAATTGACCTTTACACTACAATTGGACAAGGGTTTGAACCTGAGAAAAAGTACTAGCTATGGTCGTACTTTTTGTCATGTTCAGTCGCTTGTCTATATTTACAAAACAGTATTGAAAAACAATTGTGACAAGACCCTGAGATGAGGACAATGTCCTCACAAATAATGAGCGAGAAAAGAGAGAAATTGAACATTGAGACACCATTGTCTTCACAAGGACTCAATAAAAACAAACCAAGGTCACCACAATGTTACTTTCTGCAAATTGTAAGTTTTTTCTGGAATTGTAAGATTATGAATATTTAAGTTGAGGCACTGGGAAGCCAGTTTCACTACACAACCCTGAATTTAACCAATTACTGAACTACAAAATTTTTGACTTGTCCAAATTGAAAGGAGCTGCAGAGGACAATTCAAAGTTCATGAAATTTTAAATTTTTCAACTTTTTAGCTAAAAAACATTGTGGAAATGAAGAAATTGCTTATTACAAGCATTTTCTTCATTTTACACATGTTTTCCGATTTTTTTTCTTGAGGGGAATCAAAAAGTTTAATTGTGTGGGAATCAGTTATTATATACATTTATAAATAGTAACAAATGAAAATTTATTGAAGAGAGAATAGAGTATTAGGCTGGACAAAAATAGATATAAAGTTTGTGGAGGCTTGTCCACACAAAATACAAGTAGGAAAGAGATCAAGAAATGTGAGGACAATGTCCTCACATAATTAGAGAGAAAAGAGATAAATGGAACTTCAGAACATTATTGTCCTCTCAAAGGCTTTAATTGTCCACACAAAATACAAAAGTTAAAAAAGCGTTCAAGAAATGTGAGGACCAAAGGGACTTGTTGCAATTTATTTTTACACTACATATATATGTAAATTGGACAAGAGGTTGAACTTGAGAAAAAGTACTTTAGTACCTGGAACAAATGAAATCGCCTTTCTGACGTCCATTTTGGACATTCTGTATTGAACTGTTAAGGTAACTGAATAATCTACAGGACAATTGAACATTTTTGAGCTGCAGTGATACCAATTTGAAATACAAATTTGAATATCGAGCAAATCGAGGGTATCGAGCAAATCGAGGGTATTTTTGGAAGTCAGACAAAACTGTGCATAGTTGCATATTATATCACCTGCCAATCTAACGCCGACTTGTTTCACCCCACTTACTCTTAGAATTATCACTTAACAACGAATTACAGTTAAATATTGTCTTAAATGTCAGTAATTGAGGACACACAGCTAAATATTATAGAAATTGTTGAAGTTACCAATGTGAAGTCACAATTTCTTCACACTTTCGCTTCACAATGGTATCACTACTGCTCATAATTGTTTTTTTTTCCCTGTAAATTATTAATTTAGGTTTACATTTGAGTATTGAAAAGCAAATAATCTCCGATTTCAAAGTCAGAATGGCGACTTCATTACTTTTTGTCAAGTTCAGTCCCTTGTCTATATTTAAAAAAATAGTATTAGAAAAACAAATTGTGACAATTCCTTGTGTTGAGGACAATGGCCTCACAAATAATGAGAGAGAAAAGAGAGAAATGGAACTTCAGAACATTATTGTCCTCACAAAGGCTTTCGTTTTGTCCACACAAAATACAAAAGTTAAAAAAGCGTTCAAGAAATGTGAGGACCAAAGGGACTTGTTGCAATTTATTTTTACACTACATATATATGTAAATTGGACAAGGGGTTGAACTTGAGAAAAAGTACTTTAGTACCTGGAACAAATGAAATCGCCTTTCTGACGTCCATTTTGGACATTCTGTATTGAACTGTGAAGGTAACTGTATAATCTACGCAACAATTGAACATTTTTGAGCTGCAGTGATACCAATCTTGAAATACAAACTGGAATATTGAGCAAATCGAGGGTATTTTTTGAAGTCGGACATAACTGTGCACAGTTGCATATATCACCTGCAAATCTAACACCCACTTGTTTCACCCCACTTACTCTTAGAATTATCACTTAACAACGAATTACAGTTAAATATTGTCTTAAATGTCAGTAATTGAGGACACACAGCTAAATATTATAAAAATTGTTGAAGTAACCAATGTGAAGTCACAATTACTCCACACTTTTGTTTCACAATGGTATCACTATTGCTCACAATTGTTTTTTTTTTTCCTGTAAATTATTATTTAAGGTTTACATTCGAGTTTTGAAAAGCAAATAAACTCCGATTTCGAAGTCAGAACTGCGACTTCATTTGTACTAGGTATGGATAATTGTCGTACTTTTTGTCAGGTTCAGTCCCTTGTCTATATTTACAAAAATAGTGTTAAAAAAACAATTGTTACAAGACCCTGAGTTGAGGACAATGGCCTCACAAATAATGAGAGAGAAAAGAGAGAAATGGAACGTTGGGACACCATTGTCCTCACAAGGACTCTCTTTTTTTCTCAATAAAAACAAACCAAGGTCACCACAGTGTTACTTTTTGCAAATTGTAAGTTTTTTCTGGAATTGTACAATTATGAATATTTAAGTTGAGGCACTGGGAAGCCAGTTTCACTACACAACCCTGAATTTAACCAATAAATGAACTACAATTTTTGACTTGTCCAAATTGAAAGGAGCTGCAGAGGACAATTCAAAGTTCATGAAATTTTAAATTTTTCAACTTTTTAGCTAAAAAACATTGTGGAAAGGAAGAAATTGCTTATTTCAAGCATTTTCTTCATTTTACAAGTTTTCCCATTTTTTTCTTGAGAGGCATCAAAAAGCATAATTGTGTGAGTTTGATTCATTGAGTTGGGTTATAAGCCGCTTTCAACAATCTTTCAGTTATATTGCGGTGGCTGGAGCATTTAACAATGAAATTTTGGTATTTCTCACACAAGTACTACCATTACGTCCTTTCCTAGCCCCCTGCTGCTATCCCACAGAAATAATTGTGTGGGAATGGGTTATTATATATCAATAGTAACAGATTAAAATTTATTGAAGAGAGAAAAGAGTATTAGGCTGGACAAAAATAGATATAAAGTTTGTGGAGGCTTGTCCACACAAAATAAAAGTAGGAAAGAGATCAAGAAATGTGAGGACAATGTCCTCACATAATTAGAGAGAAAAGAGATAAATGGAACTTCAGAACATTATTGTCCTCACAAAGGCTTTTGTTTTGTCCACACAAAATACAAAAGTTAAAAAAGCGTTCAAGAAATGTGAGGACCAAAGGGACTTGTTGCAATTTATTTTTACACTACATATATATGTAAATTGGACAAGGGGTTGAACTTGAGAAAAAGTACTTTAGTACCTGGAACAAATGAAATCGCCTTTCTGACGTCCATTTTTGACATTCTGTATTGAACTGTGAAGGTAACTGAATAATCTACAGGAAAATTGAACATTTTTGAGCTGCAGTGATACCAATCTTGAAATACAAACTGGAATATTGAGCAAATCGAGTGTATTTTTGGAAGTCGGACAAAACTGTGCACAGTTGCATATATCACCTGCCAATCTAACACCCACTTGTTTCACCCCACTTACTCTTAGAATTATCACTTAACAACGAATTACAGTTAAATATTGTCTTAAATGTCAGTAATTGAGGACACACAGCTAAATATTATAAAAATTGTTGAAGTAACCAATGTGAAGTCACAATTACTCCACACTTTTGTTTCACAATGGTATCACTATTGCTCACAATTGTTTTTTTTTTTCCTGTAAATTATTATTTAAGGTTTACATTCGAGTTTTGAAAAGCAAATAATCTCTGATTTCGAAGTCAGAACTGTGACTTCATTTGTACTAGGTATGGATAATTGTCGTACTTTTTGTCAGGTTCAGTCCCTTGTCTATATTTACAAAAATAGTGTTAAAAAAACAATTGTGACAATTCCCTGTGTTGAGGACAATGGCCTCACAAATAATGAGAGAGAAAAGAGAGAAATGGAACGTTGGGACACCATTGTCCTCACAAGGACTCTCTTTTTTTTCTCAATAAAAACAAAGCAAGGTCACCACAGTGTTACTTTTTGCAAATTGTAAGTTTTTTCTGGAAATGTACTATAATGAATATTTAAGTTGAGGCACTGGGAAGCCAGTTTCACTACACAACCCTGAATTTAACCAATTACTGAACTACAAAATTTTTGACTTGTCCAAATTGAAAGGAGCTGCAGAGGACAATTCAAAGTTCATGAAATTTTAGATTTCTTCAACTTTTTAGCTAAAAAACATTGTGGAAATGAAGAAATTGCTTATTACAAGCATTTTCTTCATTTTACAAGTTTTCCCATTTTTTTCTTGAGAGGCATCAAAAAGCATAATTGTGAACCAACTGGAATATCTAGCAAATCAAGGGTATTTTTGGAAGTCGGACAAAACTGTGCACTGTTGCATATACTGTCGAATCTGTGTATAGCAGCCAATCAAGGGAGAGGGCCAAATTGGCTGCTGTTCACAGATTGGCTGCTGTTCACAGTATCCTTAGGGCGGCCATTTGCCATACCATATTTGGTAGCTCATTAACAGAACATAAAACTTTAGACTACTCAAAATTCTAAGAAGTTCTAAGCTTCCATTTTAAGTTTCTTTTAAAGAAAGAAAAGGCAATTTGTACCATTTGAGATAGAAAATATTGTGACAGAAGTGAAAATATCTTGTTATAAGTAAAGTGTAAGAAGGCATGTAAAACTCACAAAATTTAGACAAAGTGGACCAATTACATTCATTTGGCCATATGTGGTGTCCATAAACCATTTGTAACACAAATCATCAATGTGTTCAAATGAGACATTCTTTTTGACACGCTTTGAAGAAGGATCACCATTTTCATATTCCTCGAGAATTTCTCGTTTACGTTTAGCTACATTTTGAACCTGTGTACTACCTACACCGAACTCACTAGCAATAATCCTAGAAGAACGTCCAGCTTCAAGCATGTGGACAACTTTCACACAATCCACTAGAAAGAGGAACCTACGTTTAAGAGCCAGAAATTGACAGCAATAGCAATTTTTCATTCATTTTAAGGACCCCCCAAGAAATCAGTTTGCTACATATGTAAACAACCTGTAATGTTCAAGTTCATTTATTTAAAAGAGAGTCGACAACTCAAAAAATTCCCTATGCTTTAACCAATAATCATCACCCAAATCGACCAAATAAATATTAATGGCTAATTACTCGTCAATCAACTACACGGGATTAAATCGATAATTGGCTGTTTATATCTTGTACATTACGATAAGGCGACTTCGGCAGTTACTATAGTAGTGATTATCAATTTTTTCGAACACAACTAATTTAGTCGCGTGTTTTGTAAGATGACTGTTGTTTAGGTGCTATTTGCTGTTGACAATAGACCAATTTAGGTGACCGCTGCCCGCATTTCAGGAGGTCCCGCTATTCACAGTGCAATTAAAGAAGGAATTTGCACGGGGGGAACTCGAGTGGCCGCTGTCAGCAGTTTGGCCGCTGTGCATAGTTGGCCACTAACACAGATTTGACTGTATCACCTGCCAATCTAACACCAACTTGTTTCATCCCACTTACTCTTAAAATTATCATTTAACAACAAATTATTGTCTTAAATATTGTCTTAAATATCAGCAATTGAGGACAAACAGCTAAATATTATAATCAAATGACTGAAAGTACTGACAAGTTGGTATCAGCTGAAAGGGTCACAACTGTGGAATTCGGTTCAAAATCATTTATTACTTTCTGAGTGAGACCCCTGCTTTAAACTTAAACCAGCAATCCTATTGTGTACATATGAACGTGAATAGCGCACAAAAACATAAATCCACATGTACAGAATTCAAAAACTAGCATTGTCTTAACCCATTCCCAGACAGTGACGCTTTTAAATGACCCTCAATATGAAAGCTTTGGAAAACATTGTGGAAAATGAAGTAATTGCTTTTTACAGGCAATTTCTTCATTATTCACAATGTTTTCTGTCCAAAAAGACCAGGATTTTAAAGATTTAATCAACTAACAATTGTTGTCTGCTACATCTTTGAATTTGGACTGGTCTAAAATTTATCGTGTTGGAATGGGTTATAAGCTTGTATCACACACAGCAAATTAGAAATTTCAAGCATAACATTCTCCTTTTGATCAACTGTAGTACGTGTACTCCTTTTAAAATCTTGAAACAGAGAATAACAGCTTCTACAGTAAGAAATCAATGACCTCGATGATAATTTGACCCTCAACTCGACCAATTATGTAACGATCATACTTAACTCGTGTAGATTTTCACTTCAAGTTTATGGAAATTTGCAGAAATGGGCGGAAACTTGTTTCAGGGAGATTGATTTGAAATACCAGTTTAAACTTGGGAAAAAAGAATATCTAAAGGGTTGTGAGTAAAATTCAAAAGAAAAAATAGACGTTAACTTTATTGTAACGTTATTGTTTGCACATGGTAGATTTGCCCTTTTACTAAAAATTCCTATAATATGATGAAGATAGTATTAAATTATCTTCGGTGCCCTGTAGTCGCGCCGTTTCTTTATTTGCTATTTGGCTTTAGAACCATAAAAAAAATCTTATGTAAAAAGGGCCAAGCTGAAAGCTAGATGACACTTGTTAAAGGTTTGATGTGTTACTATTGATTTAAACTTGTAAATAACGACATAACAAAGTGTAATTATTTAGTAGATAAGTAGAAATCAGAAGTTGATATGTTTACAATCTAATTTTCAAGATCTTCTACTTTCCTTTTGAATCTATTTGATTTTTATTGAGAAAAACCTGTAAATCCCACAATAGTTGCATTTGCTTGATGCCTTTGATTCTCTTATTCGCTCTAGAATGATTTAAAGCACTGGGCGGTGTTATTATTGTAACAAGAGGACCATGATGGTCCTAGATCGCTCACCTGAACTGTCTGCTGTTAAAAAAATGCAATTAGAGACAAATAACTATAATCAGTTTCATGAAGATAGAGGCAAAACTGTGACTTCTATATTGTAAACGAAGAAATTGTCATTAAGGCCCCTTTTCCTGTGTTTTCCAAAAGAACCTTTCCATAATCTAAAAGGTTCATCTTAATGACCTAACAAGTATCCTGACCAAGTTACATGACAATTGAGCCAAAATGATGACCTCTAGAGCATTAACAAAGAAATTGTCATTAAGGCCCCTTTTCCTGTGTTTTCTAAAAGTACCTTCTTATAATCGACAGGGTTCATCCTTGTGACTAAACAATTATTCTGGCAAATTTTCATGAAAATTGAGCCAAAATTGTAGTCTCTAGAGTGTAAACGAAGAAATTGTCATTAAGGCCCCTTTTCCTGTGTTTTCCAAAAGAATCTTCCCATAATCAATAGGCTTCATCCTCATGCCCGAATAATTATTTTGGCCTTGTTTCATGAAGATTGAGCCTGAATTGTGGCCTCTAGACTACAACAAAAGAAATTGTCATTAAGGCCCCTTTTCCTGTGTTTTCCGATAGAACCATTCCATAATCAATAGGCTTAATCCTTATGACCTAACAATTATTCTGACCAAGTTTCATGAAGATTGAGCCAAAATTGTGGCCTCTGGTGTGTTAACAAAGAAATTGTCATTTTGGCCCCTTTTCATGTGATTTCCAATAGAATCCTCCAATAATCGATAGGGTTCGTCCTCGTGATCAAACAATTATTCTTACCAAGTTTCATGAAGATTGGGCCATAATTGTGGCCTCTAGAGTGTAAACAAAGAAATTGTCATTAAGGCCCCTTTTCCTGTGTTGTCAGAAAGATCCTTCTAATAATCACTAGGGTTCATTTCTATGACCTAATAATTATTCTGGCAAAGTTGCAGGAAGATAGAGCCATATTTGGCTTCTAGAGTGTAAACAAAGAAATTGTCATTAAGGCCCCTTTTCCTGTGTTTACAAATAGAACCCTCCCATAATGAATAAGGTTCATCCTCATGACCTAACAATTATTCTGACCATGTTTCATGAAGATTTGGTCAAAACTGTGGCCTCTAGAGTGTAAACACTTCAATTGTTGATGCCACACGACGCAGGATGCACAAAGGACGATGGACATTCAACGCTCACAAAAGCTCACCATGAGCACGTTGTGCTCAGGTGAGCTAAAAATGCATTTGCGGCCTGAGCCATATTTGTAAACATTGCCTATCTATGGTCACATGACTACCACATGTCACTTGAGATCACATGATTACCAAACACGAGACAGCGAATCACAAAAAACAAATTACTGCGATTATTATTATCTTATTTTTCAATAATATAAAGCAAACTTAACCATGTTTAGAAGTCTCTAAAAAACAAATTACTGCGATTATTATTATCTTATTTTTCAATAATTTAAAGCAAACTAAACCATGTTTAGAAGTCTCTAAACAAATTTTTATATCATCCTTTACATGTGCCATAATATTGTCTTCAGTTACAACTAACTGATTTTCCTTGGTAAGTTGAGATGAGAAGTAATCTGAGGTGTATTCATATCTAAGAGATCACGTGATATGTGTTATCAAAAAACCCGAAATGAAATTGTCTTGTGTTCATTTTGCGGTTTTGTTATATCTAAGTTTGAATTGCTCCGCATTCCAACTTAAAAATTGTTGTAAGGTACCGATCTGAAGTCACACTTACGCCAAACTTTTGTTTCACAATTTGTATCACTGTAGCTCATAATTGTTATTTTTCTGTGTAAATTATTAATTGAGGTTTACATTCCAGTATTGAAAAGCAAATAATCTCCGGTTTCGAAGTCAGAACAGCGACTTCATTTGTACTAGGTATGGATAATTGTCGTACTTTTTGTCAAGTTCAGTCCCTTGTCTATATTTACAAAAATAGTGTTAAAAAAACAATTGTGACAATTCCTTGTGTTGAGGACAATGGCCTCACAAATAATGAGAGAGAAAAGAGAGAAATGGAACGTTGGGACACCATTGTCCTCACAAGGACTCTCTCTCTTTTTTTTTTAATAAAAACAAACCTAGGTCACCACAGTGTTACTTTCTGCAAATTGTAAGTTTTTTCTAGAAATGTACTATAATGAATATTTAAGTTGAGGCACTGGGACACAAGTTTTACTATACAACCCTGAATTTACGCATTACCAAACTACAAAATTTTCGATTTGTCCAAATTGAAAGGAGCTGCTGAGGACGATGTAAAATTCATGAATTTTACATTTCTCTATTTTTTTAGGTCACCTGACCGAATGGTCATGGTGACCTATTGCAATCATCGTTTGTCCGTCGTCGTGCGTCGTGCGTCGTCCGTCGTCCGTTAACTTTTAAACATTTTCATCTTCTTCTCAAGAACTACTGGGCGGATTTCAACCAAACTTGGTAGAAAGCATCATTGGGGGATGCCAATTCAAGTTTGTGAAAATAGGGGTTTTGGGGGTCATAGGGGCCCAAATAGGGGCCAAAAAGGGGTAATTTTTGGTACTTCTTTAAAAATCATCTTCTAATAAACCGTTAATGCCAGAGCTTAAATATTTTGTGTGCATGACAACTAGGACAGGTGTATTATAAATTGTGAAATTCATGCCCCTGGGGTCATGTATGGGGCAACACCCAGAGGTCAAAGTTCATCATGTTAAAAAATTCACATTTTCATCTTCTTCTGATGAAGTACAAAGCCAATTTCAAACAAACTTGGTGAAAAGCATCATTTGGTAATGGTTATTCAGATTTGTTAAAATAAAAAGGCTGGGGGGTCAGGGGGCCCTAAAATGGGGACCAAAAGGGGGTAATTTTTGGTAACTTTTAAATATTTCATCTTATTCTCAAGAACTACTGGGCGTATTTCAACCAAACTTTGTAGAAAGCATCATTGGGGGATGCCAATTCAAGTTTGTGAAAATAGGGGTTCTGGGGGTCATAGGGGCCCAAATAGGGGCCAAAAAGGGTAATTTTTGGTACTTCTTTAAAAATCTTCTAATAAACCGTTAATGCCAGAGCTTAAATATTTCGTGTGCATGACAACTAGGACAGGTATATTATAAATTGTGAAATTCATGTCCCTGGGGTCATGTATGGGGCCACACCCAGAGGTCAAAGTTCATCATGTTAAAAAATTCACATTTTCATCTTCTTCTGATGAAGTACAAAGCCAATTTCAAACAAACTTGGTGAAAAGCATCATTTGGTAATGGTTATTCAGATTTGTTAAAAAAAAAAGGCTGGGGGGTCAGGGGGCCCTAAAATGGGGACCAAAAGGGGGTAATTTTTGGTAACTTTTAAATACAGTAAAACCCCGGTAGTTCGTAGCGCAAGGGACCGGGGAAATTTATATGAATTAAGCGTAGTACGAACAAAACGGAGGGCAAGAGGTCGGCTGTTTAGAGTTTAATGAATCTGACTTGGTCTTGTTCTGTCCCCCATTTAGGAATTGGCTCTGAATTGGTCATTTTTCTTAGCAAGACCCGCAGATATTAATTGAGGAAAACATAAATTAAACATTACTCATCTTGTGTTTTTATGCTTTTATGTATATATTAATTTTTTGCATTGTTTGAACACAGTGCTTGTATCAAATAGTAGACTCCATCAGAGTGATTTCCCTTTACAATAAATTAAATCAAATCACTCTGAGTATTCTATCATCAAATCATAAAATTAACGACTGACGATTGTGAAGAAAGCGACTGCAGAATAAATTAGTGGTTTGAATTTCTAAATGACCAATAACACTGATACTAATGTGGTGTCAGTTTAGAGTAAAAATTCGGCAATAATTACGGGAATCTTTATTCGATTAATTACCCACCTTACAAACCAAACAGCCCCTTTTAACGAAAGGTAATTTGTCATATAGATCAGTAGGTGTGAAAATCAAGGTAAGTGGTGATTGGTGACAATTAGATTATCACACCTACGAATTAAACATTGGAGTTTGTGATATAATCATACTTTCGGGACCTGAAATGGCCTACGAACTACGAACCACTGACGTTCTATTAGAAAGAGTTTTCTAACAAAGCTAAAGAAGGAAAAAGATCGGGACCGCATAAAGTATACGAACGAACACATACCTACGAACCAGTGACGTTCGAATTAACGAGGTTCTACTGTATTTCATCTTATTCTCAAGAACTACTGGGCAGATTTCAACCAAACTTGGTAGAAAGCATCATTGGGGGATGCCAATTCAAGTTTGTGAAAATAGGGGTTTGGGGGGTCAAAGGGGCCAAATTAGGGGGCAAAAAGGGGTAATTTTTGGTACTTCTATAAAAATCTTCTTCTAATATACCATCAATGCCAGAGCTTAAATATTCTGTGTGCATGACAACTAGGACAGGTATATCATAAATTGTGAAATTCATGTCCCTGGGGTCATGTATGGGGCCACACCCAGAGGTCAAAGTTCATCATGTTAAAAAATTCACATTTTCACCTTCTTCTAATGAAGTACTAAGCCAATTTCAAACAAACTTGGTGAAAAGCATCATTGGGTACTGATTATACAGATTTGTGAAAATTAAAAGGCTGGAGGTCAGGGGTGCCTAAAATGGGGACCAAAAGGGGGTCATTTTTGGTAACTTTTAAACATTTTCATCTTCTTCTCAAGAACTACTGAGGGGATTTCAACCAAACCTTTTTCTAATTCTTTCAAACAAAATCACTTGTCTTGGTGCTCTTTTACTCAGGTGACCGTTAAGGCCCACTGGGCCTCTTGTTTAGCTAGAAACCAACGTTGAAATGAAGAAATTGCTTTTCACAAGCAATTTCTTTTTTTTACACAATGTTTTCCAAATTGTGAATTTTGAGGGAAGTCAAAAAGTGTCTTTGTGTGGGAATGGGTTAATGTGTCAATAGTTACAGACGACAACTTCATGTTGATAAAGGTTTTCAAGAACAGCTGACATGGGATTTGGTATAGTCTAGCTACTTGTTTATTTTTATCTCACTTGAGCACAAAGTGATCATGGGGAACTTTTGTGAGCACATTCTGTCAGTCATCCGTCATCTGTCTTGTGTCATCAATTTCTTTATAAGACATCTCCTACTAAACCACTGGACTAATTTTAACCAATTTGGAAGAAATGTTCCTTAGGTTCCCCCCTTTAAAAGATTGCTAAAAGAATTGTTTTCAATGAAAAACTCAGGTTGCCATGGCAACAAAAGTGAAAACATACGAAAAATCTTAAAAATAATCCTCTGTTGGTCAGGAAGGCTTAAGGCCTTAATCTCAGGTGAGTGCCAATGGCCAATTTGTTATTGTTTATTTCAGATTCAAAAAAGAAATGGACTGAACTTGAAAAGATGGCTCTTTAGGCATTGGTGGCTAGTGCTTTGAGACAGAAAAAAAATACACCAAAAAAAGAAGAAAATAGACAACTTCAAAAACAGACAATTATATTGGAAAAAAAATGGATTGGATAAGAAGTAAACACAACCCAAACTTATAAAAGGAAACTTTCTAAAAATTAGTGGTAGCTATTTATATTTACTTCAGTGTGATGTCCTATATAAATTGCTTCTGTTGTACCAAATATTCGATTAACCCTTACCCACACAATGACACTTTTAAACGCCACTCAATATGAAAGATTTGAAAAACACTGTTACAAACAATTTCTTCATTATCGACCATATTTTTACTCTAAAAGACAAAGACTTTGGATACTTCATCATCTTAACCCTTGTCATGCTGTATAAATTACCTTACAGAATTGCTGTCAAATCAAAGTGCTGAAAGCACTGCTACATCTTGTTATTCAAAAATCAATATTTCTTTTATAAATCAACCTCATAAACAACTCGGGAAAGGAAAAGTATGAGCAGGAGGTGTAGACTAAGATCAGCCTGCACAAACGTGCAGTCTGATCTTAGTCTACACCTCCTGCCAAAACCGGAATATTCCGGGTTCAGCATGACAAGGGTTAAAATTATCACCTGCAACTTCTTTGAATTTGGACTAGGCTGAAATTTTATCAGATGGGAATGGCTTAAAGCCTTGCAAACAAAATATAGAAAATACAGGAACCTGCATTATTTACAAAGATTTAAAAATCTGTTGTTTTAATTTGTAGGATTTTTATGAATGAAATTGAAGATAAAGTAAGTTGGATGTGTGCAGGATAATTGATCTGTTGTGGGAGCTTTTAGGGTCACTCAGAATCCGTTGTCTGTTGTCCATAGGTGTCTTCCTTTCTCAACATTTTCTTTTAACATCTTTTCCTCCTAAACGCCTGGGCCATTTTTTCCAAGCTTTACAGGAAGGTTCCAAGGATGACCTTTTCCAAATCTTGTTTATGAAAGTTTGATTTGCCAAAAAAGTGTTGGTGTAGCAGGGCAGGATTATCAGACTTGGAGAAATCATGGAATAATTCTTCAAAAATCTTCTCCTCCTGGACCAAGTTAGACCAAACTTTGCAGTAATGCAACTCTTTTCAAAACCTGTTTGTAACATTTTGATTTGTGAAAAAATGGGGATGTCAGGGCGCGGCTTCCCAGCATTAACCCTTTCCTGTTATGCAAAATTTGAGACTAGTCCAAATTGAAAGCAATTACAGATGATAATGAAAATTGGATGCATTTTGAAATGAAACCACCACATGTGGTAGAATATATTGTGGGAAAAGAAGAAATAGATTGTAACAAGCAATTTCTTCTTTTTCCACAATAATTTCTCAGGTATAAAATCACAGGGACATAAAAACCAGGGATTGAACAGGACAGGGTTAAAGAAATCATGAAATGATTGTTTAACAATCTTTTCCTTCTAAGCCACTGGACCAATTTCTACAAAATTTCCCAAGACTGATACTTTGGTGACTCTTTTCAAAACTTGTTGATGAAATTTGATTCACAAAAGAGGAGGGGATGGCAGGGGGTGCGGCTTTTAAGGACTTTGAGAAATCATGAAATAAGTCTTTTACAAACTTCTCCTTTTAAACCACTGGGTTTATATGGACCTAACTTGGCAGGAATGTATCTCGATAACCCTTTTCAAAAATGATGAAAGAAATTTTGATTTGTGAAAAATCTGTGTCGCAGGACAAAGCTTATTAGATTTAGAGGAATTTATAATTCTTTAAATTATTAATTATAACTACTGGCCAACTTTGAGTAAACTTTACAGGAATGTTCCTTAGCTGACCCCTTTTAAAACTTGGTCATGAAATTTTGATTTGTAAAAATAAGTGGGTATAGCCAGCAGATCTTTGCAGAGTCAGGGAATTATGAAGTAATTCTTTAAATACTTCTCCTCTTAAACAAGTGGACAATTCATACCAAACTTGGCTGGAATGTTTCTTGTGTGACCCTTCTCAAAACTTGTCAATGAATTGTGATTTGCAATTAAAGGCCATTTTCTGCCCTCTCGTTAACTATTGATACGTTTTATTTTCTGACTGTTTTATATCCCCTGCAAAAGAATGTTTATCCAGGGTACAGTGGAATCAGCCTGTCTGTCCATCTTTGTGTCTGTCCTTCTGACTTTATACATACAATTTAAAGTTGAAAAAATTTCAAAATGCAATCTTGAAATCTCAACTACCTCTGGCAAAAGAATAATCACCCCTTGAACTTAGACACTTTTTCATGTTTTACATAAAAAATCAAGAAATTTTGTTCATCCAACTTCTATGATTTTGCTCCAAAAGTAATCAAACATCATACATGAATTAATAACATGTTGAAGTTTTGCAAGACACTTTATAGAGGTCTCCAATCCCCCTTACACAAGAATAATCGCCCCTGAAATCACACTTTATCATAAACAAGGCTCTGGTGTGGGTATCAAGTCACCTCTTGTGACAAGTTATAGTTTTTAGCTCTACTGGTCGAAGGCCAAAAGAGCTAAAGTGATGGCTTTTTCCCGTCTGGCGTGCGTCCGTGCTAACTTGTCCTTGTTAACACTCTAGAGTCCAGTTTTCATCGGATTCCCTTCAAACATCATAAGGATCGTTCCTTTTGAAATTGTGTCAGATCCGTCAAGAAACACAGGAAAAGGGGACTATTTAAAATTTAATTAACCTGAGTCCAAAGAGCACAAAAACAGATAAAAGTCCACCAGATTATGCTACATACTAAATATCAAAGCTCTAGGCCTTTTAGTTTGCAAGAAGAAGATTTTTTAAAAGTTTTCACTAAACAAGCCTTTGTTAAACTTGGGACATCTTGGAATGGGCTAATTCTGAACCTGGGGCCATAGTTAATACAATCTTGATAGAGGTCCAACAGATGATGCTACATACCAAATATTAAAGCTCTATGCCCTCTTGTTTGAGAGAAGAAGAATTTTAAATATTCACTATATAAGCCCTATGAAAAATTCATGACATCTGGGAATGGGCTTATTATGACCCAGGGGCCATAATTCATACAATATTGATAGAGATCAACGCTACGTACGCAATTAATGCTACGTACCAATTATCAAAGCTGTAGGCCTATCTGTTTGAGGAAGAAGATTTTTTTTAACTTTTCACTATATAAGTCTCTGTTAAACTTGTGACATTCAGGAATGGGCTAATTTTAATCCTGAGGCAATAAATTACACAATCTTGCTAAAGGGACTCCAGATGATGCTGAATACCAAATATTGAAGTGCTAGGCCCTCCTGTTTCGGAAAGGTAGATTTATAAGGTTTCACTATATAAGCCTTTTATAAAACTTGTGATGTCCAGGAATGGGCTAATTCTGTCTTTGGGGCCATGATTTATACAATCTTAAAGAGTTATTGCCCTTTGTTGTTGGAAAGACTTAGATTTTTTCAGGGGCATATCTCTGAAAGTATAATAGCTATTAACTTGATACTTCATAGGTGGATAGAACTCATTGTGGAACAGTGCAGTGCACAAAAACCACAACTCTTGCTTGCATAATTTGAGAGTTATTGCCCTTTGTTGTTAGAAAGACTTAGATTTTGTCCGGGGCATATCTCTGAAAGTATAATAGCTATTAACTTGAAACTTCATAGGTGGATAGAACTCGTTGTGGAACAGTGCAGTGCACAAAAAACACAACTCTTGCTTGCATAATTTTGGAGTCATTGCCCTATGTTGTTTTAAAGACTAAGATTTTGTCCGGGGCATATCTCTGAAAGTATAATAGCTATTAACTTGAAACTTCATAGGTGGATAGAACTCGTTGTGGAGAAGTGCAGTGCACAAGAACCACAACTCTTGCTTGCATAATTTGAGAGTTATTGCCCTTTGTTGTTTCAAAGACTTAGATTTGTCCTGAGCATATCTCTGAAAGTATAATAGCTATAATCCAACTCATTGATAAGAAATGCAGTGCCTAAATCTAACTGGCTTCAGTTTACTATCAAGCTTTTTAGGCGGGGGATGGCCATGTCCAACATGGCTCTTGTTTCACATAATGATTGTATCATCATAAGGATTGTTCCTTTCAAATTGTGTCAGATCCATCCAGAAACATAGGAAAATTTAATTTAAAAATTTTCATTAATGCTTTAAAGTCCACAGATTACATTGGGATGTATTCATACTCAAACAGAATAATTATACTTTTGTAAGTTAAGTTCCCTTTGGTATTGTTTCATATCCATCAAGTAACATGGGAAAAGGGGCTTTATGAAAATTTAATTAAAAAATCCCTATTAACATAATGAAGCCCACAGCTTTAATCAGATTTAGTAGAAACTTTCACAGAATGATTGTAAGGCCATAATGAACATTCTTTTCGAAACAGGGTTTGAACTGTCAAGAAACATGTGAAAAGGGGCCATATGAAAATTTCATTTAGAAATCCTTGATACCAAGTCCAGAGCTGTCATCAGATTATCATCAAACATTCACAGAATGATTGTACAATAATAATTAATGTTGATATTGACATTAAACCTGATCCGTCAAGTATCACAAGAAGAGGAGCCTTATGAATTTTAATTTAAAAAAACCTTGTACCACAATAAAGTCCACAGATTTCATTGGATACTGTTCAAACTTTCACAGAATATTTGTACCATCAATAGGATTTTTTCTTTTCAAATTGGGCCTGATCTGTCTAGTATCATGGGAAAAAGGGCCTTTTGAAAATTTCATCTATAATCCTTGTTACATAGTCCAGAGCTTTTATTTGATTTTCTACAAACTTTCCCAGAATGATTATACAATAATTATGATTATTATCCTGATTCACAGAAAAGGAGCCTTAGAACTTTTAATCTAAATAACCTTGTACCACAATAAAGTCTACAGTTTTCATCTGATTCTATTCAAAATTTCCCATAATGTTTTACCATCATTAGGATTGATATTTTCCAAATAAGGCCTGATCTGTCTAGTCCCCATATTTCATCAGATTCACTTACACTGAATGATTAAACTAAAAATAAAGTATCAAGGGAAAAGGGGCTTTATGAGAACTTGATTGAAATATCCTCGTTAACACAATATAGTCCACAGTTATAATTGGATTCTCTTCAAGATGCAAGGAATAATTTTGGCATTGTAAACACAGGAAAGGGGGTCTTACAGATTATCATTCAAAACATTCTTGTTTATGTGATTACCGGTAAGTTCACAATTATTATCAGATCATCTTTAAGATTTCACAGAGGACTTTTGTATGGTCGTAAGGAAAGTTCCTTTCGGAAATGAAATGGATTCATAAGAAAACACAAGAAAAGGGGTCTTATGGGTTTTCACTCAAAACAACCCTGTTTACGTGATGAAGTCCATTATTATCAGATTCTATTGAAAATTTCACAGGAACATTATAGGGTCAGAAGGAAACTTCCGTTTTTTAAATGGAGTGGATCCATCATGAAACATGGAAAAAGGGGCATTAAGGATAGTTACTCAAAATAATAAAGGGAATAAAGTTCAATTTGTTATTTTCATTTTATGCATTCTTCTTTAAGCAACTAGCTTCCTTAAATATCAGATTACTTTAATGAAAGAAACTTGATACCCAGTAAAGTGTCTCAGGCCCTCATGGGTCTGTTGTTATTTGTTAGGCTCCACTGGCAAAAGGACAGCTTTGCTTTTGTTGAGATGTATATGTCTACTTTGGCTACATGTACGCCCATCCCTGAATTTGATCATTAAAGCTCCCCTTTCTCTAAACTACTGGGCCAATTTGGTCCAAACTTTACTGGATAATTCCTTGGCTTAACCTTTCCATAAATTGTTCTCTTCCTTCATTTGATAAACTTTCCAGAACTATTCCTACTGTAGCCTACTCTAAATGATATTTCATAAAAAATCTATTGACATAAGATAGGTAATTTCTTCACTTTGAATTTCTTAAATGACTTCTCCTTAACTAATTGGCCTATTTGGGCTATACTTCATAGGAATGTTTCTTATTTATACTAATTCATTTTAGTTTGGTTGGGATCAAAGCTTTTCAGCTTATAGAGTCGCTCTCCAACACTAGCAGTCCAGATCTTGTCTAGTATCTGAAAGACAGGCAGTGGCTTAAACTCACTGCTATCAAATATTATAGCTGGGTAGACTTGGTCTTGTTATTAAGTGTCATGTCCATGAACACACCTGGTGACAGATGGGACTCGAATACATATCCTTACAATCACAGGAGGGGAGTGTATGGTGTATCTTGAATCATATTTATTATGTCTCAAACACTTTAATTCTTGCGACACAACAGAAAGATAATATATCTTCAATTAAGTGGTTTGCTAAGAATCTTAATTCATAACCATAATAAGTCCCAGCCATAGCGCAGTTGGTAGCACTTTGGACTCTTGATCATGAGACCTAGGGTTTGATTTTGGCAGTTGTAAATATCCTTTTTGACACTTGTTTCCCACCAATGGGTGAATATTTCTAAAGCTAAGTGGCATTAGCAGCTGGAGGCTTGGAGAGGATGTGGTGGTAGTACTGGCTTGAGGAATACCGGGAAGCCATGGTAAGGTGCTCCAACTGCCACAATATCACTAAATTACTGTTAAATGTGGCAATAAATCCCATTCAAACAAACCTACAAACTTGACCATTAAATGACTCATGGGTCCAATTTGATTTAGGTAAACGATCCAGGGCTATTGTGGCCCTCTGGTTTAGTTTTAATATTAAACCTTTACGGCTGAAATCCATGGAGGCATTGGAAAAGGTCAGAGTCATACCAAGCATTGATTTATGAAGAATGTTGCTGTGGGGAGACATACTAAAACAATTGTTGAAACATTGTGGAAGATGAAGAAATTTCTTGTGACAAGCAATTTGGTCATTTTCCACAATGTTTTCTATCAAGAAAGTTAAAAAAATCTAAAATTTCATAAACTTTAAATTGTCGTCTGCAACTCCTTTGAATTTGGACCAGGCTTGAATTTTGCTGTGTGGTAATGGGTTAATACCTGAATCTATTGCTGTTTTGGAAAAGGTCAAAGTTGTATCTAAAAAGGAAGTTACCTATTGTTTAGGGTCAAGCAGGTCAAAGATTAAGGTCACAATTTGATTTTGATTGGAATCGGTTTCCGTGCTCTAACTAATAAACCCATAGATCAGGACGTTAAATTTTTATACGAACATTATCCATGACCCAATCAAGGTGCCTTATTGTTGGGGGAAACATAGGTCAAAGATTAACTTTGCTACTTTAGTGCTAATCTAGTGACAAAGCATGGATGGGGATATGAGTCCACTTTGCGACAATTTCAGTTTGAAATTGTCACATTAAATCACATATACTAGCAGTTAAGAAAATTAAATTTGCTGAAAAATAATAGAATCATTTCTCTGATATTGTATATCACTAGATGGAATAAACTTTTAATGTGGAATAAACTTTTGAAATTGTACATACATTGTATCTTGTTATTTTAGATTGGCTGTTTGCTTGGAAGACCAATGGCATAGCTACTGCATTCCTGTTGTAATTTGGCATTTTTCTTTACTTGCAACTCAAATGGTACATATGATGAGACTTATGTTTCTGTGGTGTTTGATGTCCGTTTTGTAACACTTAAGTTTTTACAAAGATTTTGATTCAGCCCTTAAAGGGAAAAAGAGTGTACTCTAATCAGGTATATTTCAGAAAATCTTTTCTTAAAACATTAATTGGCCTTTACAGCCATGTTGCAATATGGTCAGGGTCTCTGACAATTCGCATGAATTTGAATCCAGCTTTTACCTCTTGTACAGAGGGTTCTTGTTTTGGCAAAAGTATCATTGCACAGCTTTTTTACTGTCATTTGCATTATAAAGTGCCTATGGGTAAACCAAATAATAACTCTAGGCATGAAACTTGTCAAAACAGTCAGGGTAGGAAAACTCGGAAGAGAAATTAATTAAATGTTTACTGTTTAGACAATATTGTCCTAATATCAAAGAGAGTAGGGACATAAAGAGAGATAAAAGTGTAGGGACACTTGTCCTAACAAAATAAGACGGAGAAAAGGAATCAAGTAATGTGAGGACAATGTCCCCACAAATAGTGAGAGAGAAAGAGATAACTTGAATACATATGAAGACACATTGTCCTCATAAGTACATTTTTATGTGTCAATCATGGAAGGACAAAATGAGTTGTTTGTCCGTCTATGCCAGGATGTGTTTGTGTTTCACATTTGTGTCCGGAACATAGTTTCTACATTTATGGATGGTATCAAAATAGATAGGTTACATCGTCCCCCTGGATTAGTACTAGTGTAATGCAAACTGTTGGTTTTTTATGCAAAAAGTAATTTAAAACTAAAATTTTCGGAGGAAACCGAGGTATTACTATAGCCTTGGTGTCGTCGTGTGAAAACTTTGATATTTTGCGATATCTCTGGTTCTACTAAAGGCATTTACTTGAAACTTGGCACACTTGTTCACTATCAAAAGATCAACCTATACTATCAGGGGGGATAACTCTAGATGTATTTTGTCCACTATCAAGCACCAAACAGCCGAGCGTAGGCACCTGTAGGCGGTGCTCTTGTTGGAGTTATTGCCATTGTTGTTTTTACCAAAACATTTTTGTCCAGAAAAGATCTTCTTAACCATTAGTGCTAGTGACTTCAAAGTTTATTTACTTGAAGATTACAATGTGGAGAACTGACACGTACAATAACCAATTCTCTGCCTTGTCTTTAGCTCACCTGAGCATTAAGTGCTCATGGTGAGGTATTTTGATCGTCCTGTGTCCAGCTTATGGCATCCTTCCTCCGTTGTGTGTCAACAATCTTAAAATGACATGTCTTCCCAAACCACTAAGCGGATTTCAACCAAATTTGGCAGGAATGTTCCCTGTGTGGTGCCCTTTGAAATTGCTAAAAGAATTGAAATCTGTTAAAAACTCTGGTTACCATGGCAACAAAACTGAAATTTTAATGAAAACTTTAAAAATTATCTCCTCCTGACCCAGAAGGTATAGAGCCTTGATATTTGGCATGAAGCATCAGTACAATGACCTTTTTCAGAATTGCTGAAATCACCATCCGCGGGTACCTAGGGCGGAGGGGGGTAGGGCTTATGTAGATACAAAGAAGGATTTTTAAAACAACATCTCCTCCATAACTGCTGGGTGGATTTCAACCAAATTTTGCAGGAATGTTCCTTTGGTGGTGCCCTTTGAAAATTGCTAAAAGAATTGAAATCCGTCTAAAACTCTGGTTGCCATGGCAACAAAACTGGAATTTTAATAGAAACTTTAGAAATTATCTCCTCCTAACCCAGAGCACCTAGAGTCTTGATATTTTGCATGAAGCATCAGTACATTGACATCTTTCAGAATTGCTCAAATCACAACCTCAGGCCCCCAGGGGATAGTTCGGGCTTATATAGAAATAAAAAAAATATTTTTAAAATGACATCTCCAAAACCACTGTCCTGATTTCAACCAAAGAATTTAATCAGTTGAAAACTCTGGTTGCTTTGACAACAAGAGTTTAATGGAAAAAAAACCTCATTTTCTTCTGACCAAGAAGTTGAAGAATCTTGAATTTTGCATGAATCATCTTTACATTGACCTCTTTCAAAATTGATAAAATTTTAGAGACACAGGCTTAAATAGCAATAAAGAAGGCAACCCTTTCAAAACTATTTGGCCAATTTAAACCAAAATGGGCTCGTTGATTTTAGTTAAATGTTAAAGGAGGTTTTCTCCCAACCCAGTTTGTATTAGGCCTTGAAGAAAAAAAGAGCCTTATCTCAGGTGAGGGCCAGGGCCACTGGCCCTCTTGTTTTGAGTTACTAACCTTTGTTGTTTTCATGACTGAAACATCTCCTAAGCAATAAGTTCTAGCAACTCTAAACTAAATACACTTATAGATCAAAATGTGGAGAAGTGACATGAACAAGAACTGTTACTCTGCCACAACCTTTTGGAGTTATTGGCCTTTGTTGTTTATATCCCTCTACATTTTAACCCATACAATCAACCAGAAATATCTTCTTACCATAAGTGCTAGCAACTTCAAAAGTCATACAAATAAAGATCACAATGTGGAGAAGTGTCATGAACAATAATGGCTACTCTGCCCCACCTATTTTTAGCTATTGCCCTTTGTTTTTTTTACCTTTACATCTTTTGTCCAGAGCATATCTTCTGAACCAAAAGTGCTAGCAACTTCATATTTATAGATCAAAATGTGGAGAATTGTCATGTTATGAAACAATTTTCTACCATGTCTTTATATTTTTGAGTTATTGCCCTTTGTTGTTTTAACTGTTACATTTTTCCCCCGGTCATATCTCCCAAACCATAAGTACTTTATGCACTTATAGATCACAATGTGGAGAAGTGTCATGTACAATAACTGATATCATGCCTTTTTTTTTAAGTTATTGCCCTATATTATTATCACCTTTATTGTCCAAATTTTGTTAACCCTTTCCCAAACCGCAAAAAAATTAGAATAGGCCAAATTTATAGCTGCTGCAGACGAATGTTATTGAATAAAGAAATAATTAACATTTAAGTACAGAAAAATTTTAAGAGTTTATCAGCATTTTCTTCTTTTCTGTCAATGTTGTTCTGAGCTTAATGTTGGAGTCGTCAAAACCAGGTCTTGTTTGGTAAAAGATTAACTGTAAAAAGACTTTTTTTTTAATCCAATGGGGACTACTGTATTACGTCCAATATGATATGCACTTGTTTTAGAATGACTTGAGAAAATTGTTCTGAGTGATAACTTCTTGTTTCATGCCCATATGCCATGGGTGAAGGTCGAGCAACAAAAGTGATCATGTCGAAAGCAAATCCAAAATTTATGGATGAATTTCAAATTACTTGGCAGAGTTGTTCCTCTTGAATTGTTAGTGTGCCATGTGAAATGATCTTTGGATATTCTAACGTCAAGGTCAAAGCTAAATGTCAAGTAGCAAAATCGTAAACTGTCTGTCTAATGGTGTTAGTACACCCAACTACGAAGTGAACAGTTATTTGTAGGTTTACCATGACTCTCCGTCTGTCAGTGTAATTGTTTCTGCTCTATAACCTAATAACCATTTGACCTATAACTATGTAACTTGGCACAAATTTTAGTCGATGTGTATCCTGATTGTTTTTGGATCTCGTAAGTCAAAGATCAAAGTCTTAATTGGGCTTTGTATGAAAAACATTTAATACACTAACACAACAACTATTTGACTTGGAACCATGTAACTTAACACAAGTGCTGCCAATGACCCGAGGAGTTGCTCTATTGCCTTTTGGTCATAAAGGTCAAGGCTATAGCTTGACATTTGAAAAACATTTTGTGCTTTAAATCAAAGGACCGGCTAGGTATTTGTCAGCTTAGTAATAGTGTTAGTTTAAAATATTCTACGATACGTACAGGAAAGGATTTTCTATCTCATATAGATAATAAGAATAAGCGCTTTTTGTTGCACTGCAATAAATAACACTGCTTTCCAAATGGACAAATGTCCTCTCATTGAAGAGAGAATAGAGATACGGGTATTTTTGAGGAAAAAATAGATATAAAGTTTGTAGAGGCTTGTCCAAGCAAAATAAGAGCAGTAAAGAGATCGAGTAATGTGAGGACATTCAGTGTCCTCACAGATAATGAGAGAGAAAAGAGAGAGATGGAACCTAAGGACAGCATTGTCCTCACAATGGCTCTCGTTTTGTCCACACAAGTTATTAAAGTTAAAAAAGAGATCAAGAAATGTGAGGACAATGTCCTCACAAATAATGAGAGAGAAAAGAGAGAAATAGAACGTGGGGACACCGTTGTCCTCACAGTGACTCTCTTTTTTTCAATAAAAACAAACCAAGGTCACCACAGTATTACTTAGGGTCGATATATGTGAAAACACCGAGAGAGTATTACGAAAAGTGTCTAGAAGTAGGTGTCCTTAGATCACCGGTTTTTGACTAACGTCCCCACTATTACGGCTTCGTCGGCTAGAGAGAGAGAGAGAGAGAGAAAGAGAGGGAGAGAGAGAGAGAGAGAGAGAGAGAGAGAGAGAGAGAGAGAGAGAGAGAGAGAGGGATATGAAGCGTGTAGCAAGATTCGAACTAGAAGGCTCTCGCGGGCGATGCCAGTATTCTACCACATAGACATATTTTTTAGGTAAATATACGCTTTATAGCCTCTCTCCAGGGAGGAAGAGGGACACAAAGAGAGAGATAGAATGAGAGAGAGAGAAAGAGAGAGAGAGAGAGAGAGAGAGAGAGAGAGAGATTAAACTCCGCGTGGGTTGGAATTTTATCGTGTCAAGCGACTTAGTCTAAGATTGCTTACGCAATCTCAAGCTAAAATTCCATATCAGAGTCGCTCAATGGTTTAGATCTAGTCTTAGTTGCTCGATGAACTCAGTCTTAGTACAGAGTGAAATGAAGTTGAAAAGACATAAAAAATACGAATGAAGTAAGCTCGCTATCATTACAATTCATGTTAAGAAGGGATGTCTGTTTGACGTAATAAGATACCCGTTGTCTGTTTGTCGTCATAAGATACCCTTAATTCTTTTCATAGGTAAGACCTACTTATAACATGTGACCCGTTTCGAGAAAACTAACAAACTTTTAGTTCCGTAAAGAGGCGAGGGGAATCTCGATAACTATAGAAATCAAAGGACTGAAAGTCCTGAGAGCGGTTTTGCTGGTTTATCAGTAACTGCGCTCAATAATGCGAGCATTTTTCATCAATATGAGTGAATAAATCGTACACCTAAGTAGGAGGAGCAGCTGGTGGCTCGGTAAGGATGTAGTGGTAGTATTGGTGTGTGAACTACCAGGAATCCATGGTTAGGAGTTCCACCCGCCCCGATATAATTGAAATACTAATAAAAGTTGCGTTAAACCCTATTCAATCAATCATGACCTATTACTGTTTACCGAAATCGCTATTTTGAATGAATCGCAACGTTTTCTTCTTAAGTGCGTGAAAATTTGTGGTTGTGTGGTAAAAGGTTAAATGATAAAAGGTAAAGAAATCAAAGGTAACATTCAATTCTTTTTTCGTTGAGCATATTATTATCACACTTGAAGTAGTTAAATGTCCGTTTCAAAGATTTAGTCGAATTCGAGAGGTAAAATGTGTTTTATTCAATGGGGTTAATAGGCGCTTGAATATAACAGGGTTGTTACGTATTGCATATACTGTGTATACGGGGTGTAAATTTGCCCAGCCCTGCCAGGTCAAAACACTAACAGACAGTTTACATGTATTCGCTAACTACACTAACCACTGACCTAGATTCTATCTTGAAACGCGAGGAAATTATTTCTCTCATTTTGACAATTCGTTAGACAATTTACCAAGGATATATTAAGCTTTAAACCATTTTCCTGGATATTCATGATTAAAAGGAGGCTGTTGGCATTCAGTAAGTAAGTTATTTTCTTCATCAGCGATGAAACAAGATGGAGGCGATCACATAGATTTTCACTTCACGTTTATGAGCATGCGTGGAAATGAGCTGAAATGTGTCAGAACTTGTTTCCGGTTGATCGATATGAAATACCGGTTTTTCCTTAAAAAACCGCTAAAAAGGATGGTCTAATAAATAACATACTGCAGTCTTCCACTTTCTCGAACGTGGAATGGGTGTAATTAAATGAGAATTAGTTAAACGACGTCCGCCGTCATAGCGCAGTCGGTAGCGCGTAAGACTCCTAATCTTCAATCATGGGACGTCATGGGTGCGATCCCCGGCGGCGACACTTATTCTTTCCAGCATTTGGATCTCGTCAATGGTTGGATATCGTAAACCTAAGTGGGATAGCAGCTTGAGGTTATAGGAAAGGATGTAGTGGTAGTACTGGTGTGAGAAATACCAGGAATCCATTGTTAGGTGCTCAAGCCGCCGCGATATGACTGAATTACTGTTAAAGCGGCTTTAAACCCCATTCAAACAATTAGATAAACGACGTGTATTGCAGTATAAACAGTATTTAGTACCTTACTATCGTTATTTGTGGGGTTGTCATGATAGCGCAGTAATTAAAACTCTGGGATATTTGTAGAGTTTGTCGGTATTGCCGTGGTCGTCGTGAATACGAATCTACCGATATAGTTGATATATACTACTCTAATTTGCTAAGGATCACTTTTTTTATAGTTGAATATGTATGTATCCTGGGGAAATTACACAAAAATTTCTGTTTCCTAGAACTTTTAGTGTTTTAGAGATTTTTAAAGATCGAACGTTTCGGTCTTATTTTGAGAGTAAGGCTTACACGAAGTTCGTAATGGTAAAAATCAACATTTTCGGTGCTTTCGTGAAAATTCAGAAGTTGTATACATTTTGATAATGTGTGTGATGTCCCCGTGCTTCAATTACTGCCTGACAACACCTACTCATGCTGTTGATAAGTCTCCTGATCTCATATTGTTGAATTTGATCCCATTCTTTTAGAAGAGCCTGTCTGAGCTCCTATGAAAATGCTGGTTGCACGAGGCGTGATGAAACAGCTGTCCGTAACATATCCCAAGCATGCTCTATTGGATTTAGTTCCCGGGATCTAGCTGGCCATTCTTTACGGACGATCATGTTTTGTTCGAGATATTGGTCGGTGATGCGGGCTTTATATGCAGGAGCATTATCAACCATCAGATTGAAATTTTTACCAACAGCACCTGCATATGGGCGAACATACACATCCAAGATCTCGTTTACGTACCACAAACTTGAGCAAAATGTTCATTTGCATTCTCCATAACCTAGCACGTCTATCGGTAAATTCCGCACATACACAAAACCTGGACTCGTGGGTTAATTAGACAAGAGATATCGAAGGAAATAAGCTTCTAAAATGAATCGGTCGAGTTCATAAATGAAAACAACGGAAATCGATTGTGGGGGATCTTAATGTCGCCAATACAGATTGAAAATAAGTTGTGGTTTGTACTCATGACATTTAAGTCGTCCACAAAAGAAATATTTTATCATAACTGTTGGATATCAATGTCGCACTTTCTGTCTACAATTGGATGAATTGATAGGTCAATTTAATTTTTGATTGAATAGTTATTTATAACGACAGTAGTTTGTTTTATCGTTGAATATCAATCGTCCTTGTTTCCGAAAGCTACAAAGAAACACACCACCACAAACAGTATTTTTAGAAAATAAAATGTATAAAGAGCGACTCTATCGAGAGCCCTAGCAATATCTTGCCAATTAATTTCCTCTCTGATATTCTCCTTATCAGCGTTTCCTGTTAGAGCATGCACCTCAGAATCATCGAGAGCGTCCTTGTCTGTCTCAACATAGACATTTGTGTCATTGCCATGTTCTCCTGAAACCTTTCCGTGGCAAAATCGATAGCGTAAGCGTCCTCTAACATTTAAACAACGACCCTTACAAAGCTTACTACATCCAAGCACACGTAGAAGTAGGTCCAAAGATCTTGGTACCGGAGTGTCTGGATTAAAATGATGGATCTTTGTAGTAAATATAACCACAACAACAATAAGAGCACAAAACACATACAATGAGAAGAGTTCGTAAGTTAAAAAAGCCATTGGTTTTGAAGAGTGTGGAAGATATTCGCTGATAATTGTCATATAGACGGACACTGTTAGTAACACAGTTATTGAGTAGCTAACTCTCTCACCGGCCTCGACGGGTAATAAAAACACGAGTGGTCCTAACATAGCGATCAATAGGACGGGAAACAGAATGTTAAAGATTGTGTAATCAGGCTTTCGTTGGAAGGTATATACTATCTCGTAAGAAGGGATATCATTTTCTTTCGTTTTGATTTCATGATTAATCAAATCCCATAGACCATTGTCGACGTAATATTTGAAGTGTTCTGTTGGATAACTCATGGCTACAAGCTCATACTCGTACCAATGCAGTTTTATAGAGCACACCTGTTTATCAAAGGGATAATATGTTATGTCGATTTCACAAGAAGTCTTGATGGTTCCCATCTGTTGCCACATGGCTTGGCCATTGTATTTGTAAAGAACAGGAACCTGAAAAATATATATATATATATATACATGAATATATATATGTTTATATATATGTAATAAAAATAAATATAAAAATAATATATATATACATATTTTCTTGCTACAATATGCATGGTATAATTTATCTGTCTTCTTATGTGACCGACAGCCCTGTAGAAGTTATGTTATAAAGAGAGTATCTGATTTACATATGGTGAAACAATTGCAAAACTTGCCGATCTTAAGCATTTGTAGATTTGTAACTGTGTACACACACAAAAATTGGAATCTGATCGGAAAGGTCGCCACTATGGCTGTAAATACAATATAATTAGCGATTGTGCTAGAATTTACAATGAAGACCAACAATATCTATGCATATGCCTCGCCTAAAATATGACGACTAAAGACGACTTCATTCAGTTCTCATCCATCTGTTTTGTCGTTATATTGGACACCTCGAGGACGAAGAAGGTGATTTGTCTGGTGAGTAGGTAATGCAGATTTATTGCGCGCACTACAGTTAAAAATTGACGGATCGCTGGTCTCACTAACCTTAAGATCTGATGGATAGCCGTCACCATTCATTGTGATGGATAATTTTGACTGTGACGTCAAACCGTCACTGGCTAATATTGAAGAAAAAACCTAAAAATATGCTCAGAAAGAATAATGACAAACCGTCACTGATAAGAAAAAGTCGTGACGGTTATTCATCACAAGTATTGGAATTCTTAAAGTTATGAGGTCCCGGGTTCAATCCCCGACGGCGGCGCTCATCCTTTCCGACTATTTGTCTCCCACCAATGGGTCGATAATCGTAGACCTATGTGGGATAGCAGCTGGAGGCTAGGAAAGGATGTGATGGTGGTACTGGTGTGAGAAATATCAGGAATCGATTGTTAGGTGCTCCAGCCGCCGCGATATAACTAAAAGATTGTTGAAAGCGGCGTAAAACCCCATTCAAACAATCAAACAATCTTAAAGTTATGGATACTTTGTAAAATCGTGTTAAGCGTCATTAAGTGCATACGTATAGTGTCGATGAACTGCATACCGTTTTGGTTTACTGGACATGGTATTTTTTTTAAAATTTGAAGCATTTTCTAAACACCCTATAAAGCTGTGAGGCTCATCGTTTTAGCCGATAAATCCTGTCGAGTGATGGTGTGATTCCAGGTGAAGTAATGTTCATATGCTTCACGTGGATATTAAAGAAACGTTAATCGGCAGTTTTCGATAGGGAATAAAATTCACTTATTTGGAATTAGAGGTGACGGATATCCACTTGACTGCCTATCGACCTCTGACAAGGCAAATGACCAATCGTGGCTGACCTGAAATGAGCATTGATCTCCGACATTGGCTGCCATTCTCGCTAATCATTTTTACTAGTTTGGCTACTTAAACGTGGTAATTGCATCTTATTCAAGCTGTAGTTACGGTGTTTAGGTCACCTAAAAACTATTCTACTTTTTGTAACATGCTACTTGCCATATTCCTTTCATAATAACGCCGTTTTAAATCGAAGCTGGACTTCCTGTAGGAATCAAAAGGCGGGGCTAACGAAGCAAGTGGTCGGGCCAGCGATTGGCCAATTCGACTAAGATATCAAACGACTTCTTTATTTAAAAACCGTGACCAAGATCATATAGAAATAACAACAACAACAATAAATAATTTAATATTTAGTTTTGTCTATCAAAAAGAGCGCTCTGATTGGTCGAAAAAAAAATATTCATAACTCCATAAATAAAATTTTGAGCACGCATCGATTTTGTATGCTTCCGCACAAAATAGTCCCTTATAAAAAGGTATCAAAATATGTAATTTTTTTGCTTTTTTCGCTCGATGATATTAAATTATAAGAAATGAAGAGGGTAGTTTTTGTTTTCATGGAGGTATGAACCGAAAAACCTAATAACACAATGTATGAATCCGCGAAACCTAATCACACAATGTATGAATCCGCTTCGCGTATTCATACAGTGTGATTAGGTTTTTCGGTTCATACCTCCATGAAAACAAAAAATATTCTCTTCATTTCTTAACACAAATCACTGGTGTGTTACCTTAACCCATCACCAGACGACTAAATTTCAGACTGTTCCAATTTGAAAGAAGTTGCAGTCGACTTTCTTTAGTTGGTGACATTTCAATATCTTAGTCTTTTGGGGAGAAAACATTGTGGATAATGAGGAAATTATCCTCAATGTTTCCCTGAGTTTTTTTTCTTTGGGGCGTCAAAAAGCATTATTGCGTGGGAATGGATTAATAACCTTGAATAAGCTGATGTTTCAGCTAAATGTTTCAATGTCTAGCTCGACAAACCAAAAAGTAAATGTTGGAGTCCAAAGTTCACGCTCTGTTCAAATGAAAGATTTGATGGTCAGGTTTGTTAACGTTTTTGTGTGTGTGTTGTTTTTTTTCCCTAGCAGTGCTGATTCTTAAACTCGTGTTTACAAATGCGAAAGCCTATTTCAGTTTAATTGAACAATCGCTAGCCCCGCCCATTAACTCCGACAGGAAGTTATTTTTGCAAAATTAATGACCAGTAGCATGTAACAAAAAAAGTAAAATGGTTGGTTGGCGACCTAAACGACGTAAATACAGCTTATTCAAGCTGTAGTTACGACGTTTTGGTCGCCAAACCAACAAAAAGGTTAACCAAAATGGTGGTCAATGTTGCAGTTGAAAGCTCAGGTTCAGGCTAAAGAAATGATATAAATGGTCGTTTGATTCTTTGATTGACAGTCGCGATTTGTCAATTATTGTCCTGCTGAATAAAATCCTTGTTCAGAAATGAACAAGAATTTATATCAATTTTGCGACTTTCGCACCAAAGCTTTGGCCTATTCAGACAGTAGTCAGTACGTTTAGGACACCTGGTCATATAATTCACAAAATAGTTCCGTCAAACGGCAACTAAGTCAAACTGGGATGTCGAAGGTCAGTGGGAGTGGTCAGCGATCAATTGTATGCCAACATGAATAACTTAAATAACGAAGAATTACCCAGTCATTAAACTCTATAACTGAAACTCTGTCGTTTGAGTTAGTTATAAACCACACCGGTCTCCAAACATCCTGCGCTTGCATGTAAATTTGTGTGATATTCTCATACAGAGCCGGGTCCCAGGAAATCTTTTGGTCCCACCAGATCATCGCGATAGACAGACTAGTTGTCATGGTTTCCTCTTTCTCCTCTATATCTAATAACGCATGGATATAGGTACCAACATACACTGGGAACTTTGTAGTTCGATATTTGTTGTTAGCAATCCAAGGTCTAATAGCCGGATCATACCTCTCCTGAAATATAAATATTCCTTTACAAGATGGAACAGAAAACAAATAAATACAATATTGCAAGGTTCAACAAATTCGGAATCGCCTGCAACTCATTATTTTCCAAATAGCAATTTTTATAATGGCTTAAAAGGTAAGTTAGCCCATTCCCACACAGTAGAATTTTAGACTGGTCCAATTCAAAGAAGTTGCAGACTACAATTTAAAGTTGATAAAACATAAGATTTTTTCAACTATTTTGGAAGAAAACATTGTGGAAAAATAAGCAATTTCTTCATTTTCCACAATGTTTTCTAAATTTGTTTTTTTTAGCGGGACGTCAAAAGGCGTATTTTTTTACAATGTTTTTATCCAAAAGGTTGAGTAATTCTAAAATAACATCAACTTTAAATTATCGCCATGTGCAACTCCTTTCAATTTGGATCAGTCTGGTCATGGATTAATTCATTTACAATATTTAAAAAAAAAAATCTTTTCTTAGGGGGCGTCTAAAAGAGTCATTGTTTAGGAATGGGTAAAGATGGTGGCCACCCCCTTTAAATAAGCCATCAAAATTACATTCTTGTAACTTTGTTTTAAATGTGGTTAGATACTGCAGAATGAATCAAGCAGTCTTTTCAAGTACAGAAGTATACAAGTTTGTGGTCTGACCAATATGTTTCAATAGTACCTGAACAATCTCTGTGATTGGTGAAAATTAAATCCAAGGTTGATCCATTATCCGTTGTTGGCTCGTGTATCATCTGCTTGCAATTATATATTATGTCCATTGCATTTTCAATATTATTGCCTTGTTTTGATATGTCAATATTGAAGTCACCTATGAATGTTTACAATATCTTTCACATATACTGGTGAACCATGAGGTAGTCGAGTTGTTGGTGTAACTTGGTTCTGGTAATTTCTAATTAGTTTGAATCCAGGCAATGAAAGGTTTGGGTTACCATATCTTTGAACTAATCTTGTTTCAGACAAGCCAATAATATGAGATGATTGAATATTTGGATCCTTTAGAATATCTTCAAAATGCTTATGAAGAGATCTGCAATTGTTATACACTATTGTGAAATGTATATATGTATCTATTGCATCTAAAGGCATGTAACAAAACTCCAGCATTGCTTCAGATTTCAGTCTCTCCATTTCTTTAGTAACCTGCTCATCCAAAGAGAGGGCTATTTCATTAAAATTCACAATGTGCAAATTTTCAATAGATCTGACCCTACTTAAGGCAACATAATGAATGTGGAGATTTTTTCTTACCCTACGCTGGGATAAGTCTATCACAACTTCATCATGGGTAGTTCCATGAGCCCTGAGAACAGTTCTACCAGCAGCAGGTTGTAATGGAAATTGTGTTCTTTGAACTGTATAATGTCTATTCAGAAAAATTCGCTCTATATCAAAAACTGGAGTCCAGTGATGATCAAAAGCTTGGTCGTAAAAACCTCTCTTTCCATACCTATTCCTCCTTTCAATACAAATATTTTGGCATTCAAACTGTACCTAAATTATACTTGAACTGGTTGACTCTGATTATTTGTATTCTACCGTCTTTACAATACACGAAGCCCCATTTGTCAGTCCATCTTCTTTATCTACATTGACAGTCAAGTCATATATCATTCCAACCCAACAGTCAATGTAGAATGTAGACCTATAGAGAGATTGGAATCTGATTGTATCTTTTTTGATATATCAGCTTGTTTACTCTGAGAAATGTTTGCGCCTATCAATGAATCGTGGCATGGTATTCCAATTCTTTCTGAGTCATTTCTGCTAATAATCTTATCATTGAATACATGCATAAAGCTATTTCCAGCAAAAATATGAGGGGTATTTCTTGGATAATTCAATGAATCAGTCTCAACCTGATGCTGTTTGATTTTATCTCTGTCTTTCTCTGTAAGTTCATTTAAACGTAATCGATTGAGTAACTCTGCAAAATCACTTCCATCATTTTGGCGCATGATCTGTGTCAACTCAAACTTTTGAAAATATCTCTGCCACTGATTAGGACAAAGCGCTGAGGCTTGCATTCTAAGATCTTTAAAAATCCAGGGCCCAGCAACTGGTTTGAACTGATACAAATCTCCTACAGCAATAATGCTCTTGCCCCCAAAAGGGATCTGTGTGCCTATTAATTCTTGCAATCTGGTCAATGAATTTCAATATGGAGTTGCTAAACATTGATACCTCATCAATTATCACAACAGATAAATTTCTATATTTTGATCTAAATGTATTTAAAGTGTCGCAATTTAATGTTTGATCACTTTGTTTGAATTTTTGATGAAAATCAGTTGATATTGTAGATCCATTGATGTTGAAAGCAGCTTTCCCAGTGTACGCACACAAAAGAACTCGTTTTTCATCAGAATTCTGACCTTCCATGAGATTGTAAAACCTGTAAAGAGTCTGGTATAGTGCTTTTATAACTACACTCTTCCCTACTCCTGCTCTACTAGTTAGAAATTTATAAATTTGGACATCTTTAGTTTTAAGCCATTTGACAACATAATTGAAAAAGTGCTTTTGCTTTTTAATTTAAGACCAAAAAAGTTCACTGTAGCTTTCATCTGACATCAAATTCTCATGAACGTCAACTGTAGCTACAGAATAAGCATTACTTAATTCTATTCCAATATCAAACTCTCTTTGCTCAACTACTCTATCTGTGTTGAAATACACAAATGATTCAGCCTCAACTGGATCTCTGTCTCTGCCTCAACTTGCTGTGTACTTGGTGATATGTCATCATAAGAGTAATAGTCACTTTCTGCAGCTTCTCTTGCACATTCCATTTCATCAATATGATGTTCATACTGTTTACACTCCATTTTAATTTCATTCTTCCTTGTTTGATAATGCTCAATAAATCTTCTTTTTCGTTTCTCCATGGAATGAACAAAAGTAATTTTTCTCTATAGTGATTTTCTTCATTTGACTTTTTGCTAAAACGCACATACCTGATAACCTTGTGGTTTTGTCTTTTTCTTATTTTCATGCCATTTTTCAAAGTTATGATTGTTTTATCATCATTGAAAATATCATCTCCTAAAGTTCCATGATAACAGTCATAATCATTTGTTTCTTGTTCAAAGCAACAGAGTCATTATCATCTTTAGGATAGATTATCTCTAGTTGTGACACATAATCAGTCAAACACCAACTTTTATAGACATTTTGGTCTTTTTGCATACATTTTAATCATATTGACTGCCACAATATCTGTTGATGATTCTGGAAATTCTTCAAGAGCACTCCGAGATTTAAGTAGCTGAATCCTATCTTTTGGGTCAGAAGTATTCACAAAAATTACATCTCTCGTGCTCCTGGTAAGGGGCATTTGAAGAAGAAAATACACTGCTTCCTGTGCGCTAACTTCCACACAGTTGGAAAGAACATTTCCAATATGACGAACTTGTCTCTTGTTATCCGAATTCCATCTCTTGCTTCCTTTGCTGCAGCATAGAGTAAAGCACCCATTCCTCTTTGTGATTTACTTATATAAGACACAATATACATTGCACATGCATATGGATCAAGGACATATTGTATGTCAATGTTAGATAATTGTACAAATTTAGTCTTAAATCTTTGGGGCTTCTTTTCAAAAATACCTTAGCTGCTTCAGTGAACTACGTATGCATTTAATGTAGTCTTCTTCATTTATCTTAAGAACTTCATTTAGAAAGTGTTCGTAAGGGCAATCAAACCCTTCGTTTTCAGCATACAGTCTTTGCTGAATTTCCCTGTATATTTTTGTATATTTCTCATGATCCGAGTCAATAGGTTCTAATACCAAATCTACACATTCTGTATTCTTTTTATGGCATGTCCTATAGTGCTTATGTATTTGCAGCTGAATCAAGTCATGCAAACTAGAATCATTGGAACTGCATTTCAAATATTTGTCTACAAATTTTACTATTTTTTCATTTGAACTTTTGTTGTACCTTGGAATATTTTCAATCCAAAGCAGCATATGGATATGTGGAGATCCTCTTTGTTGAACCTCTACTCTAAAAAATCACCCCATCTTGCCAAGGCAGTCATGCGAACTTTTCAAAACTATTTTGATTAACTGTTGAACCCTGTGATCAAAATAACGTGAGCATATTACTGGGTCTTTCTGAATCAACTTCACTTTTTGTTCCAAAGTCATATCTGAAAGGATCACACTGACATTCAAATTAGACAATATTTTCAACATTTCTGTCCATCTTATGTCTGCTGATGAAAGAGACATAAACCATGTTGGCACACCCAGTTGTCTTATCATTGCAAATACATCCTTTTTTCTAGTCTCCAAATATGCTGGAGAGTTTCTAAGCTGCTTGAAAATGTAGTACCCTTCATCCTTTTTAACTATATCATCCATGAAACACGAGTGTCTGGCCCGAGCAGCAGTTAACTTATCTTTTAATTGACACCGTCTTACTACTAGGTTCACTTTGTCATTCAGCTGCTTCGTTTGGCTTTTCTTCAATTTGAAACCTATATTCAGAACACTATTTGCTACTCTCCTATCATTACATCTTAGTTCCCACTTACAAATATCACCATAGCTCACAGGATATAATCTCTCTGAGTTTGGTAGCCTTCTCTGGCTACTAAAGATTGTTGGAAAGCACAAAAACTCAGAATCTGTATCTTGATATATACTCAAGGGTTTTTGCCTTTCCCCTGGGGCAAAAGTCAATGCGTTGTATCTGTTTTCAACATCGGCATTGTCAACCAAAGTATCGATATTCCCAACATTTTCTTCTGTGTTTTCCTCTTCATCTGAATCATAAATACAGTTTTGATTGTCTGTATCTAATGAGTTTTCAGAAATGGAGCAGCTTGCAGACTGATTTAAACTTAAATTTAAAGGGTGTATCCATAGCAAGATCAATATCATTTGATAAAAATTCTCTGTATGTTTAATCACTCTGCCTCTTTGCATACATAGTCTTGGTTAATTTTCACAGAAGAATTTTGGTAAAGAACCCTATGTGAATTCAGCCAATTCAAAGCAAGCAATACACGAAGTGGGTGTACATTTTCAACAAATGTACACGACTTGTTTGACAATTTCTTTTTCAATTTAATAGGAATATTGATATTCCCATCTAAAGGCCTTGAAAGCGCATTTACAACTGGCTGAATATCAACTGGAACATTTACTATATTACCTTTCACAGAATATTGACGTCCTCTTTGTAATTCTCTGATTTGCATGACTGGTATCCTTGATGAAATAAGGCGCTCTTATTGAATGAAGTTCAAGCTCATTAGGTGTATCAGGAAAACTCATCATTGAAAGCTTTGGGATTTTATTGTTCATTATACCTGATTTGCAAGTTATGCATATCCAGTGACTACCATAAAGTGACTTCATCCCTATTAAAAACTTTATATCATTTTTTGTTTGACCGACAATGGAAACACTTTGCCTGAACCAAGTTTGTTTACTACTTATACAGATAAACTGAGGTCCAGGTTTTATACTTTCATGAAATATGTGGATACAATCATTGGTGCTGTGTCCTTGTCTTCTTTTGTAAGCATGTGCACTCTCATTTTTTTCAAAATCAGGATCTTTCCTTTTCAGAGCCTTCCTGTCTTTGTCAGAGATCTTCTAAATACTTTTCCGTAGAACATTTAAGCGTAAAGTTTGCTTAGAAATTCTTTCTTTTTCAAGTATTAAAGGATCTTTTCTTGCTCTTCTCTTGGAGTACAATCCAAATTCTTTTTCTTTCTCTCGAAAGTGTATACTGCTTCTAGCTTTGCGTTTTGGTGAATTCTGTATTATTTTCTCATTCTTTATAAATTCATTATTGCACCTAGATTTCTTTTTGGATTCATTCTGAACTCTTTTCTCTTTCATTTTAAATTCATCATTACATCTGGCCTTCTTTTTAGATTCATTCTGAACTCTTTTCTCTTTTGATCTAAACTCATCATCGCATCCGGCCTTCTTCTTAGAATCATTTCGAACTCTTTTCTCTTTTAATCTAAATTCACCATCGCATCCGGCCTTCTTCTTAGAATCATTATGAACTCTTTTCTCTTTTAGTCTAAATTCATCATTACATCTTGCCTTCTTTTTAGCTTCATTTTGAACCATTTTTCTTTGTTTTTGAAGTTTATTTCACTGCTTACGTTTTGTTTTGAACGGTTGTCAGTGCGTCTTTGCTTTTCTCTATGCATCAAGTCCTCTCTTGACATTCTTTTTTGAAGCAGTTTATAGAACTTTTTTTTGCTTTAAATATAGGATCTTTCCTTTTGTTTCTTCTATAATTCCTGAAGTAGTCACGTCTATCTGTTTTTGAGATGTTAGAGTATTTCTCAGTATGTGTTTTTTTTTATTACAATTTTCTGATTTTTCCTGTTGATCTTTGAAATATTCTCTCAAAAGGTCCAAACTTTTGTCCTCCTCAGTATGATTACAATCTTTGAAAAATTTACACAAACGTTCTGAGCTTTCATCTTTTCCTGATATGCCTGCTGTATAGCTCGAAGATAAATTTCATATTGAGATGACAAATCAATTTGCATACTTTGATACATAGTGTAAAGAAAGATAACAAGAAATATGATACACCAGTATAGAACCTCCATTGTCGTTAAAGTAGTATATTTTAAAGTGTTTTAACTCTAATTTTAAAGTCGAAATGCAACGGTTTGTCCAAGGTTTCATTGACGACCAATTACAATCCTTACATCATTTTGTTTCACAGTTGTATACTCTAAAATTTGTAAGCTTTCCTTTTGACCTATTCAAAATTTCAAGAAGTACAAAACTACTCAAAATTGTTATTCATTAAAAAAGTAAGTGGAATTAAGGAGTAATTATTCGTTTTCCGTGATGTATTGACTGATTACCACCCAATAACTCCTTTTGACGCCCCTGTAAAATAATACTTAGGAAAACATCGTGGGAAAAAGAGAAGTGGTTTTGTAACAACCAGTTTCTCCTATTACAATAATTCTCCCATATTCAGTCATTGGAAAATGGCTTGTAACAAGCCATTTCTCGTTTTAAATCAATGTTTTCTACCATATCAAGTCATTTTGTTTCAAATTACATATATTTTCAAATATAGTCTTCAACTTCTTTGAATTCGTGCTAGTCCACAATTTCGTCGCTCGAAAATGGGTTAATAGATTTCATATCTCGTCATAAATAGAGTAGTGCGTTTTCTTCTGCAGTATATCTTATTACCGAGGTAAATTTCCTCTGTACACTGTAAAACATTTGGCGAATATACCTGTATTCCGACCTAGAATTGAGTTAATTATAGTAAGAAGAGAACAGAACAGAACTAAAGTATATTAATTAATTTTCACACAATCCCTCCTTTTACACCCCTCAAGGAAAATGCTTTGGAAAACATTGTGGAAAATGAAGAAATTGCTTGTATCAAGATATTACTTGTTACAAGCAATTTCTTCTTTTTTCACAATGTATTCCCAATTGCTTTTCTTGTTTGGAGTCAAAAAGCGACATTGTGTGGGAATTGTTTAAGCGATGCTTAGTTCACACTGTCTTGTTTTAGATACTATAGAACCTCGTGTGTGTTACAATGAGGGCGTTTCTGAATATCCTTGTTCTATCGTTATAGAGTTTTAATGCATAATCTGTGACTAATTACACTTTTAGCCGATAATTTCCATTGCTGTTACATGGTATTTCGAGTAGAAGGACTCTCTCATTTTGATTTCGAAGCTCTCAAAGCCAAGTTCCCGGGAACATTTTGAGATTTTTGCATCTCAAAATGAGAATTCGGGCGCGGCCAAATTAACCGCACTAGGTAGCGCGTAAGACTCTGATTCATAGGGTCTCCGGACAAATTCTCTCCAACATTTGGCTTCCACTATTCGTAAATCCTAAGTGGAATGAGCAGCTTGAGGCTCGGAAAGGATGTAGTAGTGGTAGTGGTGTGAGAAATGGAAGGAAGCCATTGTTAGATGCTGCAGCCTCAGCGATGTGACTGAAATACTTTTAGAATTTGCGTTAATCCCCATTCAATGTACCAATTAACAGAATGGGGATTTTTTTGAGTGGCATGTCTATTTCAGTTTAAGATTCAACTATATCAACCTTTTAAATTCAGAGTTCGGACCAAACACTTAATGTCTCTATATATCATTCAGTATAGATAACGTGTTTTAAATTTGAATTGAATACTTGAATTTTCTCTCTCCCTTTCTTTCTCTCTCTCCCTCTCACTTGTGCGTGTGTTACTTTATAGTGTAGCGCAGTAGACTTTAAAATTTGGCATTACGAAGACTACTTTATTTATCTTTGTTATGTCTTCAGCTCCTTAGAATTTGTTTAACTGTCGAGTTTATAATCGAATTTTATTTACTTCAGCTAAGGGCAACTCATAGAATGCAGATAAGATAGTATTCTTTTTACATAGGATGCATTGATAAGAATCAACACGTAGGCCTACTTGGTTAAATAAAGCGAAGATTTTCGTTGATAAATAAACAGAAACTGCTTTACTTATTTTTTTAAAAAAAAATATTTATTTCATAGCCTCTATCTAACCCAATACCACACAACAAACATTCGGACAAGTCCAAACTGAAAGAAGTTCCTGACGATAATTCAAATTACATTACATTTTAGAAATTGCCTAATCAGGTAGAAAACATTGTGATAAAAGAAGAAATTAATTGTTTTCCAAATCTTCGATGCGTACAATTGGGTTGGGGTTAGGTGGTAATTGTAATTGGTTAAAGCGATTAGTTGAAAATAGATATTGAACAGCATTTTTCTATTAATTCAGGTCTAAGATTGACCTTGGGAGTAGGTGATTGAGCCGATCAATTACTGTTAAGGTGTGGGTTCGAACTGGTTGATCTACTAATACAATAGAGACATTATACAATGATCAGAAGTAATATTTATTGTTTTAGTTATCGTTATTTACTACGTTAATCCATTTTTCTGTTCTAAAACTAAACAGGAAAGTTTGGTTTATATATATAACCAATCGCTGGCCCCGCCCTCTTACTCTGTTTGTCCCACCCGTTTACTCTGACAGAAAGTACCACTTCTTTTTTGACGTCGTTATTTTGCAAAATTTATAGCCAGAAGCATGTAACGAACTAGAGGCACTTGAGCGCCTGTATCGCTCCACAGGACTACATGTAATAATTAAGTAAAGGGTGTTATCAGGAATTCAAACTTCTTTGCCATAACCAGCAAATAAATCTAATCACCGAAATCTTTGAAAAAGTTCTATAGAAGCCTTTCAAACTTTTCACTGTTTTACAAAAGTCAAGTCGAGTTATGTAAAAACGTTTACTAAAGGTATAAACAAAATTATCATATTTTGAAAAAAAAAAAAAAAAAAAAAGCTTTCGCCGTATATGAAAATTGGCCCTGCCCAATAAAAATATGCTTTTCATCTGACCAAAATTCTTTGAAAAATTGATAAAGGGTCGCAATATGATAATTCCTGTAAAATTTAGTTGAAATCCATCGACTGGTTTCTGAGAATAAATTTTTTTTAAAGCTTTCACCATAAATGGAAATTAACCCTGTCCATTAAAGCCATGTTTTTGATCCGATCACCCAAGGATAAGTTTTGTAGTAATTCGTTGAATTCTGTCAAGTAAATTCTGAGGTGAAGATATCCAGAGTAGAAGTTTTCAGACGGACGACGGACACGACTTTCAGCCAGAGGAGCTAAAAGTAAAATGATTGTTTGGTGACCTAAACGTCGTAACTACAGCTTGAATTAGATGTAGTTACGACATTTAAGTCGCCAATCCAAACAAATGCTTCACATAAATGGCGGTCAATGTTGGAGTTCAAAGTTCACTTCCAGTCTAAATGAATTATTTCATTGGTCGACTGATTATTTGGTTGACAGCCACTATTGGTAAATTCAACCTTAACCATTTTTATTTCGATTGTTAAGCCAAAAGGATCAATAGCGGATTTCCTATAGTTGAAAAAAGAGATCAGATCCACCAGAGATCAGTAAGACTGCACGTTGCTGCATATTTTTTAGCACACCTGCGCACGAAATGCTAAAGATGAGCTTTTTTTTTAAAACTAGATATGTCCGGCGTCCATCATTCGTCTTCCGTCTGGTCAACATCTTGTATGTACTCTGCAGGCCAAAAACTTTTATCTCGAATGTCTTGAAACATGGTCAGAATGATGAAACATAGGACAACTTCAATATTGAGTCACGTGCGGTATAAATAACAACCCCTTGATCACTAGGTCAAATCTTAGAAAAACCTTGTGTGCATTCCAGAAGAACAGTTTGCTTCAAATAACAAGATATTTGGTCAGATTGTTGTCTTCAAAATATCTCGGTCAAGTTCGATATTGAGTCACAATGGGTCTTAAAATAGTCCACAAGGTCAAATGTTAGAAATACCTTGTATGCCTTCTAGAGGACGCACTTTTGCCTACATGTCAGAATGTTTGTCCCTTTAACGTGTCGGACTAAATAAATGAATTGACTGTCCATTTGTTTCTTTGATTGAAAGCTGCTATTGGTCAACTGACCGATCGCAATAGCAATCAAAGAATCGATCGACCGATCAAATCATTTTGTGAAGCATTTTTCTCGATTTAGAATCCTAAATGTCGTTAGCACAACCTGAACAAACTGTAAATACGACGTTTAAGTTGTCAACCAACCATTTTATTTCTGTATTACAGGATAACTCGCAATAGAAATTTTCAATATGTAACTTATCAATTTACAAAATGTAATATATTGCAAATTTTAGTTTCGTCTATCAAAAAACGGGCGTCCTGGTTGGTGAAAAAAGTCATGCCTCCATGAACATAATTTTGAGCACGCAGCCATTTTATATTCTTCCGCTAGATTCTATTAAATTATAAAAAATGAAGAGAATATCTTGTTTCCATGGAGGTATGAACCGAAAAACCTAATCACACTTATGTATGAACCCATTTCGCGTATTCATACAGTGTAATTAGTCTTTTCGGTTCTTACCTCCATGAAAACAAAAAATATTCTTTCCATGCCTTAAATATTCCAAAACCCTTACTGACCTTGATTGAATCAATCAGTCGTTTTTCCACATCGTAATAATAATCCATGTCTTTTGTTTTATTACAAGAACTTGGGACTAAAACACTAGCTGTAAGGGTGATGACGAGGAAAATCATCTTGAAAAGCGCACAAAACCTGTGGATTTGTGAAAATTTTGTAAGATCTTCGAGATAAATTTCTATATTGCATATAGTTACTGCTAGTGTAAATTAACGTCTCTGATAACATGACATAATGTAGGTTTTAATACCGGTTAGATTTTCACGCTTTTCTGACTATGAAACGTATCTTATATCGTGGCATTATTTTTTATAGCGCATATCCTGTTTTTTAACCCATTCCCACACAACAGAATTTTAGACCGGTCCAAATTGAAAGATGTTGCAGACGACAATTTCAAGTTGACAGAATTTTAATTTTTTCGTATTTTGGGATAGAAAACATTGTGGATAATAAAGAAATTGCTGCTTGATACAAGCAATTTCTTCAATTTCCACAATGTTTTCCAAAGCTCTTTAATTTGGAGGCGTAAAAAGGAGGGCTTGAGTTGGAATGGGTTAAATTAAAAAAAACCCATCTCATATATGCGCTGAAAAGATTTTGTCTTCATATTTTGGTCCCAATTCGAAATAGATCGTGGCATTATTTTTTATAGCATATATCCTGTTTTTTAAATTAAAAAAAAACCCATCTCATATATGCGCTGAAAAGTATTTGTCTTCATATTTTGGTCACAATTTGAAATAGATGACGGTTTGCCTCTGTCAATGAAAAAATCGATTAACCAATCAAATCACCAATTCAGTAATTTAGCTAGGAAGTGACTATTGCAATTTTGTCGGTCTAAATGTTAAAAATACGGTACCAGCTGTAGTTACGATGTTTATGTGGAAAACGAACAATTTCGATTTGTGACTTATATGCCTAATCATGAATTGACCATTCGCGGCTGTCAATCAAATAGTCGACCTATTAAATTATGCATTTAGTCTAGAAGTGAGTTTTAAACTCCAACATTGTCCTCGATTTTTGTTGGTTTGTTGACTAAAATGTCACAACTACAGTCTATTCAAGCTGAAGTTACAACAAATAGGTCGACAAACAACCATTTTACTTTTTTGTTACATACTGATTTTGTAAAATAAAGCCGTCAAATATCCAACAGGAACATTCTGTCGGAGCTTAATGGTTGTGCTAGCGATTGGTCAATTATGTAATCTATCCATCTCGAACTACCTGGACGAGTCTGTTTGGATTAACGAGCGATCAACAAATTAACGAATTGACCAATCGCGGCTGTCAATCAAGGAATCAACCGACCTATCAAATCATTTATTCAGCCCGGACCTTTACTTTCAACTCCAATATTGGCCGCTATCTTTAATAACCTTTACGTTGGTATGGCGACTTAAACGTCGTAAGTGCATTTTATTCAAGCTGGAGTTACGACGTTTAGGTTGCCAACCAAACATTTTAACATTTTGTGTCATACTTTAGGCCATAAAACTTGCAAAATAACGCCAATTAATATCGAAGCGGGAGTCGGTGGGCGGGCCTAGGGAGTTAGTGGGCGGGCCCAGCGATTGGTTAATTACTGGATCTGCCCAATCATTTCCAACAGAAATTTCCATTTCAATATCAAAGGGCACTTTTTGCAACATTTATGTTCATTAACCCATTCCCAGACAGGGACGCATTTGGACGCAACCTCGAGAAAATTATTTGGGAAAACATTGTGCAAAATGAAGAAATTTCTTGTAACAAGCAATTTCTTCATTTTACACAATGTTTTCTATCCAAAAATATGAAAAAATCTAAAATTTCATAAACTTTAAAATGTCGCCTGCTACTCCTTTCAATTTGGACCAGTCTAAAATTTTGTCGTCTGGTAATGGGTTAACGTGTAACCGAAAAGTAAAAACATCCGTTTGCGACCTTAACATGATAGGTAAAGCTTGAATTAGCTGTAGGTATGACGTTTAAGTAGCCAAACCAACAACGATGCTTCAAATAAATGTCGTCAAATGTTGGAGTTCAAAGTTCACTTCGGGAAAAATGAAGGATTTTATTGGCTGATTAATTCTTTGGTCGCTTCCCGCAATCCGTAAATTCACGAACCGATTAGATACGGCGGACTTTAAACTACTAAAAAATAATTTCATACACAGATTCAAATTGGGGTTTTCTTTTGTTGGGGATCACAACATCGTAACTACACATTGGTTTTTCAAGCTGTGGATACGAAGTTTTAAGCGTCCTCAAACGATCTATAACGGATTGTACTATAACCATTAGACAGCCGCGTCCATAGAGCAATGGTAGCGCATAGGTATACTAATCTCGGGGTCATTGGTTCAATCTCCAGCCGCGGCTAATATCTTTCCGACTTTTGTTTCCCACCAATGGGTAGATAATCGTAAACCTTATTCGGATGAGCAACTGGGGGCTCGGAAAGGATGTTGTGGTAGTACTGGTGTGAGAAAGTCCAGGAATCCATGGTTAGGTGCTCCAGCCTCCGCGATATGACTGAAATACTGTTAGAGTTAAACTTCATTCAATAAAAAACCTATAATAAAAAGTTTCAGACGAGAAAGTCTTATTTTAAGTATAAAAGAAGATAACAGAAAGATTCGTAGCTTTAAGACTTTTATTCCTATGGCCTCTCTCTTTACACGTTTGCTATTAAACCCATTCTCATATAATCCCGCTTTTTATGCCCCACCCCACTAAGAAGCAAAACAAACTTGAAAAATATTGTGGAAAATTAAAGAAGAAATGCTTGTATTAAGCAACGCCTTTATTACCGAAAAGTGTTTTTCTCCCCCAAACAAATAAACAATCAAATAGAACAGAAGAAAACTTTGTAATATTTCATAACCTAGACTAGCTTTTGGCACCGTCAGATCCAGATTTTTTTTCTGATGTGTCCGAGCTGTCTGTTTAGAAGGTATATGTTTACTGGAAATATTTATAGGATTTTAAGAGATGAAGAGAATATTTTTTTTTTCAAGGAAAAAGCGTATTCATACAGTTTGATTAGGTTTTTCGGTTCATACCTCCATGAAAAAAATTATTCTCTTCATTTCTCATAATTTAATAGCATCGAGCGAAAAAGGAAAAACTCTACAAACTTTGATACTTTTCTGTGTGGAACTATTTTGAGCAGAAGCATACAAAATTGATGCGTGCTCAAAAAATTGTTCATTGAATTATGAATAAATTTTTTCGACCAATCAAAACGCCTGTTTTTGATAGACGAATATAAAAATTTAAATTATATGATAATGCATAATTTCGTCATCGTACAGTCCGGATATCGTCATCTTACCATCGTGTATCGTATTATCATCGTACTCTCAGTCCTCGTAAAAATCAACAAATTATTTCTGATGTCCCTAACGGTATTTAGTACACAACGGTCTCTGCGATATAACATGGATAAAGCGCGACTGCACAGCACTTGTTACAGCGATAAAGTGTGCCTGCACGATACCCGGTGTTGCAGCGATTAATTCCTTCTGTCAGAGGGCAATATAGCGTGTTCTGTGTGAAAACTCGGTCAAGAAACAACACGTTTAGTTGATGGACAGAAAATCTCCAATGGGAAGTTGGACTTAGGTATCAATTGATGTTATTTGATAAAAAAAAAGTGTGGCCAGTATTATAAGGAAAAGGTAAAAAGTGTTGATTGATGACCTAAACGTCATAACTACGGCTAAAATAAACAGTAGTTACCACGTTTAAGTCCCAAAACCAACAAAAATCCTTAACATAAATGTCGGACTTCAAAATTCATTATCGGTCTAGAAGGATGGTTTAATTGGAGACACTATTTTATTACAATTAGGATGGTTTTTGTAGAGTATTGCAGATAACTTAAAACTTGTACAAACCGGGGCTTCCATGTCGGTGTGATTTTACACTTGAGAAAACATTATGGGAAAAGAAGAAATTGCTTGTTACAAGCAATTTCTCCTTTCCCACAATATTTTCTACCATGTAGGATGGTTTGATTTTAAATCACATCCGATTTTCATAGACGTTTGAAACCTCTTTCAATTTGGATCAGTCTAAAATTTCTAAAACAGGAAAGGGTTAATAATAAAAAATATTAATAATTTGAATTTGTCATCCATCAAGATTTTATCAAATAGTAGTTGTATACTTATATAGATAAGTGGCCATCTGTCTGGTTATTAATATTAGCTTTTAACAGTTTACAATCAACCCAGAAACAAACTTATTTAAGAGATGAAGAGAATATTTTGAGAGAATTGTTTTCATTGAAGAATGAAAAAAAACAACCAAACAAACAAACAAAAAAAAAACCAAACAAACAAAAAAACGCCCTTACCCGATCACACTGTTAGAATTCGTTAAGCGTCTTTTTTTCGTTTGATAATTTATTGACCCCCAGTGGAAAAAAACTCATATATTTTACAAATTTTGATTCATTTTTTATAAGAATATTTTGTGAGTATACATAATAAATAGATGCAACCTCAAACTTTGGTTCATTGAGATATGAATATTTTTTTCGGCCAATCAGAACGCTCGTTTTTGAAAGAGAAAACTGACAATTAAAATATTGTTTGATGCGTTTAGATTAAACGAGCGTAAAAAGGCGGATAATTTGCAATTTCACCCCTCTACATAAAGAACGGTCTGCTGGTAGCATTATTTTAATATTCTATATCACTAATCGCCCAAAGTTCTCCGTCCATTATGCTGGAATTTCGCTATTGGCCAATCGCGGCTGTCAATCAATGAATCAATCGACCAATCAAATAATTCAATCACCCCGCTGTAGTTACGACGTTAATGTTGCTGACAAACCATTTTACTTTTTATAACGTACGTGCTACCGGCTATAAACTTTTACAAAATAACGCCATTTAAAATCGAAGGAGTAAATTTGCGGGGCCAGCGATTGGTCATTTTAGGTCGCATCACACGGTTTTGTTTTTAACCCTTAATAAATATCTCCGACCACAGACAATTTGCCTTGTCGGAGTTTTTGTTGGTGATTTCCTTTCGAAGTAGGTTGCCAGCGATCGACATGACAGTTCGACTGAGGTAATAAACATTATTTTGTAAAATATGTGGCCAGGGACATGACGTATAAACCAAACCATTGTTTGGTGACCTAAACGTCGTAAATACAGATTGAATAGACAGTTATAGCAAGTCATCTTGCTGGCGTCCGGCCAGCAGTTTTCGACACTCGCCAAAATGTGATATCCGACAGTTAAGTATATTTCGTCGAGTAGGCTCTTTTGCTATAAAAGAGGTTGGTGGAAAAAGATTACCCTTCGTTTGAAAAGGTATCTATCGGGAACTCTTTGAAACACATTTTTGAAAAAGGGATCGAAACCAGCAGAGGTTATTAAGATATGAATTTTTAAGGGTAAAGTTAAAAAAAAGGTAGAAAGACCATTCTAGAACTACAAAATCGACCAAGAGCGAACAGTTTCGATTTGGTTCAATCTGCACAGTCCATAGAGTCTATCCAGGGTGGATATAATGACCAATCGCGACTGTCAATCAAATAATCACCGACCAATAAATTCATTCATTTAAACCAGAATTGAGTTTTAATCTCCGACATTGTCTGCCATTTTTGTTAACATTTTTTGTTGGTTTAGCAACTTAAATGTCGTATCTACAGCGTATTCAAGCCGCAGTTACGACGAATATGTCGCCAACCAACTATATATACTACTTATTTGTTTCATGCTACTGGCCATATTTTTTTTCAAAATCGAAGAGGGACTTCCTGTTGGAGTCAATGGGCGGGGCTAACGAAGTAAGTGGGCGGGGTCAGCGATTGGACAATTCGCAAGACGCGTAAAATATCAGAGTCTAGAGCTCATGTCATCTTTAGGAACTGTTTGATCAGATTAATTGCCTTGTTATAATCCTAAAAAGAATTCAAGTCGAATGTATACATTCCACGACGACAAAATCGGACGCCCCTGAAAAATCTGTGTCAACTCTTTTCTGTTAAATCCCTGGTTTTTACGTCCCTGTGATTTAATAACTGAGAAAACGTTGTAGAAACAGAAGAAATTGCTTGTAACAAGCGATTTTTTCTTCTTCTTTTTTTTTTTCACAATATTTTCTGTCCCGCTGAGTGGTTATTTTTCAAATAAAATCAACTTTAAATCGTTGTCGGTAAAATAGTTGATGTTAGACTGGTCCGAAATGTGCAAAACAGGAAAGGGTTAATATACAGTCAAATACGATTCCATATTAAGGGTAGTCTAAGATGACATCATTTTTATTCTGTAGATGACGTCATATTCGATAATTTTAAAATATAGCCGAAAGACTTGTAGAAATCCCCCCCCCTTTTTTTTTATCGAAATCATTTAATTAAGAATGTAGATATGTGATAAATGCAATACTAAGTAACGGTAGCGATACAACAATTTGTTTTTTCTTCACGTTGCAGAAGAAAATTTTGATATTTCACGAGACCGAAAAGTTGTATATCAAAGTCTTCCTCCGCAGCAAGAAGCAAATACGAGATGTTGTATCGCTATTGAATGTAACTTTCCCTATTTATGTTGTCCTTTTGGATATGCCGAAGTTCCACCTTTTATTTTCCGGGATTGTCAAAAACACCTGGCCAAAGTTTCAATTGACTAAGTGCTCAACTTCCAGTATAAAAGGAGAGAGCGGACGGGCTTTTACCACCAAAACAGTGGCGCTTTTCGATTACAACCCCTAAAGATAGACGTCGCTTTTTCTGCATTAAGGTAACTATACGAAACTTTTTTTTTACATGTATATATTTTTTCCGTTATCAAGGAAAGCCTGCCTAAATGACGTTTTGTAAATAGTGATTGTTATTTATAAAAATATATGTGGTTTTGTTATTATAATTATCATCATTTGTTATTGTTTTAAATTTACGACAAATTAACTCTTTTATACATAAAAATGGAAAAAGTGTAAGTACCGTAAATCTGACTAAATTGTACCCGTATATGTAAATTGACCCATTAATAGACCTCAATTTTTCGAACGGGTCAAAATAAGGAGAAATTGCAGACAATTTTTAGTCGGTGATTGCTTTAATCTGTAATTTAGGATAGAAAACATTGTGAATAACGAAGAAACATGATCGTAAAATTAAATTTGCTACTTAGCGACCAACACGTTGTAACTAAAGTTTGAAAAAGCCGTGATTACGACATCTACGTCGCAAACTACTGGATTACAAATTTAGAGATATTGTAGACAGCATATTTTAGCTGGTGAACGTTTTAAAAATAGAATCTGTATATTTGGGAATTAACGTGGTTAACGAAGAAAATGTTTGTAACATTCAATTTCTCCATTTTTCACAATGTTTTTCTTTTTTTTTGTGGGGAGTTGAGCAATAATCAGACAATTGTGACGTCATCAAATCATTAGACATTTCAAACGTCATAAAGTATCATCAATAAGCCAGATTTGCCTGGATAACGTTAGATAGGCAAACTAAAAATATAATTTTCCTTTGATTTATTATGTTTGAAAACAAATAAACTCTTCTTGAAACAAGAGGGTCGTTGGCACCTTTGCGCTTACCTTAGATAAAAGCTCTTTTTCCTTTCAACAGTTATATCTAACCCTTGTCAGTCTGAACCCGGAATATTCCTGCTTTGGCAGGAGGTATAGACAAATATCAGCCTGCACATATGTGCAGTCTGATCCTTGTCTACACCTCCTGCTTGTTACTTTCCAGCAAGAGTTGTTTATAAAATAAAATTTTGAAAGAATTATTAACCCACAATGTTTGCATCTGGTACTGCCAGCCCTTTGATTTTAATGCACTATTCTGTAGAGGATTTTATTCAGGATGATAAGGGTTAACGTTGAGGTAAGGTTTATTATACACTTTTACTACAATACTTTATACATATTAACCCATTCCAACACAGCAAAATTTTAGACTGGTCCAAATTGAAAGAAGCTGCAGACGACAATTTCAAGTTCATGGAATTTTGAATTTTTCCGTCTTTTTGGATAGAAAAAATTGTGGATAATGAAGAAATTGCTTGATACAAGCAATTTCTTCATTTTCCACAATGTTTTCCAAAGCTTTTTTCTCGAGGGGCGTAAAAAGGAGGGATTGAGTTGGAATGGGTTAAGGCACTGTACCTGGTGATCCAAAGTCAATATTCATAGAATTCCATATAAAGATATATTCTTAATGACAAATTTTAAGGATCCAGGATTTTCATGTTCGGGGGAGACAACTTTTATTCTCCTCTGGACCCAAGAGTAATTATTCTAGAAATATGAAATAAGACAATGAACTGGTGCTTTATGCAAAATGTCAATGCTCAAAGCCAACTGGGTCTAGAGAAGATCATTCAAATTTAACTTTAGTTGCCACGGCAACCAGAGTTTTTAATGAATTTCGATTCTTTTAGCTTTTGGTAAAACGACTACCTAAGGAGCATTTCTGGAAAAAAAATGACTCAAAATAGTCCAGTAGTTTGAGAGGATATAATGTTCGGAAAATCTTTCTTTATTTTTGTACGGCCAATTTCTCCAGGCAAATCCACAATGTTTTCTCAAGTATGAAACACGGATGATTGAACAGGGTTGAGTTGAAAGGTTTCTTAAAAACAGTAAGACCTAAACGTCATAGCTAAAGGTTTAATAAACTTTAGTTATGAAATTTCAGTAGCCAAACAAACAAAACGGCCTCACATAAATGAAGACCAATATAGGAGTCGAAAGTTCACATCCGGTCTGAATACATAATTTGATTTGTCTTTGGATCCGTCATTTGAACGGGATCAAACAATCGCTGGCACCGCCCACTAAATCTGTTGACCCCGCCCATTGACTCCGACAGGGAGTTCCGCTTCGGTATTTCACGGCGTTATTTTGCAAAATTTATAGCCTTCAGTCTGTAACAAAAAGTAAAATGGTTTGGTTGCGACCTAAGTCGCCAAACCTACAAAAATGTTTCGCAAACGTGGCGGCAAATGTTTGAGTTCAAAGCTCAATTTCTGGCTAAATGAATGATCAGATTGACCCCCTGGTTCTTTGATTGACAGTCGCGATTTGTCAATTACATGCCAATGTCAGAAGCATTAGTAAGGGTTTTAACGCCGACTTTGTAATACAATGTTGCGTTGAAGACGTCGTTTCGTGTTTATTTTAACGTTTGTTTATCTAAAATGTCGTCGTTACATGTCTTACTTGGCAAACATATAGGGAATATTATGTTAACTCTTGTCATGCTGAACCCGGAATATTCCGGTTTTGGCAGGAGGTGTAGACTAAGATCAAACTGCACTTATGTGCAGGCTGATCTTAGTCTATACCTCCTGCTTGTACTTTTCCTTCATAGTTGTGTATGGAGTTGTTTTCTAAAAGAAATGTTGATTTTTTAACAACAAGTTCTATCAGTGCTTTCAGCCCTTTGATTTGACAGCAATTCAGTACGATGATTTATACCGCATGACAAGGGTTAAGATAGAGATCAACATCTTGTATTTCGGCTTGGAACTACGGAGGATATATTTTGATATATCGCGAGACCGAAGCAAATACAAAATGTTGTATCGCAATAATAACACATTCCCTTTATTATACGCCCTATCTTTAAACTAAATAAATGCCATTATGACATAACATAAAGAATGAAAGAGACATCATATTAGACTGCCTTAAATAGAAACATATTTAGCACTATCAGATAAGGATTTTTTTCTGGCGTGTCTGATTTTTTCTGTGTGGAATGTATGTATTACACTAGAAATATTGGTAAATGTAGGTTTATAATAAAAGGACACAACGTCACAAGTTTGGGGTACTCGGAGGGTGACTGAAAAAGAAATGTAACTTACCTCGTAATAACCACTCTCTTTCAAAATTGACAATTACATACATCTGTACAAGTTCGATTAGTATGTAAATTCCAATGTCCTCTCGGTCAATTGCGCCACAACATAACGTTTTAATTGATGCCCCCCCCCCTCTCCAAAGCGGTATGGACGCCGCACGGTCAAATTTTGCTCATGGCGTTACTTATATACGCTTAAATGGCATTATATTGACGTTGTCGTTCTAAAGTCGCGTAACTACAGCTTGAATCAAGATAAAGTTACGAGGTTTTAAAACAGCAACAACAGTATGCAATGAAACAAGACTGCGTCACTATCATATGGAAAAGTCTTAAGATATTTCAAGATTCCGTCAGAAAAAGGGTTTAACGCAAGAGGAAAGGCGTTGCTTTATGAGATAATTATTGCGGGATGACGTTTTATATTAAAAAAAGAATTCCATGTATTTTTTTTATTCCCATAACATAGGGCCTCGTAAATTTAACCTATTACCAGACGGCAAAATTACCCAAGTCCAAATTGAAAGGTGCTGCAGACGACAATTCGAAAGTTATGAAATTTTGGATTTTTTCACTTCTTGGGTGCAAAACATTGTGGATAATGAAGAAATTGCTTGAGACAAGCAATTTCTTTATTTTCTACAATGTTTTCTAAAGCTTGTTTTCCTTGGAGGCGTCTAAAAGAGTCACTAAGCGGGAATGGGTTAACAATTTTCTCTGAGCAAATGTTGATATCGGTAAGTCGTTTTATAAGGTAGAAAGAGGCGGGTACTTTAGAACGATTGCCTAGAAACCGGTAAAAAGATACGCCTAAAAATTTACATTTGTGACCGGTAACATGTGACATAAAAATGGTAAAATTATCATTATCATTTAAGCTGTAGCAATGACATTTAAGTCGCCAAACCAGTTCAAGTCCTTCACAAAAAATCGGATGTCACTTGTGGAGTTCAAAGTTTAATTCCGGTATACTTGAATGATTTGATTGGTGGATTGATTCTTTGATTGACAGTCGCAATTTGTCAATTCTTATCTTCTTAACCTTTAATTTTGAAGGATGTTGCTCGTCGTAGTGAATCTTTGGATTGCAATTCTACTGGCCGTTGGAACAGACGCACGACCCCCTCTTGGACTCGAGAAGCGTGAAGCACATTTTCCACGGTTTCCCGTTGGTTTGAATAAAATTGAAGCACAGTTCACTGGTGGACTCGATATGCGTGAAGCACATTTATCTGGTGGTTTGGAGAAGCGTGAAGCACTGATTGATTTGGATGAAAAAATAAGCGCCAAAGATCGATTCCCTCCCAGAGGCTAAATAGCTATTCAAAAGTGTCCCATTCCTGAAAAAGAAGCAGACGAATTTGGTTGAAAACTTCTTAATTTTTATCTTTCTTCTGTTGCTTTTTTTTCAATACTTTAGCTAAACCCTAAACAAAATAAATAAAAATCGATTAACTATAACAGGAAAGTTTCTGTAAACATTTTGAAATATACCGGACAATTTTAACATGTCCAGAATAGCTAAAAACCAAACGGACCGCCTGGTTTAAATTCAGTTGGCAAGGTTCCTTTCTTTATCTCTTAACCCTTTCCTGTTTTTCAAAATTTTAGACTGGTCCAATTTGGAAGAAGTTGCAGACAACAACTGAAAGTGGGTACAATTTGAAAAATAACCAACGCACAGGTTAGAAAAGATTGTGGGAAAAGAAGAAATTGCTTGTTACAAGCAATTTCTTCTTTTCCCACATTGTTTCCTCAAGCATAGAATCACAGGGACGTAAAAACAAGGGATTGTACGGGAAAGGGTTAATAAATCTGAAGTTCAACGTCATCTGGCTTTCTCTTTTTTTTTCAATTGAAATGATTTAAACGACGTTATTGTGCAAAATATATGCCCGGAAACATATAACAAAAAGACAAGATGGTTGATTGGCGACCTAAAGTAGAACCTACAGTTTGAATAAGATATGTTTACGACACTTAACCCTTTCCTGTTTTGCCGAATTTCAGACCTGTCCAAATTCAAAGTTTTTGCAGACGAAAATTTAAAGTTAATTTAATTTGAAAAATAACCATTCAGTAGGGTAGAAAATATTGAGGAAAAGGGGGAAATTGCTTGTTACAAGCAATTTCTTCTTTTTCCACAATGTTTTCTCAGTCATAAAATCACAAGGACGTAAAAAGCAGGGATTAAACAGGAAAGAGTTGCAAAAAAAAAATACTTCACATAAATGTCTGCCATTGTCAGTGTTCAAACTCCACTTCCGGTTTAAATAATCGATGATTTGAATGGCCGAGTGATTCTTTGATGGACAACCTCTATGCGTCAATTTCACTATTGACGAAGAGTTTCTAGGGAGATCAGCAAGTAAATAAAATATTCACGAAAGGTCACAGCGAAACGATAATTGACGAATCGTAACCCGAGTTCACTGACCTCCGACATGGGATTTCCATTAGGATAGTAATTTTTGATAAGAATGAATGATAATATTTGGGGACCTAAACTTAAAGCAGCTTTAGTTACGAAGTTAGTCGCCAAAGACACCCCCCCCTATTAACAAGGATGTTGGAGTTCAGAGTTCAAAGTTCCTTTCCGGTGTAAATGAATGATTTGGTTTGTCACACGAGTTTTCATGACAACCGAGATCCGTCAGTAGCAGAGTTTGCCTTCGTCTGATATTGACAGGATGGATGGGGTACAGGAGCTATGTTGAAGACTGCAAAAGCGGGCAAAAGAACGAGAGCTAAAACAGGTTAGTATTAATTGAAATGTTACATTTGTTCGTATTCTTTAAACGTTGACTGTGCTTGACAACTATTTTTTCATTAGTACCTCTAGAATTTCATTCCTTACCCCCTGAGAGCTCAGAATTAGGTTCAATGACTCGATTCGCTTTAGCTCATATTTATTATCCCTTCCTTTCCCGATTCCAAAATAATCGTGAATGCTTGGTCCTTCATTGGTTGCCACTTTCGGCTTAAGAACTTGTGAAATTCTCTAGTACAAGATCAAGATGTATTAGGCTCGAAGAACTTGATTCCCAATAGAATTGATCCATTATTCAGACATACCTGTTTACCCCTTCCCGTTTCTTTTTAAATTTGAGACTTTGTCCAAATTGAAAGAAATTGCAGACGACAGTGAAAGTTGGGTGCAATTTGAAATGTTACCATCCAATGTGGTAGAAAATATTATGGGAAAAGGAGAAATAGCTTGTTACAAGCAATTTCTTCTTTTTCCACAATGTTTCCCAAGTTTAAAATCACATTGACGTAAAATGCCGGCTTTGCACAGGAAAGGGTTGACGAAACTTTTTGATATTTGCAAAAATCAAATGTATTGATGACGTCAAAATTAATCCTACGCCCCTAAATAAGATAGCGTTGGAATGCTTTTTGAAAATAAAGAAATTGCTTGTTACAAATCTGTCATTTGAAGCAGAAGTGGACTTTGAACTGCGACATTGGTTGACATTTTTGTTAGTTTCGCGACGTAAACGCCATAAATACAGCTTATACAAGCTGTAATAACGATATTTAGGCCGCCAACTCAACATTTTCTTACATGCTTCTGACAATAGATATGAAAATCAAAGTCAAACTTTTTCAGAGGTAAATGGTGTGCTCAGTAATCCGTCAATTTACAGAATTGCTGGCTCCGCCCACTGACCTCCAACATTCAAGCTTGACCGAAGTAAAACATCAACATTATTTGATTAAAAGACATCTAGACAAAAGGCAATTCGAATGCTGACGACCTAAACGTCGTAACTGCAGCTTGAATAAGTTCAAGTTACTACACTTAAGTCATTAAACCAATAAAATTCAAAAGAGAAATGTTGGAGTTCGAAATTCACTTCTGGTATAAATCAATCATTTGATTGGTCAATCGATAGCTTGATTGAAAGCAGCGCTATGTCATTACATTTAACGGGTGATGGTCTGATACCATGAAATGAAGGATGATATAAACCTACAGCAATTAAGAGATGAAGAGAATTTTTTTTGTTTTCATGGAGGTATGAACCGAAAAACCTAATCACACTGTATGAATACGCGAAGCGGATTCATACATTGTGTGATTAGGTTTTTCGGTTCATACCTCCATGAAAACAAAAACTATTCTCTTCATTTCTTATATTTTAATAGCATTGAGCGAAAAATGCAAATATTTTACAAATTTTGATACCTTTTTGTATTAGACTATTTTGTGCGGAAGCATACAAAATCGGTGCGTGCTAAAAAATTTGTTCATGGAATTATGAATATTTTTTTTTTTCGACCAATCAAAACGCCTGTTTTGCTAGACGAAACTAAATATTAAATTATAGTGAAATGAACGGCGAAACTAGTTTCAATTGACGGACCATTAGTCCCGCCGACTGATCTCCAACAGGAAGTTCCACTTAGATATTAACCCTAGGCATAGTCACGCTGAATAAAGTGCAATACAAAATTACATGAAAATCAAAGTGCTTAAAGCACTGGAAGCACCAATTGTGGGTTAATATTCATTTTGAAAATTTACTTCATAAACTATATTGATTGAAAAGGGACGATTGCAAGCACGAAGTGTAGAAAAAGATCAGACTGCTCATATGTGCAGGTTGGTCTTTGTCTATACCCTTTACAAAACAGGATTATTTCCGGGTTCAGCATGGCAAGGGTTAAACAATGTTATTTTGCAAAAGTAACGATCAACGTCATCTATCAAAGAACTAGAGGCCTTTTAGCGCCTGTATCGCTCCACAGGCCTGATAGTACAGATTAAGCAAGTGTTGTTTTCAGGCTGTTTCCGACCAATCAAAATCGGTTGATGGAATATCAAAAAGGAGTCACCTCAGGATTATACAAGAGAAATTTAGTTGAATCCATCAACTGGTTTCTGAGAAAAAAAAATTCAAAGCTTTCACCATATATGGAAATTAGCCCACCCAATTAAGCCATGCATTTCATCTGGTCAAAATTCTTTGAAGGAACCTGATAAAGGGTCGTCTGATGATCATTTCTGTTGAATTTGGTTGAAATCCATCAACTGGTTTCTTCGAAAAAGATTTTTTAAAACTTTCACCATATTTGGATATAAGCTGAGCGAATTAAAGCCATGTTTATCATCCGATCAAATCTCTTGAATTCTCTTCCGTACTTTCTGGGGAACGACGGACACAACACCATGAAAATAGCTCGCTGGCTTTCAGCCAGTGGAGCTAAAATGAAATGGTTTGTCAGATGTCGTATCTACAGCCTAAATAAGCTATAGTTATGATGTAAAGTCATCAAACCAATAAAATAACTTCACATAAATGTCGGCTTTGGAGTTCAAAATTCGCTTCCAGTCTAAACGAACAATTCGATTGGTCGATTGATTCCTTGACTGACAGACACAATTGATCAATTAACCTACAGCATGGTGAAATAAACACTCATAATGAAAGAACAACAAACTATAAGTAAAATTCTGTCATTCTTTATTCATCTTTACAGCTCAAGATACAGGTAGTGAGTTCAGTTTCGAATAGAAACAAAAGCACTGTATACGGCTGCCAAGCAAGCATGTTCCAGTGCTTGACAGAGGGTAAAATTTGTAAGCCAAAAAGGCAGATAATTCATTCATGAATTTAGTTATCCCCCATGACGGTATAGCTTGCTCCTGTGAAAGTGAACAAATATTACAAATTTAAATTGAGTGCATTCAATAATACACAGATAGGCCGACAATATCTCAGAATGACAATCTGGCAATAGGAATACCTCGGGTTTTCTCTGAGAACAGCTCAGATAAAAATGAGAACATACTTTTGTACACCAAACTACGTGTATTTAGTACACGTTGGATTGATGGATCGTTTGAAGCACCAACTGAGCTCTAACAGAATGTTTGACTTAAATATCAAACGATGTTATTCTTCAAAATCTATGGTCATGATAAATAAAAATAAGAAATAAACAAGAGGGTCCTTTGCCCTGGGACGCTCACCTGAGATAAAGGCTCTTTTTCTTTCAACAGTCTAATCTTATGTTAAGGTTAGGATTTTGATAGAAGTGGGCCTGACCATACAAATATAGGCTCTGTACCTGGGGGTCTCAAAGTCTTAATGACAAATTCCAAGGTTTTAAAACTGAAATTGATAAAAGGACACCCAGGTATCAATCCAGTGAAATCCACAAAATAGGAGGTGAAAGAGCTATGACAGATTTAGACTCTTCACTCCCATGTATCTAGAACTTTTTAGTCAATAACATTAGTCACAACAAATACTTAAACAGGGATACAAAATCTGTTCTCTGCATCAACATTAATTATCATTCAACACAAATTTGGTCAATACAAGCCTAAAAACAGCAACAAAATAATCAAAACCGAAATTCTTTGTTTGCGTTTTCAGGATAATTAACTCAAACTAACAGTTCAAATAGTCAAAAATTACCTTTTTTTTTTTGGAAGAAGAAGGACATTAGTTTTTATTTTCTTTTTCTTTTTACATTTCTATGATGAGAATTCTAAAAGTATACAACTTTTTGTTCATGAGGAAAATAAAATGATATTTTTGTCTTACTTGAAATCTTCGAAATAAATTGTTGATGGTATCATTCACTTAAAAAGACAAGTTTCCTGAATTTAAAGACTTCTTATTTCGCCGTTTGACCATAGTGCCTATTTTTTTTAAATAACGTGACAAGAGGATATTTTAGAAACAATCCCTCCTTTCTGAAATGTATTCTATCATGTCTCAGGTCCAAAAGACCCCACCATTTATGGGTAAAATTATAGGCAAAATGTCCAGGTCCCTCAAATAACTTACATAACTGATCCACATTGTAATGAATAACTATTTTTGGACCAACCATTTTGTTTTAATGTTTTCATTTAAAACTTTTCTGTAGTCAATTATTCAATACTCTCTTTTTCACATTACAGATGTTTTCACATATAGCACTTTCTTCAAATAGGCCTTACTAACACACTAGAAGCACTACGAAAAGTGAATAAAAGACATGTGACAAATATCAAATATGACACATTGTTCTACAAAGCAATTTGTTTTTAAAAATGATGTTATCACATATGTTAAATTGCCATTGTGGCGTAAAAGTGAACCTGTGAAACAAAAGGGGAAGATCTTGGAATCCCTTAAAACATAGGATTTAACACCACTTTTAACAGTATTTCAGTCATTGAGACAAACATTCTGACCAAATATCAAGAAATTTGAGTAAAAATGTGGTCTCTGATGATTTTCTCAAATTGACCTATTTTTTCACCCAACATCAATAAATATTGAACTCATTTGAGGAATCGATAAGAATAACATACAGACCACATTTTAAGATGTCTGAGCCAAATATATGGTTGAGTACTAAAGAACTTAACCCTTTTCATGCTGAATAAATTTTGTTCAGAAATGCACTAAAATCAAAGGGCTTAAAGCACTGCTAGGACATGTTGTCCGATCATCAATACTTCTTTTGAAAATTATTTCTTTAAAAAAATCTGGTATGAAATGGATAGACAGGAGGTGTAGACTAAGATCAGACTGCACTTATGTGCAGGCTGATCTTTGTCTATACCTCCTGTCAAAACCGGAATATTCCGGGTTCAGCATGACCAGGGTTAAGATGTCTGCAGAACTTGGCTCTTGTCCTGCTAATTATTTATCCTTTCTTCATAAAATTCTAATTTTTTGTCATTATGAGATCTACCTTGTATTCAAATATCTCCTTAACACTAAAATAACTAGCAGGTAGTATAAGCTAAGATCAGACTGCATGTCTGTGCAAATTGATCTTAGTCTAAACACCTGCCACAGCTATTGTCAATTCAGAAATATTCTGGGATCAGCATGACAAAGGTTACAAAGTCTAAAGATGGCATAAACGACCAGATCACAAAAGCTCATATAGAGAGCACTTCATCAGGTGATAATGAAAATATTATCAAGAAATGATATATGTGATCAATAAACCCAAATCACTTTTTGGGAAGTGTGAAAATTATCAACCTTAGCTGACTACGGTCTTGACTTTTCGCTTCTGGCAGATTTTATGAATCTAGAATTGATATTCTACCATGCTGTAGATTAATTATAAGTTTTTGTTTCATTGAACACTTAGGAAAGCTCTTTTACTTTGCAGGTCTTTTACAACAATACAGAATAACTGCAAAACTGAAAATCTAGAAAAATGTGTACAGTTTTGACTCATGTTCGTCTACACAGTCTGGCCAAATTGAATGGTTTCTCATAGACATGGTCCCTTTATGCATAGTGGCACACTATTATAGAATTTCTGTACTTGAAGTTTTAATGACCATAATCTTTGCCCAGAGGGGCTCTACTAGCATGTTAACCCTTTCCTGTTTTTGGAAATTTTAGACTAATCCAAATTGAAAGAGGTTGCAGACAGCAATGAAAACTGGATGCTATTTGAAATGAAACCATCCTATGTGGTAGAAAATATTGTGGAAAAAGGAGAAATTGCTTGTTACAAGCAATTTCTTCTTTTTCCACAATATTTTTTAAAGTATAAAATCACAGGAACGTAAAATCTCGTATTTGAACGGGAAAGGGTTAACTGAACACAGATTCATGTCTTCTATGTCTATAGATATGGAGAGGGAATCCGTAAAAACTGGTCCTTGAAGGCATCCAGGGCTTTGTCTAACCAATCAGCTTTATTCCTGTAATAAAAGAAAGATCATTTCCCTTCTGTAAAACATATTACAAAACGGTATTTTGTTATCTGTGTTGCAATAATCTTTTCCAGTGGCATGTATCATGTAACAATCAAGAAGGCCAAGATGGCCCTAGATTGCTCATCTGAATTTACTTTCTAAAGAAAACAACAATTCAACTCAAATTTGAAGACAGTGAGAAATTTCACTAAGTCAAATGGCTATATAAGAAAAAGGTTTTGATTGGTTAAGAAGAAAATAGATAATGCCATTAATGGGGGTTATTCTTCCATGACAGAACAAACATTTACATCAAGTTTGAGAAAATTGAGCCAAAATTGTGACCTCTAGAGTGGTAACAAGGAAACATTCAATAGTGTTCTTCTACATGTCTATACAAACATTAACAGCACTTTTGAGAAAGATTGAACCAAAATCGTGACCTCTAGATTGGTAACAAGGAAATCGTCGATAAGGTCCTTTTATATTAGTCAGGATGTCACCATAATTAATAGGTTTCTTCCTCTTGACTCTAAAAGCATTATAGGCAAGTTTGAGCCAAAATTGTGACCTCTAGAGCAGTAATATTGAATTATTGACAATCTACAATGAAGCATTTCAAATTTTCTTAAATTCCTGTAAGCTAACTGTCATTGTTGGGAAGTAAGAACAGGAGGGAGGGCTTAAAGAGAGGAGGGATTGTGTGCCAAGATTAGAATCAAATTTTCTATTTTTTCATAAACCCATTCCCACCAAATAACACTTTTGACACCCTCAGGAAAAAAAGCTATGGAAAAGATTGTGGAAAATGAAGAAATTGCTGGTTACAAGCAATTTCTTCGTTATCCACAATGTTTTCCACCCAAAAAGTAAAATGAATCTAAAATATCATAATCTAAATTTTGTTGTCTGTAACATATTTGAATTTGGACCAGTCTAAAACTGTGTCATCTGCTAACAGGCTATTTTGTTACAAAATGAGTGGTATGTACATTTCAGAGATCTGGCATCATTATAGCAGTTTTGTTGAAACAAACATTTTAAAACATTTAAATCTTTATCAAACAGACACAAATACTTATAATAAACAATTTCTCCTTTTCCCACAGTGTTTTCTACCACATAGGATGGTTTTGTTTGGAATTGCACCCAATTTTCATTGTCGTCTGCATACTCTTTCAATTTGGACCAGTCTAAAATTTCAAAAACCAGAAAAGGGTTAAAAGCAATTGTTTATTGTACACCTTCTTGACAGACATAATAAGAGAAAGTTTTACCAAGTTCATTTCTAAGCTAGATATTACCTGAAAGTTTTAGCCTTAGATGACACCCCAGTAAGTTGTGTTATCTTTATATCTTTTTGCTTTATTTCATCTTCTAATTTTTCTTTACATATATCTGCCTGATTACACAACCTTGCAAATGTGGAAGACAGCTCTCTGAAAAATACAGGAATTCCTTTGTTCTTAACCTATTACCTCACTATCCGAACTTTTTACGCCCTAGAGAAATCATATTTAGAAAAGTATTGTGAACTAGAGATGCTTGAGCGCCTCTAGTGCTCCACTGGCCTTAAACTACTCATTAACCCATTCCAACACAGTGGAATTTTAGACCGGTCCAAATTCAAAGGAGCTGCAGACAACAATTTCAAGTTGATGGAATTTTAAATTTTTTCGTATTTTTGGATAGAAAACATTGTGGATAATGAAGAAATTGCTTGATCCAAGCAATTTCTTCATTTTCCACAAGTTTTCCAAAGCTTGAGGGGGCGTAAAAAGGAGGGATTGAGTGGGAATGGGTTAAGCAAATGGTATTTTCAGGAATTCAATATAAACTGAATCATCTATGATATATATGGCAAATGGATCTAATCGATGAAATCTTAAAATGGTTCCTAGAGAAGCGTTTCAAACTTTTCACTGTTTCCATTCTATTTTTAAGTCTGATGAAAACTTATATGCAAAATTTTCAGTGTAAACTAATATGGACATAAGCCATGACAATAAAAGGAACAATATTCCACCAATAAAAATAATAGAAAGGAATCTGACAAAGTGTCACCTGAGGAATATATTCCAAATATGGCAATTAGCCCTTCACACCAAAAAGTCATGTTATTCATCCAATTAAATTCATTGAATAAAGATAGTAAACTGTCTTCAAAAGATAATTACTGTGAAATTCAGCTGAAAGCAATCTACTGGTTTCTGAAAATGATAATAATAAGACCCACCTATTTCAGCCATGTTTTTTATTGAACTAAATTTTTTTTAAATAATCTGTTCAAAAGTCACCAAGGATAATTCTTGTGAAATTTGATTAAAATCTGATGTCAAACATCAGGGCCTAATGAATAATTTGATTGGTCAATTGTTTCCTTGATTGGCAGCCTTAATTAGTAAAAAATAGAATAGGTTTTGGCTGAAAAGAATTTTCTGACTACCCAGAAATGTTGATCCATACTGGATGGAGGGTAAGGAATTGATGGATCCAGTATGATTCTCTTTTGCGTCTGTTGACGGTGCTTATTTTGGATTCTGGGTCCGAACGGAGGATTTCGATAATTTGATATGTAACATCCTCAAAGTTGTGAGAATCGTGATTAAAGTGATTGGCTACTGGTGTTTCCTTATTTAGGCGCATGTCCCTAAGGTGTTCCTTGATTCTTATTTGAAATTCGCGTTTGGTGCCACCTACATATTGTTTACGACATTTTTTACACATGAGAAGGGAGACAACATTTTTAGTTGTGCAGTGCCCTCTCAGTCTGCAAAAATATTGAAGCCCGGTGTAGGAGCTATTGAATTTTTGCTCTTCTGCATTTTGTTACAGAATGTGCAGTTTGGTGTTGTGCAGTCTTCCACAAAGTTTCTAGTTGGGGAGCCGTAAATGGCTTGGTTGTGGTAACTGAATCTTGCACGGGTGATCGTATCTTGAACTTTAAGTCCGATTCTATTAGCGAATATAGGAGCCAATTCCTCATAGCCTTAATTAGTAAATTTAGACCAGTCTAAATGTTTCTGAGGTGATGGGTTACACAAACTTTCAAAGAAGCGTGCTTACTGTTGAACTTGATGACTACAGTTTGCACTTGTCAGATCCACAATGAGTCTTAGTTTACTTCCAGCATAGTCAACATACTGTTGTTTAAAAGCCCTCTCTTTAGCATTGTTTGTCCAGGTTAATCTCTCGTAACAAAATACTCCACCGTACAAACACAGACCAATGGCAAGAATCTTCCAGCCCACTGCTTTGTATACCTTTAAAGGGAGAATTCACATTAGCATCTTGATTAATTAGACTAATAGCCAATATAATAGTTTTTTAAAATTTGGTTTTTCACTGCTTTGAACAATCTCTTGGAAATATTACAGCAAAGTTTGCTTATTCACAAACTTCATGGGTATTACAGTTGTAGACAGAGGCTCTAAAAGGCTCTAATGAGGGTATTTTTTTTTTTCGTTAACAAATTGTGATAACAACAATGGCCTATAACATCAAACAGGTACTGTAGTTAAAAATAAGACAGCAAATGTGATCTTAGTTTATACCTTCTATCAAAGCAGAGATATTCCAGGTTCGGAATGACAAGGGCATGATTTTTCATATGAATAATATAATTAATGTGTTAATTTGTTGAAATGAGATCCAAATCCAAAAACTTGGCAAAATTGAGAGAGGTTACAGATGCAAAAAAACAAAATTGGTTGAAAATGAAGCACAAGGGTCATATGAATTAGAAAACAAGGTGAGAAATGAATAAATTGTTTGTTTCAAGCCATTTCTTCCTTTCTTATCATGTTTTCTATAACAACATCTATATTCCATTGATGTGTAAAAAATGCGAGAATGTGTGGGAATGGGTTAACCTTAAACATTCTTTTGAACCTAGTATAAAGTAAATACCACACATAATTATGTGGTCAGATATCTAAATAGGGTAGTGAATGAGTGTGGAGCCCTTGTGAAGTAGCTTCCCTCCTGATCTAGCCTTGTGGGCTATCAAACAGTAAAACAACATATAATTGTGATATCCTAATACCAACATAACAGCAACTTTCAGAAGTATAACAACAAAGGAAAGCATTCACCTTGCCATTTGTTCATACTTTAAAAGGAAAGGATCCATTGTTCTGATAAAAAAATTATACCTTTAAGTTTTGAAGTCAATAGAAATAAGTTAACCCATTCCCACAATTTTAGACTGGTCCAAACTGAAAGAAGTTACAGACGATAATTTAAAGTTTATAAGATTTTGGACTGTTTCAACTTTCTGGGTAGAAAACATGTAAAAAATGAAGAAATTTCTTGTAACAAGCAATTTCTTCATTTTCCACAATGTTTTCCAAAGCTTTTTTTTCTTGGGGCGTCTAAAAGCGTCACTGAGTGGGAATGAGTTAACCCATCCCACATAAGACAGAAATGGGACAATAATTAGAAATCATGCACCTTATTTTGTCAACAAGAGATTTCAAAAAGGAGCTGTCATGGGACAGCAACCCTTAACTTATTGAGTGCTGGATAGTAACAGAAATTCAATGTCGACATAAGGCAATATACCGAAGTAGTAGTAGAGATTAAAAATCTGTCAACTAAAATTCGAAGTCAAACAAGAATTTCAAAGTCCAACAAGGTGGCAAATTATCACAAAATACGCCCGTAACACTACTGGTTGTTGACTGGGGAAGGGGATTAAAATTTAAGTCTAATTTCAAGAAAGAGTAACAATTCACAATGATAACTTATGGTTCTGGTGTTTTTAGTTATCATGAGGTTTTGAAAACCATAGGCTGTCACACCATGAGAAATTTAAAACAAAATCAAATGTGAAAAACAACAAAGGGGAATAATTCAAAAAGTATGCCAGGTAGAGTTATGGTTCTTGTGACCTGCACTTCCCCTTGGTGATATCTACCCACTCATGAAGTTTCATGATCATAGCTATTACACTTTCAGATATATAATCCAGACAAAATCCAAGTCTGAAAAACAACAAAGGGCAATAAATCTCAAAATATGCTAGGAAGAGTTAAATTTCTTGTACACTGCACTTCTCCTGTATGAGATCTATCTACTCATGAAGATTCAAGATCATAGCTAATATACTTTCTGATGTATGCTCTGAACAAGTTCCAAGTATGAAAAACAACAAAGGGAAATAACTCAAAAAATAAGCTAGGTAGAGTTATAGTTTTAATGAGCTGCACTTCCCCTTGATGAGATCTATCTAACCATGAAGTTTCATGATCATAGCTTGAATAATTTTAGAGATCTGCTCCAGACAAGATCAAAGTATGAAAAAACAACAAAGGGCAATAACTCAACAAATACGCCAAAGGTAGAGTTATGGTTCTTAAGCACTGCACTAATCCTTGATGAGATCTATCTACCCCTGAAGTTTCATTATCATAACTTATATACTTTAAGAGATATGCTCTGAACAAGATCCAAGTAAGAAAAACAACAAAGGGCAATAACTCATCAAATAAGCCAAAGGTAGAGTTATGGTTCTTGTGCACTGCACTCCCCCTTTATGAGATCTATCTACCCATGAAGATTAATAATCATTGCTTGAATACTTTAAGATATGCTCCAGACAAGATCCAAGTATGAAAAACAACAAAGGGCAATAACTCAACAAATAAGCCAAAGGTAGAGTTATGGTTCTTAAGCACTGCACTTCCCCTTGATGAGATCTATCTACCCATGAATTTTCATGATCATAGCTTGAATACTTTTAGAGATATGCTCCAGACAAGATCTAAGTATGAAAAACAACACAGGGAAATAACTCAAAAGATAAGCCAGATAGAGTTATGGTTCTTGTGCACTCGTTTCCCTTGATGAGATCTATCTACCCATGAAGTTTCATTATCATAGCTTATATACTTTTAGAGATATGCATTGATCAAGATCCAAGTATGAACAAAGTATGAAAAACAACAAAGGACAATAACTCAAAATATACGCTAGGTAGAGTTATGGTTCTTGTACACTGCACTCCCACTTGATGAGCTCTATCCATCCATGAAGTTTCATTATCATAGCTATAATACTTTTAGAAATATACTCCGGACAAGTTTCAAGTATGAAAAACAACAAAGGGCAATAACTCAAAATATAGGCTAGGTAGAGTTATGGTTCTTGCTCACTGCACTCCCACTTGGTGAGCTCTATCCATCCATGAAATTTCATGATCCTAGCTATTATACTTTTAGAGATATACTCCAGACAAGATTCAAGTATGAAAAACAACAAAGGGTAATAACTCAAAAAATAGGCCAGGTAGTTATGGTTCTTGTGCACTGCACTCCCCCTTGGTGAGATCTATACACCCATGAAGTTTCATGATCCTAGCTATAATACTTTTAGAAATATACTCTGGACAAGATTCAAGTATGAAAAACAGCAAAGGGCAATAACTCAAAAAATAGGCCAGGTAGAGTTATGGTTATTGAGCACTGCACTACGTATTGATGAGTAGAATATAACTGCCAAGTTTACAGTCAATTGGACTTACGGTGACAGAGTTATGCTCCGGACAAAGAAGTGGACACCGCCCTGACAACCAGACGCCCGGACGCCACGGGTGATCCCATAATACGTCCTGTCTTCGACGGGCATATAAAAAGGGTTAAAATTCTATTGAAATGAATGTCTGAGAGCTGAATCTGTGTCTAGAGGCTAATATTATTGGCACAAAAGCATATGCAAAGTTTCAGAGCAATAGCATTAGTAGAAACAGAGATATGACACTTGCATGTAAGGTTTAACCAAACCTTTACGCCAACACCGACACCAAAGCCAGTGCTGGTGCCCATAAAAGCCCCTCTTTTCTTCGAATAGTCAAGCTAAAAATTTTTCTCCTTAATGTTCACAAAGCCTTATGTAATTATATTAATGGCTAATACAGGCTGCAAATTGCATTAATTTTGTCTTTTGGAATCCAGAAAGAAGACAAAGTTAAACTTACCCCACCCACAACAATAAGACTACCAAGGGCATATCTCTGACCAATGGTTTTAAACAGAGATAAAGCTATCAGGACTGTCTCATTCTCAGGCTCGGGGAATGAGCCTCCAGGCTCCTGTGGTGTCATAGGTGTATGCTGAGGCAGCTGAAAAAGTACAACAAACAGTATATCAATACAAATCACAAAATTTTAGACTGTTCCAATTCAAAAGACATTGCTGTTGCCAAGTTAGAGTATGGCAAATTTAGTGACAAGCCATTTCTCCTTTTCCCACAATGTTTTCAATAGGTATTTTGCTTCAGAGAAATTAATATATATGTATATATTCAGGTTTGTATTACTTTTATTGATAAAACTGCATAGTTGAAAAAATATTGTTGCATTTTTTCTTATAAATATATTCAATTGAAAGCATATTCATTTAATTTCACTCAATCTTATAGTTTTACAATATATGCTATAGAAACAACATTTAAGTCACCTGTAAGCAAAAATGTTTGAAATAAATTTTTGGAGTATAACAATGAATGATTACTCTTCTGGTTTAAAAGAATGATTATAATGGTTGATTGATTCTATTGATTGACAGCTATGTCCAGTCAGTTTTTTTGCCTAGAACAAGTTTAACCAATTGACCAATTGCCGCTGTCAATCAAGGAATATCGATTAATCAAATCATTCATTTAAACCAGGAATTAAGATTTTAACTCCAAAAATAGTTGCCATTTTTGTAAGCTATTTGTTGGTTTAGTGACTTAAATATTGTAACTACAGCTATTTCAAGCTGTAGTTACAACATTCAGGTCGCCAACCAACTATTCTACATTTTTGTTACATGCTACTTGCCATACATTTTGCAAGTCAACGGGCGTGGCAAAAGGAGTAAGTGAGTAGGGCCGGAGATTTGTCAATTCCAAAACAACAAAATTTAAGACTGGTCAAAATTGAAAGACAACAAAACAAAATGAGTTTTATTTATAAATTAAGAACGATATGAGTTAGAAAACATTGGGAGAAAAGTAGAAATTGTTATCACAATCAAATTCTCCTTATCTCATGTTTTCCATAGCTATATTTCTCTAGCCCATGAAAATGCAGGATTGTTTGGTTATTGTTTAAGTACCCTGACTGTCAATTCGAGTAAAGACATTTGAAAAACCATGTATGAAACCAGTTACTAGACAAGTTAGTTCAGACAGGTCCAAATCAATACAAGCAGCTGATAACAATTCCAACTGCCTTAAAATTGAACAAGAGCACCACCTACAGGTGCCTACGCTTGGCTGTTGGTTGCTGGATAGTGAACAAAATGCATCTAGAGTTATCCCCCTTGATAGTATAGGTTGCTCTTTTGATAGTGAAAAAGTGTTCCAAGTTTCAAGTAAATGCCATCAGTAGAACCAGAGATCTCACAAAATGTCAAAGTTTTAGCATGTCGATGAAAACAACAACAATGACAACATTAAAGGCTTAACCTTGGGATTTCTTAAAAAAACAGCCGAGCTAAAAATAAATGCAAAGTAGGGTAGAAAACATTATCAGAAATTGAGAAATTGTTTCTAGCAAGCAATTTCACCTTTGTAATTATTTTTTTTTCCAACAGCTTATTGTTTCCAGCATGTCAAAATGAGAGTGTTGGATTGTATGGTAGTGGGTTTAATCTGTTATCAAACAGCAAAATTCTAGACTCCTCAAAATTGAAAGAAGTTGCCAACAACAAATAAGAGTCAATGGAATTTCAATAATTTATCTCTTTTTGGGTAGAAAACAAAGTGGAAAATGAAGAAATTGCTTTTAACAAGCAATTTCTTCATTTTCCACATTGTTTTACTAAACTCTTTTCTGAGAGGCATTAAAAAGCAGGATTGTGTGGTAATAGATTAATCAAAGAAACAAATTTGAACTGTATTGGAAGTTGTTATACCCTTACTGTTTCATACTGCTGGCCACTGCGTAACCTTCCAAGACCAAGGACCTTTCTAACTAAGTTCATCGGACTGAGTGAGAAATGGAAGGCTATGTCCTCTCTAAATTCAGCACATAAGTTTCTACAGTCTAGTCTGTATGCTATGTCAAAATCTCGCTTTGGCAAGACTGTGTGTATTTGCTGACGATCTTCTTCTGGTAACAAGGCTGACAGACGCTCTGAAACATAAAGAATTGTGGAAAAACATTTAAAATTCAGTAAATTCTCTGGACATAGATTTGTTTGATTGAATGGGGTTTTACACCGCTTTCAACAATCTTTCAGTTATATCGCGGTGGCTGGAGCACCTAACATTAGATTCCTGGTATTTCTCACACCAGTACCACCATCACATCCTTTCCTAGCCTCCAGCTGCTATCCCACATAGGTCTACAATTATCGACCCATTGGTGGAAGACAAATAGTCGGAAAGGATGAGTGCCACCTTCGGGGATCGAACCCGGGACCTCTAGATTGACAATTCAACACGCTACCAACTGGGCTATGACGGCGGCTCTGGACATTAAGAAATTACTGGTTGTAAGCTTTTTGCCATTTATGTTTTCTCATTTCATTTTATTTATCAGACCTTAGAAAACATATTGTTCGTCCACAGGCAAAATGTCTTAACTATAGCTTTAATTAAGTTGCAGTTACAACATTTTGCTCACGCACCATCAATATACTTGATTAGGAAAGTATGTATTTTTTAATTGACCACACAAAGCATTAAGACTGAATTGTTATGCAATAAATTGTAGATATAGAAGTCTTTAGAGATAATCATAAAACTAGTATATTGACCGCTCTTTTAAATTACAGTATATTACTTAAAGTAAAACAAATATTGGTCAAGTAGATCAGAAGAAAAGTTTTGCATAAACAATTCAAATTATCCCTTAAGCAGCCTGTAGATGTCTTTAGTTATTACCAGATTACAAAATCTTACTCTGGTCAAAATTGGAAGAATTTACAGACAGCAATTCTAAGGAAAGAGAAAATGAGAAGATGCTTGTTTGCAAGCAATTGACAGATAGCAGCTATCAATCAAAGAATCAATTGACCAATCAAATAATTCATTACACAGGAAGGTTTTTTTGACATGTTAATTACTATAACTTTTAGTAAATACTGCTGTTTATATTAAAATAATTTAATTAGTTTCGTCTATCAATAACGAGCGATCCGATTGGTCGAAAAATTTAATTCATACCTCCATGAACAAAATTTTGAGCACGCAGCCATTTTGTATGCTTCCGCACAAAATAGTTCCATACAAAAAGGTATAAAAATTCGTAAAGTTGTATTTTTCGCTTGATACTATCAAATTATATGAAATGAAGAGAATTTTTTTTTTTGTTTTCATGGAGTAATGAACAGGAAACCCTAATCACACTTATGTATGAATCCGCTTTGCATATTCATACAGTGTGATTAGTTTTTTTGGTTCATACCTCCATGAAAACAAAAAATATTCTCTTCATCTCTTAAGTGGAACTTCATTTTGGAGCTCAGTGGGAATGGCCAGAGATCCTTCAATATTCTCTTCTTCCAACAATTATTTCTTCACAAAATTCTTTAGTGACATGAAATAGCCAAACTCTGTCAGATAATATTTCAAATGCGAGTGGTTTTCATTAAAATTTCAGCCACATTCGACATTTCTTTTTAATCAATGTAAAGATATAATTGTGACCCTTTAAGCAAAAGGGAACATCTGGAAACTTCAAAAAGTACTGATCCTGCTTTCTATCTAATTTTTCATAAGTTCTAAAGATTTGATTGAATGACAGCAAATGAGGTTATGCATGTGATTTCTCTGTTTTACGAATATAGAGGTAGGGCTCTCAAATTGCAGAAAACTTTAATTTATATCAAAGACAAATAACTGTGTTCAGTAACTACAAATTAACATTCAGAAAATATGTTTGTGATGATTCAAACGTAAATAACAACATATAAAAGACTGTAACTAAACAGAAATAAAATAAAAAAAAAAGAACCTAAAGGATAATAACAACTACTCTTAGAAAAAGAACATTAAAAAAACAGACAAGGCAGCACTTAACCCATTACCACACAATGACACTTTTTTATGCCCCTCAAAGAAATTTCTTGTAACAAGCCATTTCTTCATTTCACACAATGTATACCCAATGAATAACCACAGAGTTGAATCTTCTTCTCTTGGAGTAAGAAATAACAAGTAAAAAAATTTGTTGTCTGGTAATGGGTTAAAACAATGAATAATGATAGACTTACGCACGCAACCAAACACATCATCTGAATGATTTCAACAATTCAATTTTCATTTTTTTGTGTGTGTCAACCTGGTCTTTTCTCATTAGTCTATTGTAATCTTAGTATTGTCTACCAAAATTCCTGTATTATGACAGCAAACTATAGAAGTGGGTTTTATGCTTGCACTCAAAGAACTGTTAATTCTTTTTTTTAATTACTATTACATTAAAAGAAATTATATGGATATTTTTGTGTGTATTTTTGTTGAGAAATGAAACCAGAGGGTCTTGAGAGCCTAATTTTGCTCTGTGGGCCTGAATTTACTACTCATACAGGTAACAAGACCTTTTCTAAACACAGGAGGCAACTCATTAAGCCCATTCCTACCAGTTAAAAGTTAGACCGGTCTATATTGAAGGAAGTTGAAGATGATAATTTCAAATTGTTAAATTTTAGAAATTTTTGTCACTCTGAGTAGAAAATAATGTGGAAAATTTGATCCTACATTATAGCACTAAATTCAAGAGTACGGTAATTCTTTGAAGTCATTTGGTAGAGGGTCAATTGGCATTGATACATGCCAAATATCAACACTCTAAGCCTAATGGTTTGAGATTATAAGATTGAAAGAAGTTGCAGATGACAATTTCAAATTTTTAAAATTTTTAAAATCTTTGTCACTCTGAGTAGAAAATAATGTGGAAAATTTGATCCAACAAAATAGCACTAAAGAGTATCGTAATTCTTTGAAGTCATTTGGTAAAGGGTCAATAGGCATTGATACATGCCAAATATCCACACTCTAAGCCGAATGCTTTGGGATTATAAGACTTTAAAGAATTTCCTTATTCCTATCTAAAATCAGGGTTTACACTGAAAAGGGCTAATTTTCAGAGTATTGTAATTCTTTGGAGTATTTTGGTAGAGGGTCAATATATGATTTATACCAAATATTAAAGCTCTTGGCCTGATGGTTAGGAAGAAGACTTCTTTATTCCTAGGTGAAATCAGGGATCGGGAAGGGGGAATTCCATGGTTAGTTCAGGAGAAGAATTTTTGGAAATTTTTTTGAATGGATAAACAGACTCTGGACAAAGACCAATCACAATAGCTCACCCAGGGCACCACCTGCTCGGTGAGCTAATGAAAATGTCAGATATGTAAAGGGATTATTTACATTTCCCAAGTAAATGACATCTAACATGAGAATGTTGAGAATTGTATTTCTATGCATTATATGTATAGAGGATATTGAATGAATACCAAATTCAATAAATGAGTCTTCATAAACAGATAAAAGGCCCATAGGGCCTTATCGGTCACCTGAGTCTAAAGAGCACCAAAACAAACAAGAGGCCCATAGGGCCTTATTTGTCACCTGAGTCCAAAGAGCACAAAAACAAATAAGAGTCCACCAGATTATGCTACATACTAAATATCAAAGCTCTAGCCTTTTGGTTTTGGAGAAGAAGATTTTTAAAAGTTTTCACTAAACAAGCCCAAGTTAAACTTGGGACGTCTTGGAACAAGCTAATTCTGACCCTGGGGCCATAATTTATACAATCTTGATGGAGGTCCACCAGGTGATGCTACATACAAAATATTAAAGCTCAAAGGCCTTCTGTTTGGGAGAAGAAGAGTTTTAAATTTTCACTGTATAAGCATCTGTGACATCCGGGAATGGGCTAATTATTACCCTAGGGCCATAATTCATACAATATTGATAAAGATCCACCAGATGATGCTACATACCAAAAATCAAAGTGCTAGGCCTATCTGTTTGAGAGAAGAAAATTTTTACAAATTTCACTATATAAGCCTTTGTCAAATTTGTGACGTCCGGGAATGGGCTAAATTTAATCCTGAGGCACTAATTTTTACAATCTTGATACAGGTCCACAAGATGATGCTGTATACCAAATATCACAGTTCTTGGCCCTCCTATTCGGGAGAAGAAGATTTTTAAAAAAATTCACTATATAATCCCTTTGTAAAACTTGTGACGTCTGTAAATGGGTTAATTCTGTCTCTGGGGCCATGATTTATACAATCTTGATAGAAATTCACCAGATGATGCTGCATACCAAAAATCAAGCTCTAGGCCCTCTACTGTGGAAAAAAAGATTTTTGAAATGTTTACTATATAAGCCTAGTTAAACTTGTGATGTCCGGGGACGGGCTAATTTTGACCCTGGGGTTATATTTTATACAATATTGATAGAGGTCCACTGGATGATGCCACATACCAAACATCAGAGCTGTAGGTATTTTGGTTTGGTAGAAAAGATTTTCAAAGTTGTCACTATGTAAGCTTATGTACCCCCCCCCCCCACGACCATTTCTTAACAGATTTTTTTTCTTGTACAAACTTGATAGTCCTGGCCCTAAAGACTCTCAATACCAAATGTGAATCTAATCTGACAGCCGGTTCATGGTAAGAAGATTTTTTAAAGATGTACCCTTTTTGGTCCCTTATGGAGCCCCAAGGGGAGATAACTCCATGACGTGTACAAATCTGAAGCGCCTTCTCATAAAGATTCCTGCCAAGTTTGGTTGAAACCCATAAAAGGGTTCTTAGGAAGAAGTGGAAAATGGAAATAGTTAACGCAAAATGCACTACGACGGACAAAACATGATCGCAATAGGTCAGAATGACCTTCGGTCAGGTGACTTAAAAACAAGGTTTTGCCGGGCTTTTATGTATCTAAGATGACAAGTTTAATAAATTCAGGATTTTAAGGGCAAGAATTTGATATTCTTATTACAATATGGCCTTAACTCACACAATAAATCACTAAAAATTGATAGAATTCATATATATATAATATTCCGCTAAACATATAATGCAGTCTGTAAAATTGCATCATTACATGAATTATGACAACATTTCGGCAGTAATGAAAAGGCTTTACCATAGGTTTCGAATTTATTTGCAGTTATGACACTTGTATAATATCACCCATATAATATTCGAAGGGTTTATTTTACTCCCAGGCCGTGGGTTATATTAAACTCAAATCCAGATTCAATAAATTTGATATTTTCAATTTTATAACAGTTGTCATGCTGATCCCGGAATATTTCTGATTACGCAGGAGGTAGAGACAAAGATCAGCCTGCACATAAGCACATAAGTGCAGTCTGATCTTAGTCTGCACCACCTGCTTGTAACTTTAAAGTGGAATTTGTTTGAGAAATTACTTTCAAAAATAAATTCTAGTCTATAAGGGCTTCCAGTTCTTTGATTTAAAAGCAATCTTGGAAAATAATTTTTATTTAGCATGACAAGGGTAAATAAAGGTGATAGAATAATCAGGAAAAAAGATGTAGCTGAATCTAGTTTAAAGGAAAATGCAGTTGTGATGCTCATAAAACATATTTTTCTTGTCTAAATTGCTTTTTTCCCCAGTGTCATTAATAAGTCTGTGGCACTAGACAAACTGTATTACCTGTCATTTCTTTTTCTGCCCTTTCTACAGCATTTAGCACCTCAACAGAACACCGAGTTTGAACATTTCTACCTAGACCTTCCTCTACATGGGTGTGTAACTCCTAATGACAATTAGATAAATGAGAAATGAAAGTCATGATGAGAGTTATGTGATCTTTGGTACAACCTAGAGGGTAGAATCTAGTTAGAGTTCTAAAAGGAGAAAGCAATGAGATTCTGTAATTGCCATGCCATTCTGTAACTAGGGTACCACCTATGAGTGTCTGACACTTGGCAGTTGGTTGCTACACAGTAAGTTGAAAAAAGGAATGATTGTGAGCAAAAATGTAATTCTCACCTCATTTGAAAGCATTTGTTACTCTTATGATAGAACATATGGTCATTCTAAAACATCGTAATTACAGTTGATTCAAGCTGTGTTTCCGAGATTTTACAATGAGAACAACTGTACATTCCAAGTTTCAAATGAAAACCTTCAATAAATGTTTTGTGTGACAAGGACAACCAAGTCAAGGCTAATTCAATATTTTTTGGTATTCTTGGAAAACAACTAAGCCATCAGTTATTTCCCATTGAAAAGCTATTTTGTGGGTACTCATTCTAATTGTTCTAATGAGATGATTCAAATTGGTATTGACAACAAAGGTGATGAAATGTTACGATTCATTATAAAAATCTCTCCATCTTGGTAGCACCAGTAAGATAAAATTGTTGCACAAGTCAAAATGAGTCTGGTACTTTCTGTGAGATGAGAAATAAATCTATCCTTAACCTATTCCAACTTTTTGACAATGGTAAAGGAAAGAGTTCAGTAAAACAAGGTGGAAAATGAAGACAGACAAAAGACATTGACATCTGCAACTTCTTTGAATTTGGACTAGCCCAAAATTTTGTCATCTTGCAAACGGTTAAACCAAATGACCATGATCCTGTTAAGAAAACAATAAATTATATCATAGAGAAAGGCTGCTGCACAGAGAGAAAGGAGTATGATTCAAGTTGTCTTCCTTCTTTCTATTGAGATTTTTTTTCTTTCTTCCTTCGAATATGATGCAATGAGTTTGTATGATCTGAAAGATGATTGAAAATGATTAACAAAAAGTCACTAAGCTTTGATATTCATGAAAAATATGTCTCCCCAGTCTGGTTCAATGACATGGAATGCATGTACTTTCGGGATTTCTTTCTTGACAATGATGTGTCTTTGAATTTTAAAGGTTGTTGAAATATTTTAATGTACACAATTAATTCCGACACTCAAGACAAAATATTAAACAAGGCCAACTCATATTTAGGGAGAAAATGGTCCAGACAGGCCGATTCAGGTAGATTTTCATGATTGACTGAGATGCTACATTTGAACAAAATTGGTCCTTTTTGCTTGATGCACAACAAGGATTGGTACTGTATGAGTGTGAGAAAATACAACATTCAGAATAGAAGCATGCATAATACTGAACACAGAAATGAAATAAACACATTTCTCTATGAGTTATGAAAAGGAAAATCTTTGCTTTAAAATGCATAATAAATCCAATGTCAAAATCATTTGACATGACCTTTGACCTATAACTGATGACCTTGTCTAATTCTTAAACTGTTAGGATCTTAGAAATTTTATATTCAACACTTGTTTATCAATCTTAAGTTTATAAAGTTAATAAAGTCTTCTATTCAAAAGACAATCAAAATATGACCAGACTAATAACTCAGCATTGAAACCACACAGTGTAAATTAGTTATCTGTTTATTATCAGTGATCACATAAATTCAGGCGCATAAATCAATTTAGCGCATTTCTGAATATTAATGTTTAACTTTTTAATATTTAGAAAGGTTCTAATCTAATGAAATAAATTATAGCTTCATCATTGTAAATCTTGTTAATCAGACGATTTTGACCTATTTTTAACATGAAAATATGATTTTACTGGATATCTTTAGGAAAGTAAAAAAAACTTTTAGATACCTCAACTTTATCCTTGGGGTGGTTTGTGGGGAGACAGTTTCTTTTAATCATATCATAGAAGAATAAAATGTGCTCATACTGACAGCAATTAAAACTGTAGAAAGCTAAAGCAGTGATAAATCAATAATTAACTCTTGTCATGCTGAATATGAAATATTCCTGCTTTTGCAGGAGGTAAAGACTAATCTTATTCTTCATCAATTGTTTGACACCTTTAGCAGGAGCTGTTTATCAAATAGAATCTTAGCCGACAATTAAAGCATTTCAGTTCTATCAGCCCTTCCATCTTAACCCATTACCACACTAGAAAATTTTGAGCTGCAGATGACAATTTCAAGTTGACAAAATTTTGTCTTTTGGGGCAGAAAACATTGTAGATGATGAAAAAATTGCTTGTTACAAGCAATTTTTAATTTTCCAGAATATTTGCCAAGGTCTTTTTCTTGAGGAGGTTCAAAAAGCGTCATTGTGTAGGAATGGGTTAATGTACATCTTTTACGAAGATTTATTTAGTATGACAAGGTTTATCCACAACAGGGAGTATAAAACATGAGCATTAAATACTGTTACTATAGCACACCTAGTGACCCTACCAGTAATATATATCTCCGTTTGATCCAAGTTTTTACGGATCACACCTGTACACCGACCTTGTAAATTACGACATATACTGTTTTCTAAGTAAACATGGAGTTCCTTTAAATGAGAAGAATATCATTAATTGGATACATAAAACAGTCGCAACCTGGAAAAGCAATGTACATAAACACAACAAATAAGCATCTTTCATACATCAAAATTAGAAATAAATAACTAATGAATAAAGATAGGTTCTAGTCCAAAAAATATCATTCCAATTCACAGATATAATTGACCGTCAATTCTTCGTCTTGATCTGTTATGTTTATTGAATAATGACATCTGGCAAGGAGTTAAATATCGATGACAAAGAGCAAAAAGGTTGCTAAGGCCTGAATTTGAATAGGTACCTACCATCTTTAAGCATTATCATTAGATGTTGATATCTTCAATACATCATAATCTGATTGCCTATTCATACACTAACCCACTTGTTTAATGCTCCTAAAAAAATGTTTCAAAAGCAAGAAATAAAATAAATAAAGAGCTTGTAACAAGCAATTTCTTCATTATCCTCAATCTTTCCATCAAAAAATGAAAAAGAATTGAAAATCTAATCAACTTGAAATTGTTGTCTGCTACATCTTTGAATTTAGACCAGTCTGAAATTTTGTCTATTGGTAATGGGTTTAAGAAGGGGTGTAGACAGATATCAGCCTGGATATACATGCAGTCTAATCTTAGTCTGCACCACAAGTGTGTCCCTTTTAAGAACTACTTGTATAAAGATTCAATTTGCCAAAGATATATTGACCAATAATATGATTCTCTAGTGCTTTCAATCCATTGATTTAGATTAGTTTCTAAAAGAAATTCGTTTCGTATGGCTAGTGCTGAAATTAGATGTTAACAGGTAAATCCGTAACTTCATATAATCATCCAATAAATCTTCATTTACCCTTATCATGCTGAATAAAATCCTCTTCAGAATACAATTAAATCAAAAGCCTGAATGCACAGGGAGCACAAGTTGTGGATTAATAGCTATTTGATAATTCATACTACAATCAAAATGGATGTGCAGGTGGTGTGGACTAAAATCAGACTGCACATATGTGTAGGCTGATCTTTGTCTATACCTCCTGCCAAAAAAGTGATATTCTGGGTTCAGCATGACAAGGGTTAATGTCAGTTTTTTATTCTAAAGCTTTGAATATGGACTTTTAAAACTTCTGCTTATCATTTTTGAAGATTGCAGACTTACTTTTTTATAAATATTCATTGATGTTAAATCTGTGTGAAATGGTCGATCGAATTCGTCTACAAGTATGGCAAGGCGTCGAATTTCATCATTTAGAGTTGTTGCAACCTGCAGTGATATATGTAAATATGTAAAGTACATGTATATATAGTAATGATAACGTAATCAAAACCCAATATCACACAATCCAGACTTTCTAAGCCTGTAAGGTGTTGACCAATTGCGGATGTTAATCATATAATCAGTTGACCAATGAAATCATTCATTTAGACCAGAAGTGAGTTTTGAACTCAGACATTACCTGCCATTTTTGTTAAGCTTCACTTTTGTGAAGCTTTTTTGTTGGTTGGACTAAAACGTCATAACTAAAGCTGTACTTACGAAGTTTAGGTCACAAACTAACTATTGTCCTCTTTGTTACATGCAAAATAACACTTCTTAAAATCAAAGTAGAAGTCCTGTTGAAGTCAAAAGATTGGATCAACAGAGTAAGTTTGTGGGGCCAGTAATTGGAAAATTATGAAAGAAAACATTGAGAAGTAAAAGGAGAGATTGCTTGTTTCAAGTAGTTTGCCTTTTTTTCATTTGTTATGTATTTCAACCTATATGACACTTATTCTGCAATTCATTTATACCTTTAAGTTTCTTCTGAAACTTTTTTCAATTTAGACCATTCAACATTTATTATCTGGTAAGAGGATAACACTTTTCCTTTTTCTCTTTTCAATATTCAGTTATGATAGATGCATATAGGTAATTGGCCCATTATATACAACATCTACATTCAACGTATATAAATTACCAAGTTATACTATGATTGATGCAAACGGTTTGGTTTATCAAGACTAAATAATATGATAGCTTTGAAAACATTACAAAGTTTGATTACTGAAAATATGTAACAGTAGACTTATGTTAAGACCAGACCATTTGTACTTCATTATAATTTTTAGAAATTACTTTTTTCTCAAACAGCAAACAACCATCACAAACATTTTGCTCTTACATAGGTACAGAATACAATAGTTCAATGTCTGTACTTGATGCACAGAGTACTGTGAGGATTAATTGCGATACTATTGTAAGTGTATATACTTTGTATAAAGACTTTGAACAGTATCGCAATTAAACCTCTACTGGCTCATTTGTTTACCTTCCTTTCCACATCCTCCACCATGGCTTTAATTTTCTCTTTTATCTCTGTGGTCAATAGACAAAGCTGTTTATCCATGTAGTCTAGCTCATCTGCAAGTTCACGTCTTGTCTTCTTCATTGTGTCACTGGTGGAAATAAAATCAAAAATATTTATAACTTTGTAATTTGTTTTTCTACTAAATCTGATGGAAGGATGTTAGTGATTGATTGGGTTTAACACTATTTTCAATAATATTTCACTGATATTGCAGGCTGGTTCACCTTACCAAGGCTTCTCATTTCTCAAACTAGTACTAGTGTGAGATTTGATCTAAGAAAACTAGCTGCTAATCCCTTTAAGTTCATCATAACCATGTTCTTCTAGCAGTTCAAAGAATAATTTACGCTTTGAACTTTGTTTATCATCTAATATTAACCCTCGTCATGCTGAACCATACAGATTATCCTTAAAATTAAAGGACTGAAAGTACTGGCAGCACTAATTGTAGGTTAATATTTATTTTTTTGAAATTATCTTATAACCAATTCAGGGACAACCAGATGGTGTAGACTAAGATCAGACTGCACATATGTGCATACTGATCTTTGTCTATATGTTCTGTCAAAAAAGGAGTAGTCCCAATTCACCATGAAAAGGGTTAAATATCTTTGCCTTGTACTGTATGATACAGACACAATCACTTGTGAGCGATTGGAACTACTTACTTTTGCTGAATGCTATTTTTATAAAGTTCCTCCATTATAGTCCGTAATTCTGCAGTCATGTTCTTGCCTCTATTTGTGTGCTGTTCAAATTTGGTTCTTACAGCTGACTTTGATATACACTCCTGAAATTAATTAGGTATCCAATTAATCAGTTTTAAAACAGGTGCTTTAGATGTGCTGTAATTCTTGAGCATTGTGGCAAAATTAGATTTTGAATTAAATGGAAATGTAAAAACTTTTGAAATTAATTTTTTGACATAGAGACACTAGTAAGACAACATGCAGGGCATAAAAATTGCAGTCTTCATTATGATTGAATTTGCAAGAATCTAAAATTGTGTCATCTATTTTATAGGTTCAAAGTGTAAAATAATTGTATTTAATAATTTTGAACAGATGATGAATGCATGTTGCCTAAAAGAATGAAAAACAATGGAATGAAAAAATTCTAGATTTTCATTCTGCCACACACTAGATTTCTGTCCTTTAAACCAGTAACATGAGGAATATTCTTTGATAATAGGTAACCAGATTTTGTTTTAAAATTGACTAGCTTGAATAATTTTTCTTTCTTAATTACAAGCAATTTGTAAATCATCTAACCTCAAACTGTCTCTCGAAGTTTGAGAAGGAAAATAATCTTTCCTGAAAGCCTTCTTGTAAAACTCCAGCTGTAAAGACAAAATAAGATACCTTGAACAATTTCATATGCGATACAACTTTTCAGATTTGAAGATAGAAAGATACTTTTACACATGAAACTAAAGCAGATAAGAAATAACATACACTTCTTACCACATGACCAGACAAAATAGCATAGACAATGTCAAATGAAAAGAGTTTGCAGATGACAATTGATTAAGATTAAAAAAAAATCTTTGCCTTCTGGGTTAAGAATATTGTATGAAATGAAAACAAAATAGCTTGTTACAATAAATTTCTTCATTTTCCATAAAGTTTTGCTTCTCTTGAGGGTTGTAAAAGGCAGAATCATCAGGGAATGGATTGAGTCTAGTTTACACACTTCTTTCAATTCTTTTCCTGAATATATTTGCATGAGATAAGACCCTGAATTATCAATAATTTACAAAATAGTTTGGATAATGACAGACATTGCTTAACCCATTCCCACACAATGAAATTTTAGACCTGTCCAAATTCAAAGAAGTTACAGACAACAATTTAAAATTGATGAAATATTTTAAATCTTTGTACATTGGGGTAGAAAACATTGTGGATAATGAAGAAATTTCTTGTAACAAGCAATTTCTTCATTTTTCTCAATGTTTTCCAAAACTTTCATATTGAGGGGCATTTAAAAGCATCATTGTGTGGGAATAGGTTAATTTGTACTGTGACATCAATACATCTGGAGCCTTGGATCTGGAACTTACTTGGAGTAGGTGTGCCTGCTTCCTTCAGTCTAGCAGCCAGGGCCTCCCTGGAGGACACAAAATACACTCTCTCTAACCCATCTTTCTTGTCCATCACCTTTAGTTCATTACACAGAAATTGGAGGTTACGGTCTAAATGCTGCTGCTTTACCTGGTCTACGTCGTCTTCATAGGCGGAGATATCCCAGCGGTTTTGTAGAATGAAGATATTTGGGTTGGACAAGCGTGAGCTGACTTTGTGGAAAAAGTTCTTTTCCTGTTGAATCAATATTGAAAATATTGGTCATTTATGGTCAAAATAGTGAATTATACAGAATCATTAGGTAGAAAACAGTCTCTAAGATTGTTACTAAATTTTATTATATCTAGTAGTCCTGACTAACTCATATTATAAAATACAATGAAAAAAATTAATAAGCTTAACCCTTGTCATGCTGAACCCGGAATATTCCTGTTTTGGCAGGAGGTATAGACAAAGATCATCCTGCACATATGTGCAGTCTGATCTTAGTCTTCGCTGCCTGCTTGTCCAGTTCAAACCAGAATTGTTTATAAAAATCAGTTTTCGAATGAAATATTGGCATGCAACTAGTGCTTCCAGTGATTTCAGTCCTTTCATTTTAACCCTTTCCCGTTTTTGGAAATTTTAGACTAGTCCAAATTGAAAGAGGTTGCAGACGACACCGAAAACTGGATGCCATTTGAAATGAAACCAACCTATGTGGTAGAAAATATTGTGGAAAAAGGAGAAATTGCTTGTTACAAGCAATTTCTTCTTTTTCCACAATGTTTTCTTGAGTACGAAATCACAGGAACGTAAAATCCCGTATTTGAACGGGAATGGGTTAATACAATTCTAAACAGGATTATATTCAGCATGACAAGGGTTAATAAAACTTGGTCCACACAACCTACAATGCCTTCAATGCTAATGAGTCTTACATGCCATGATGGCTGATGGCCATATTAATGACAGAAAGTTGAAGAAGTTATCTGAACATTCAAAGTATAATATTTGCCCTTATGTGTGAAAGATTGGTATATTTCTAGTTTCTATATCTATCTACAAACAGTAAAAAAAGGTGAGGTGTGAATGAATAATTACAAATTCAATCATATATAGTACACTAAGTAAATGGGTGAAAGTGTGCAACATGATTTTTTACCATGGAAGGTGTTAAATCCCTAAAAATACATAATATTAACAAATTACAGAACTCCATGTCATTGACTGTTGTGGGCTTTAACTTTTCATTTGGCCGTCTGCTGACTTGAAATATTGTGCCAAATAAAAATTTGACATTTTTGACGATTTGTTTTGGTGGCAAGGATAGACATGAGCGAAAATTAAGTCCTAAAACTGTCCGTCTTTGTCTAACTGCAGGTTGAGTGTAAAATGATAGGAGGCCAAGTAACAGTTTCTAAATTCTCTGAGCACTTTAGAATCATCTTACTGTGAAGTATAGTTGACCAAACTCAATGGTCATTACAAGTGGAATAAATTACATACTGTTTGCATCAGTGTTGATTCTGCATTAGACACCAAGACAAAGACATCAGCGTCCAAACAAAACTTATCAATCCATAAATCCAAATCAGGTGTTACATCTATTCCTGGGCTAGAATGTAAGAAAGAAAATCAACCATAATTGGTGGATCTTAGTTTTCAATAAAAACAAGAGGACCATGACGGTCCCAAATCGCTCAACTGGGGCATCTGCAAATTACAGTACTTTTTGGTTTTTGGTATAAATATGAATGCCTATAGCTTTAAAGTTTAATCCATTACCAAATTTTTCCACATTTTGACATCTTCAAGGAAAATACCTACAAAGAAAATACCTTCAAGGAAAAATAGGTTTAAAACAACATTTTGAGAAAGTGAGAACCTATTAGTTACAAGTAATTTCATTTTTCACAATGTTTTTTACCTTTAAACTCCTTGTATTTAAATTTCAATCAAACTTTAATTACCCTCTGCAACTTCTTTTAACATGGACCAGTGTTAAGAGGAGAAGACTTTGAAATTGCTCTAATTAAGCATTATACCAAACTTGGGGCCTCTGAGGTAGGGCTATTTCTAACCCTTGGATATTATTATAGCAACCTTGGTACAGGACAATCTGGATGTTCTATAAACCAAATATGAATGCATTATAACTTATTTATTGGGAGAGGAAGATATTTGAACATGCTCTTATTGAGTTTTTTTCAAAACTTTGGATTCATTGGGAAGGGACATTTTTTGTCTAAAAGGGTATAACTTCAAGAGACATGGTAGATAACAATAACGATATGCTGTGTTTTTATTATAAATGCTCTAGGCCCTATATTTAAGAAGAATAATTTTTTCATATTGAGCAATTTACACACTTTTCGACCCCTATAGCAGAGATGTTTTTGATCCTACGAGCAAATTTTCCCGAGCATAGTAGAAAATAATTTAGTTAAGCTACATACCAAATATGTATGTCCTTCACCTTTTATTTCAGTATAACTTCAAGAGACATGGTAGATAACAATAACGATATGCTGTGTTTTTATTATAAATGCTCTAGGCCCTATATTTAAGAAGAATAATTTTTTCATATTGAGCAATTTACACACTTTTCGACCCCTATAGCAGAGATGTTTTTGATCCTACAAGCAAATTTTCCTGTAGCATAGTAGAAAATAATTTAGTTAAGCTACATACCAAATATGTATGTCCTTCACCTTTTATTTCAGTATAACTTCAAGAGACATGGTAGATAACAATAACGATATGCTGTGTTTTTATTATAAATGCTCTAGGCCCTATATTTAAGAAGAATAATTTTTTCATATTGAGCAATTTACACACTTTTCGACCCCTATAGCAGAGATGTTTTTGATCCTACGAGCAAATTTTCCTGTAGCATAGTAGAAAATAATTTAGTTAAGCTACATACCAAATATGTATGTCCTTCACCTTTTATTTCAGTATAACTTCAAGAGACATGGTAGATAACAATAACGATATGCTGTGTTTTTATTATAAATGCTCTAGGCCCTATATTTAAGAAGAATAATTTTTTCATATTGAGCAATTTACACACTTTTCGACCCCTATAGCAGAGATGTTTTTGATCCTACGAGCAAATTTTCCCGAGCATAGTAGAAAATAATTTAGTTAAGCTACATACCAAATATGTATGTCCTTCACCTTTTATTTCAGTATAACTTCAAGAGACATGGTAGATAACAATAACGATATGCTGTGTTTTTATTATAAATGCTCTAGGCCCTATATTTAAGAAGAATAATTTTTTCATATTGAGCAATTTACACACTTTTCGACCCCTATAGCAGAGATGTTTTTGATCCTACGAGCAAATTTTCCTGTAGCATATTAGAAAATAATTTAGTTAAGCTACATACAATATGTATGTCCTTCACCTTTTATTTCAGTATAACTTCAAGAGACATGGTAGATAACAATAACGATATGCTGTGTTTTTATTATAAATGCTCTAGGCCCTATATTTAAGAAGAATAATTTTTTCATATTGAGCAATTTACACACTTTTCGACCCCTATAGCAGAGATGTTTTTGATCCTACGGGCAAATTTTCCTGTAGCATAGTAGAAAATTATTCAGTTAAGCTACATACCAAATATGTATGTCCTTCACCTTTTATTTCAGAAGGGGAAGACTTTCGAAATTGCCTTCATTGGGCGTTTTCTCTAATTTTGGACCTCTTGGGCTGGGCCATGTTTTATCCATGGGCTATAATCTTAGCAAACATTGTAGAGAACCATCTGCTTTTGCTATATACCAAACATGAATGCCTTAGACTTTGTAGATTTGGAGGAGAAGACTGTTGAACTTGGTCTAATTGAGCATTTTGAATTAGACACCCAAGGAAGGTGCACTTTTTTCCCTTAAGTCATAATTTAATCAAAATGGATGATGGTTAAAAGCCTGGCTATGCTACATTCCATTTATAATTTCCCTCAGCCTTAAAGTGAAAAAAATCTCTTTTTTAACCCTTTCCCGTTGTTGTTTTTTTCGAGATTTTAGACTGGTCCAAATTCTTAGGTTTTGCAGACAACAATTCAAAGTTGAATTTCTTTGAATAATAATCATTCAGTAGGGTAGAAAATATTGTGGAAAAAGAAGAAATTGATTATAAAAAGCTTTTTTTTCTTTTCCCTTAATGTTTTCTTAAGTATTAAAATCCAGTGATTGAACAGGTAAGGGTTGACTTACTCAAATTTTGCTCTTTTCTCTATTTTGGTCACCTATTGCAGGGCCATTTTTAAAACTAGGAGCACAATTTTAAGTGAAATAGTTCAAAACCATCAATGAATGCTGCATACCAAATATGAATGTCCTGAGCCTTATAGTTTACGAGAAGTCTTTTGAAATTGCTCTAGTTAAACTTTTTGCTAAACTTTGGACCTCAGGGGCAGGGCCATTTTGACCCCAGGGATAAAGTTTCATATGAAATATAAATGCCATTAGCCTTGTTGATTCTGAAACAAAAATCAAAGATTTACTAAAATTTCCCATTTTCAAATGCTGCAGCAACCAGAGTTTTTCACAGAATAAAATTCTTTTAACAACTTTTGTAGAGCTCCACCCAAGTGGTCTCCTTAATGTTGTATTTATAGCTTATTCAAGCTGTAGTTACAAAGATGAGGTCTTTTAACATACTACAATACCATCTTGTTATGTTGCAGACCAAATATGAATACCCTAGGCCATATAGTTAAGGAGGAGAATACTTTTGAACTTGCTCTAATTGAGCACTTTTCCAACTTTGGACCACAGGGGCAGGTACATTTTTGATGACAGGTGTATAATTTTAAAAAATTGGTAGAGAACCTTATGATAATGCTTTATATAAAATATAATTGCCCTTGGCCTTAAAGCTTCTGAAAAAAAAATCCAAAGACTTACTAAAATTTCCATTTTTCAAATGCCACAGCAACCAGAGTTTTCACATAATAAAATTCTTTTGACAAATATTGCACAGCTTCACCCAAGGATCATTCCTGCAAATTTCAGCTTGATGGGCCTTCTGCTTTTGGAGGAAAAGATTTATTTGAAATTGTGGACAGAAAGACTAACTGATGTACTCAAAACAGACAATAACCAATCACAATAGCTCACCTGGCGTTTTTTGCTCAGGTTGAGCTAAAAAGTTGCAGAGCCAGTTAACAGTTAATGATTTTTTTTGTTGATAATGAAGAAATTATTTGTAACAAGCATTCTAAAGTATTGCATAGCAATATCAAGTCCCCTACCGGCTTTATATATATCCCTAGAGCGGTACATTTTTGGGGTGGTAAAGGGATTACTACCCCTCCAAAATATTACAGTGTATCAGATTTTATGAGAAATTCTTAAACACATAAACACAAACAAAAAATAGGCGTCTCTTTTTGTTGTTTGCCAAATTGTACTTCATAAAGTCATCTGTTCCAAGAGAATTAAGACCCTAAAGCCCAAGTAAACTTTGAACAAAAGCTTTCAAAAATCTGTCTAGGATAATGAATGCTTTTCGGACATAGGATTATCAAAATATTTTGCCTTGATCACTTCATGCAACCACTTTTAACAATTTGTTAAGTCAATATAACAGTGGCTGGAGCACCATACAATGAATTTCTGGTATCTCTCTCACCACTACCACTCTAGCATCCTTTACAAGCCTTGTAATGGCAATGGACTGCATTTATACTCAATATTATTAATATGTAACTTATTTTGCAAAATCATCCATATCTTGCTCAAAAATCAATGGACTGGAACAAAACTTGAACTCGTTCTGTAACTCATGAATGCTGACTCACTTACCAAACAAGAGGCCCATGAGGGCCTGAAACACTCTACTGGTTATCAAGTTTTCCATTAAAGAAATCTGATATTTAAGGAAGTTAAATGCTCAAAGAAGAATGCATAAAGAAAAAAAAGGGGCTTTATCCCCTTTATCATTTTAAGCAACAATCCTCAAGGCCCCTTTTCCCATGTTTCATGACGGATCCACTCCATTTCCAAAAGAAAGTTACCTTATGACCCTACAATCATTCTGTGAATATTTCATCAGAATCTGACAATAATTGTGGACTTAATCACATAAACAGGATTGTTTTGAATGAAAATCAATAAGGCCCCTTTTCCTGTGTTTTCTGATGGATCAATTTCATTCCAAAAGGAAGTTTCCTTTCAACCCGACAATTGTCCTGTGAAATTTAAAAGACAACTTGATAATGATTGTGATCTTCATCACATACACAAGAATGTTTTGAATGATAAACTGTAAGGCCCCTTTTCCTGTGTTTCAAATGCCACAATTATTCCATGCATCTTTGAAGAGAATCCAATAAAACTGTTGACTTTATTGTGTTAACAAAGATATTAATTCAAGTTCTCATAGGGCCCCTTTTCCCGTGATATTTTACTGTTGGTTTTATCATTCTATGAAAGTTAAAAGTGAATCCGATGAAATATTTGAAATTCATTATGTTTACTAGAATATTAAAAAAAATAAATCAAATGTCCCCTTTTTACATGATACTTGATGGATTGTACCCAGTTCTGGAAGAACCATCTAAGTATTTGTACAATCATTCTGTGAAATTTTGAAGTGAATCCGGTGAAATCAAGGGACATCATTGCGCTAACCAGAATATTTAAGAGAGTTTTTCATAAGGCCCCTTTTTATGTGACCCTTGCTATAGTCAGATCCACTGTCAAAATCAACAATTGGAATGATGGTACAATCAATCTGTTTAATCTGTGGAATTTATTGTGTTAATGAGTTTATAGTGAAACATTCATAGGGCCCCTTTTCTCATGATACTTTACAGAACAAACCAAATTTCAAAAGGAACAATTCTAATGAAGGTAGAATCATTCTTTAAAAGTTAAAGAGAATCAATGAAAACAGTGGACTGAATTGTGTCAAGAATTTTTGTAACAAAATTTTCATAAGGCCCCTTTTTCTGTGAAACTAAACAAATCAGACCCAATGTACAAAGGAACAATCCTAATGATAGTTTGAAGAAAATGATAAAGACTGAGGACTTTATTGTTATATTGATGTTTTGTAATAAAATTTTTATAAGGTCCCTTTTCTTGTGTCACTTAACCAATCAGAATCCTTTCCGACAATTTGTCTCTCACCAATGGGTCAATAATCGTAGACCTATGTGGGATAGCAGCTGGAGGCTAGGAAAGGATGTAATGGTAGTACTGGTGTGAGAAATACCAGGAATCCATTGTTAGGTGCTCCAGCCGCTGCGATATGACTGAAAGATTGTTAAAAGCGGCGTTAAACCCCATTCAAACAAACTTAACCAATCAGACCTAATTTACAAAGGAACAATCCAAATGATGGTACAATCATTCTATTAAAGTTTGAAGAGATTCTGATAAAGACTGAGGGCATTGTTGTGTTTATAAGGATTTGGTAATAATTTTTCATACAGCCCCTTTTCCTATGATACTAGACAGATCAGGCCCAATTTGGAAAGAAACAATCCTTATGATGGTACAAACATTCTGTGAAAGTTTGAACAGAATCTGATGAAAACTGCAGACTTTATCTTGGTGTCAAATTTTTAAAATAAAATTTTCTTAAGGCTCCTTTTCCTGTGATACTTGAAGGATCAGGTCTCATGTCAGCATCAACAATCGTGATTATTGTACAATGATTCTGTGAAGGTTTGATAAAATCCAATGAAAGCTCTGGACTTGGTTACAAGGATTATAGATAAAATTCTCTAAAGGCCCCTTTTCCCATGATACTAGACAGATCACGCCTTATTTGAAAAGAAAGAATCCTTATGATGGAATAATCATTCTGTGAAAGTTTTAACAGAATCTGATGAAAACTGTTGACTTTATTGTGGTACAATGATTTTAAAATTAAATTTCATAATGCTCCTTTTCCTGTGATACTTGACGGATCAGGTCTAATGCAAACATCAACAATCATTATTATTGTACAATTATTCTGTGAATGTTTGAAGAAAATCCGATTAAAGCTCTGGACTTGGTAACAAATGAAATAAATGAAATTTTCATAAGGCCCCTTTTCCTGTGCTTCTTGACAGTTCAAACCCTGTTATGAAAAGAATGATAGTTATGACCTTCCAATCATTCTGTGAAAGTTTCAACAAAATCTGATCAAAGCTGTTGGCTTTATTGTGTTAACAGGGTTTTATTAATTGAATTTTCATATAGCCCCTTTTCCCATGTTACTTGATGGATCTGAACCAATTCCAAAGGGAACTCTTCTTACAAAAGTATAATTATTCTGTTTGAGTATAAAGACAACCCCATCTCATCTGTCGACTTACAAGCATTAATTAAGATTTTTTTAATTGAATTTTCCTAAGGCCCCTTTTCCTATGTTTCTCAATGGATCAGACCCAATTTGAAAGGAACAATCCTTATGATGGTACAATCATTATGTGAAAGTTTGAAGTCAATCAGGTGAAATCTAGGGCCATTACATGTTAACTAAGATTTTTTTTATTAAATTTTCATAGGGCCCCTTTTCCCATGAAACTTGATGGATCAAACCTACTTCCGAAAGGAACAATCCATTTAATGTAATAATCATTCTGGGAATGTTTGAAGAGAATTTGTTGAAAACTATGGACTCTATTGTGTTTTCGAGGACTTTATCAATCCAGTTTTAATCGGGCCCCTTTTTCCCGTGGTCCTTGACTGATCATAACAAATTTTGAAAGGAACAATTCTTATGATGGTACAATCATTCTGTGAAAGTTTGAAGTCAATCAGATGAGAACTGTGGACTCTAAAGTGTTAACAAAGATCTTTGAATTAAATTTTAATAAGGCCCCTTTTCCTATGTTTCTTGAGGAATCATATCCGATTCCAAAAGGTACAATCCTTATGATGGTACAATCATTCTGTGAAAGTTTGAAGAGAATCCGTTGTAAATTGTTGGCTCTAGATTATTAATGAGAATTTTTTATTAAACATTTCATAAGGCCCCTTTTTCCTGTGTTTCTTGAAGGATCATACCAAATTTCAAAAGGAATAATCCTTATGATAGTACAATCATTCTGTGAAAGTTGGAAGGGAATCCGATGAAAACTATTGACTCTAGAGTGTTAACAAGAATTTTTTAATTAAATTTTCATAAGGCCCCTTTTCCCCTGTTTCATAACAGATCAGACCCATTTTCGAAAGGAACGATCCTTATGATTATACAATCATTCTGAGAAAGTTTGAAGAGAATCCGAAGAAAACTGTGGACTCTATCGTGTAAACGAGGATTTTTTAATTAAATTTTCATAAGGCCCCTTTTCCCCTGTTTCTTGACGGATCATACCAATTTTCGAAAGGAACGATCCTTATGTTGGTACAATCATTCTGAGAAAGTTTGAAGAGAATCCAATGAAAACTGTGGACTCTATCGCGTAAACCAGGATTTTTAATTGAATTTTTAATGAATTTTCATAAGGCCCCTTTTCCCATGTTTCTTGACGGATCATACCAATTTTCGAAAGGAACGTTCCTTATGTTGGTACAATCATTCTGTGAAAGTTTGAAGAGAATCTGATGAGAACTGTGGACTCTATCGCGTAAACGAGGATTTTTTAATTAAATTTTCATAAGGCCCCTTTTCCCATGTTTCTTGACTGATCATACCCATTTTCGAAAGGAAAGATCCTTATGATGGTAGAATCATTCTGAGAAAGTTTGAAGAGAATCCAATGAAAACTGTGGACTTTATCGCGTAAACGAGGATTTTTAATTGAATTTTTAATTAAATTTTCATAAGGCCCCTTTTCCCGTGTTTCTTGATGGATCATACCCATTTTCGAAAGGAACTATCCTTATGTTGGTACAATCATTCTGAGAAAGTTTGAAGAGAATCCAATGAAAACTGTGGACTTTATCACGTAAACGAGGATTTTTTATTGAATTTTTAATGAATTTTCATAAGGCCCCTTTTCCCCTGTTTCTTGACGGATTATACCCATTTTCGAAAGGAACGATCCTTATGTTGGTACAATCATTCTGAGAAAGTTTGAAGAGAATCCAATGAAAACTGTGGACTCTATCGCGTAAACCAGGATTTTTAATTGAATTTTTAATGAATTTTCATAAGGCCCCTTTTCCCATGTTTCTTGACGGATCATACCAATTTTCGAAAGGAACAATCCTTATGATGGTACAATCATTCTGAAAAAGTTTGAAGAGAATCCGATGAAAACTGTGGACTTTATCGCGTAAACGAGGATTTTAATTAAATTTTTAATTAAATTTTCATAAGGCCCCTTTTCCCGTGTTTCTTGACGGATCATACCCATTTTCGAAAGGAATGATCCTTATGATGGTACAATCATTCTGTGAAAGTTTGAAGAGAATCCGATGAAAACTGTGGACTTAGTGCGTAAACGAAGATTTTTTAATTAAGTTTTAATTAGGCCCCTTTTCCCGTGTTTCTTGACGGATCTGACCCAATTTCGAAAGGAACGATCCTTATGATGGTACAATCATTCTGTGAAAGTTTGAAGAGAATCCGATGAAAACTGTGGACTGTATCGCGTAAACAAGGAAAAGTTTAACAGACGGACGACGGACGGATGGACGGACGACGGACGGGAAAAAGCCATCGCTATAGCTCTAGTGGCCTTCGGCCAGAAGAGCTAAAAATAGCTCAATACCTGCAAGTGTTAAGAAAAAAGTCTGGAAAATCAGTAATTTCCCTAGTCTAGCATCCATATCTTCCTCAAAAATCAATGGACCGGAACAAAAACTACACTTGTTCTTCAACTTATCAATATTGACTCACATAACAAAAACCACCTTCATATCACAAACTTGTTCTGTATCTCGTTGACGCACACTCAAATACAAAAAATAATGATGGTTAAGAAAAAAAGTCTGAAAACTTTATTTCCTGGTAATTTTCTTAGTCCAGCACCCGTATCCTCCTCAAAAATCAATGGACCGAAACCAAACTCGAACTAGTTCTGTACCTCATTAATGCCGGCTAACTTACCAAAGATTAGTAAATTATCTCTGAGGGTTAAGAAAAAAAGTCCAGAAAACTAAATTTCTGATTTTTTTTTTAAGTCCAGCATCTGTATCTTCCACAAATATCAATGGAACGGAACAAAACTCAAACTTGTTCTGTAACTTGTTGACCCACACTAAAATACCAAAAAAAAGCTCAATATCCCCTAGGGTTTGGAAAAAAGTCCAGAAAGCTGAAATTTCTGGGTAAGTTCTAAGTCCAGCATCCATATGTTCCTCAAAAATCAATGGACAAGAACCAAACTTAAACTTGTTCTGTAACTACTTGATACTGACTCACATAACAAAATCAGCTAAATACCTCTGAGGGTTAAGAAAAAAAGTCCAGAAAACTGAAATTTCTCAGTAATTTTCAGCATCTGTTCAGCATCTGTATCTTCCACAAAAATCAATGGACCGGAACCAACCTCAAAAATCTTCCACAAAAATCAATGGACCGCAACCAACCTCAAACTTGTTCTGTAACTCTTGGACGGGCACTCAAAAACCAAGAATAAGCTCAATATCTCCTAGGGCTAAGGAAAAACATCCGGAAAACTGAATTTTCTGGGTAATTTCTTAGTCCAGCACCCTTATCTTCCTCAAAAATCAATGGATTAGAACCAAACTCAAACTTGTTCTGTAACTCATTAATGCAGACTAACATACCAAAAATCAGCTAAATATCTCCAAGGATTTAGCAAAAAGTCCGGAAAACTGAAATTTCTTGGTAATTTCTATGTCCAGCATCTGTATCTTCCACAAAAATCAATGGACCGGAACCAAACTCAAACTTGTACTGTAACTCATTAATGCCGACTAACATACCTAAAAATCAGCTAAATATCTCTGAGGGTTGAGAAAAAAGTCCGGAAAACTGAAATTTCCTGGTAATTTCTTAGTCCAGCGCTTCCACAAAAATCAATGGAACGGAACCAAACTCAAACTTATTCTGTAACTCATTGATGGGGACCCACATACCCAAAATCAGTTCAATATCTCCCAGGGTTAGGAAAAAAAGTCTGAAAAACTGATATGTCCGGACTGACAGATGGACAGACGGACAGAGCGCAAACCTAAAGTCCCCTTCGGCTTCGTCGGTAGGGGACTAAAAAGCAATTCTTCCCTTCTACAATGTTTTTCGAAGCTTTTTGCTTGGGTACCAAAAAGTGTGATTGTGTAGGAATGGTTAAAAGCTTTATTTCCGCTTCAATTTCTTATAAAAATGGTAAGTTATTCCATCCCTACACAATCCTGCCTATTTATGCCCCTAAAGAGAAAAGCCTCAGAAAACATTGTGGACAATGAAGGAGTTGCTGTAAACAATGTTCACAATATTTCCTACCCAAATCAGTAAATATTTCTCAAATTCAAACAACTTAAAACTGTAGTCTGCAACTTGCTAGATAAATTTTTTTTATAATTAAAAGACTACAAAAGCAATTTATAGACTTACAATCATTAAACCATTAAGATAAAGCATTAGTATAATCCTTGTTGAAATAGTAGTATTTTTTTAACATTGTTCTATAACTTAATAAAAACTTATCCTTAATACTTATATGTAACTATATCTGAATCTGAAAGATTTTATGCTTACCATCTGTTGATGTTACTCTCAGTGTCTCAATATGTCAATTATAATGGATGCCCCCATCTTAGAGGTTAATACAGAATAATTACGTTATTTTTGTTTTCAATTCAAAAATCGAAGGTACTTTGAATTTGATTCTAATAAAAGTCAACTTATAATAACTTACCTATCCACTAAGACTACATCTTCTCTGAGAAGTCTGCATTTCTGTTTAGGCCACAATATACGAATGAGACTATTTTCCTTTAATTTGACATTACTTAGGGCACTTGCTAACTGTTTAATTGACTAAAATAAACAAAAGAAGACATCAAATTTATTCATCTGTCATCAACTGTAGCTATGAGGTTTTGGTCATCCTATAACAAGAATTTTCTTTCTTAATGCTATTTCAATTAGAGATAGACTTTAAAACTTTCTGAGGGACACATTTGCAAAGAAATCGAGAAGAAAATCGTGGAGAACAATTTTAATAGTAATGTTTAATAATGCCAAATATAAAGAGTGATGACATTTTTAGTGTGAAAACTAAAAGCTAAACCCATTACAAAAAGGCTATACTTTTACAAGTCAATTGATTGCTTGAATGGGGTTAAACTCCATTCTTAAAAGTATTTCAGTCATATTGTGGCAGCTGGAGCACCTAAAAAGGGATTCCTGGTATTTTTTACATCAGTACTACCACTATACCAATTCTGAGCCTTCAGCTGCTCTTAGGTTTATGAGGTAAGGTAGACAAATGTCGTAAAGGATATTTGCCCCGATCAGGGATCAAACCTCAAATTGCTACCAACTGCACTATGGCCACAGCTAGTTTTACAATGCAAAATTGAAGATAACAGTTAGAGCATTTAAACTTGAAAATAAGGGAAAAGATGGCCAAATACTTAGAGAGAAAAGGAGATATTGCAATTGGTACAAGTAATTTCTATTTTTTTCTCACATCATTTTCATGAATAAAAATTCTTTTGAATATCAAATGCAGGATCGTGTGTAGCAAAGGGTAAAATATCACCTTTACAACTAGCGTTTTGATTGGTCGAAAAAACTATTCATAAATCCATGAACAAAAATTTTGATCACGCAGTGATTTTGAATGCTTCTGCGCAAAGTAGTTCCATACAAAAAGGTATCAAAATTTGTAAAGCTTTTGGGTTTTTTTGCTCGATGCTATTGAATTTTAAGAAATGAAGAGAATATTTTTTGTTTTCATGGAGGTATGAACCGAAAAACCAAATCAAACAATGTATGAATCGGCTTTGTGTATTCATACAGTGTGATTAGGTTTTTCCGCGCTAAAAGAGTCCCATACAAAAAGGTATCAAAATTTGTAAAGCTTTTGCTTGTATGAACGGAAAAACCTAATCTCACAATGTATGAATACGCGAAACATACAGTGTGATTAGGTTTTTCTGTTCATACCTCCATGAAAACAAAAAATATTCTCTTAATTACACAAGAGGATTTTCAAAAGATTGAGATGAGTATATTCACTAACCTGAACACTTTTAGGTCTATCTGGCTCTTCCTCTGTCAGTATATAACCATCTTGTCCATCTGACCCCTCTACTTGTATGAAACAGTTGGTTGTGTGCCCTATACCAGATGGTAAAATCTTCTCACGTAACATGGCATTTATTGTGGTACTCTTGCCATTTGATGTTCTGGTGAATAAACAAACATAGGTTTAACCCAATGTATATATTTCAATACATTACAACACATTTCAACATTTTGATGCCATAAAAACTACCAAAACATTATGGGAAAAGGAGAATTGCTTCTAATGAGGAATTTCTCATTCCTCACACTTTATTCTTCCGTCTATAGTGCTTATTTCTTAATCTTTATCTTTAAAATGTAATGAAATGCATTTTTTACTATTGAGCAGTTTAATAGATTACCAGACAACAAAATTTTAGGCAGATCAAAATACAAAACAATTGCAGATGAAAATTTTAAATAGTCTGATTTTCAAAATCTTTGTCTCATTGTGTAGAAAATATTGTGGGAAATTACAAGCTATTTTCTTTATTTCCAACAATTTTTCTAAAGAACTTTTTTCTGGAGGGTAGTAAAAAAGTAGACTTACTAATACATGTATGTGGTAATCAGTAACATAAATTTTGCTGTCTAGCAATGGATTAACTGTGTCACTGATACTTTTGTAAGTTACCGCATAAACAGTCAAAGGCTTGTTCCTTTTTGAATTGTATGAATGGCTAAGTTTATATCCTTGACAAAAAAATGCACATATTAAACCCAAAGCCAAAAGAAATTATTCTTAGATTCAAATTCGAAAATGCTGCTGATTACATTGTTTTGTTGATGAAATTTTGAATTTCTTATCAACTTTTTGGGTAGAAAACATTGTGGATAATGAAGAAATAGCTTTTAACAAGCAATTTCTTAATTTTCTACAATGTTTTCTAAGACTAATTTCTTGGAGGCACCAAAAAGCATCATTGTGTGAATGTGTTTATCTATTTTTCCAAAACCTAAAAATCTCATACTGCAAGACCTGAACTCAAACCCAAAAAACATTGTCACATGACTAATAGAGCTAGCCAGGCCCATGGTTGCTACTCATCTAACAGCGTCAGCTGCAAGGGTATAAAGCAGGTGAATATAATTATTGATCGGCCACAATAAATAAACTACTGTATGGTTAATGATGAAAAGTGAGCCTTTTTAGTTTAAATATACAGCTTTACAATGTGGCTATTTGATATCTAATGTAAGGTTCTCCTTGATGTGCTTTGTGTATATGACTGAAAATGGAGCCTCAGTTAAACATCTCATCCAAAAGACATTAAAGTTGTTAGTTGGATTATTCCATGGCTGGAAACCTACAATCTTGTGATTTAAAGATGGGTGCTCTACCAACTGAGCAGATCTGACTGACTTTATTACCCAATTACTCCTATTATGAAATGAAGACACTTGACATTAAATATGAGACACTTACCTCCCAAAGAAGACCACTTTCATATGGTCTCGCCCCAATACCTCTGTTATACCACTTACACGCTCTCTGTATTCTTTTACTTTTTCTGTATAGTTTACATTCTCTAACGTTTTGGATGATTCTATATCTACAAGAAGGTATATACAAAACAATACCAAGGGCACAAAGAGAATATATCTGAATAGGATTTTACTTCGACATCAACAAAAAGGGATCCAGGGGACTTGACAGTCAGTTTAAACAGGGGTCCTTGTTTAGTGCTTAGGAGTCCCTGATTTTAACATTTCTTTATTTAAATACACCCATTCCCACACAAGCCCTACCTTTTATGCCTCTCAAGAAAAAAACTTTGGAAAACATTGTAGAGAATGCCAAAATTGCTTGTATCAAGCAATTTCTACATTTTCTACAATGTTTTCTATCTAAAAAGATGAAAAAAATTAAAATTCCTTCAACTTGAAATTTTAGTCTGCAGTTTCTTTCAATTTGGACCAGTCTAAAATTTTGTTGAGTGGGAATGGATTAATTACTGTCATACTTTTAAATAAATACTAAATCTTTCTATGCTGAATTTAAGCCATAGAGGGTCAATGGGACTCATATCAGACAATTCTTTTGGTCCTGGTTAATTATTTGTTTTCATTAAAACCCCTTTAATTATATCTGAATATCGCTTTTGAATCAACTTCGTCCTAAGTGATATAATACATAACGTCATTGCGTTATAATGTGAGTTTTCTAATGAAAGTGAATAATTCATAAATCATTTATTTATGAAATTTCAAGTCCCTATCCCACATATTTACCAATTACAAGAGAGCAATATTTCAAACAATCCTACTTGAATGAAGTTGCTGGTATATATTGAAAAAGATAAGTGAAAGTGAAAGCTACTGCAGCTCCCAAAATGGTTATAACAATATAGCTTTGGCAGATAAAAAGCTGGATTTGTTGTAATCAGTACAGATAGTTCTGCTTTAGATAATACAGCCTATTATACAAGAGGACCATGATGGTCCTAAATCGCTCACCTGAGGCATCTGCAAATTACAGTACTTTTTTGTATAAAAAAGACACAACTTGATCAAAATAAATAAAACAAATATAAGATTTTGGGCTTTGTACATAACAATCCAGTAATGCTTTAAAATGAAAATGAATGCCTTTGGCTTCATAGTTTAATCGATTACCAAACTATCCCAGAATTTGTCACCCTCAGGGAAAAAGGTTTAAAAAAGCATTGTGAGAAAGCAAGCAATTTCTCCATTTCTATTTAAGAAGAATCCTTTCAATGCGATTTATGCAATTTTCAATCCCAGGAGCAGAGACATTTTTTATCCTAAGAGCAAATTTTCCTTTAACATAGTACAAAATTATATAGTCATGCTACATACCAAATATGAATGCCCTTCATCTTATATTTCAGAAGGAGAAGACTTTTGCTCTAATTGGGTGTTTTCCAAAATTTTGGACCTCTGGGGCAGTGCCATGTTCTATCCCAGGGCTAAGATTTTAGCTAACATAGTAGAGAACCATCTGGTTATGCTATAAATCAAATATGAATGCCTTAGACTTTGTAGACTGGGAGGAGAAGACTGTTGAACATGGTCTAATTGAGCATTTTTACGAACTTTGGACACCCAGGGAAGGGGTGTTTTTTAACCTACAGGCATAATTTAATCAAAATGATAGATAACAGCCAGGCTATGCTACACTCAAAATGTTAATGCCCTCTGCCTTAAAATTTTTTTCAACATACTCAAATTTTGCATTTTTCCAAATTTTTGGACCCCTAGTCAGGGCCGTTTTTGACCCTTGGATGAAAACTTTTTGTGATATAGTACAAAACCATCTAGTTATGCTACATACCAAATATGAATATCCTAGACCTTATAGTTTAAGAGGAGAAGCCTTTTGAAATTGCTCTTATTAAGAATTTTTCCAAACTTCGGACCTCAGGGGCGGGGCCATTTTTGACCCCGGAGATTAAATATTTAAAAACTTGGTAGAGAACCATATGATTAAGCTCTTTACAAAATATAAAGGCCTTTGGCCTTGTAGTCTATGAAAAAAAAAAACATCAAAGATATACTAAAATTTCCAATTTTCAAATGCCGCGGTTACAAGAGTTTTTGACGGAATTAAATTCTTTTAACAACTTTTGAAGAGCTTCACACAATGAACATCCCTGCAAAGTTTTAGTTTGATTGGCCTACTGGTTTAGGAGGAGAAGATTTTTAAAGATATTTAAAGAAATACAAAAGATTCCCATTTTAAAATGCCGCGGCAACCAGAGTTTTTGACGGATTTAAATTCTTTTAACAACTTTTGAAAAGCTCCACCCAATGAATATTCCTGCAGAGTTTCAGCTTGATTGGCCTACTGGTTTAGGAGAAGAAGATTTTTAAAGATATTTAAAGAAATACTAAAGATTCCCATTTTCATATGCCGCGGTTACAAGAGTTATTGACGGAATTAAAATCTTTTAACAACTTTTGAAGAGCTTCACCCAATGAACATTCCTGCAAAGTTTCAGCTTGATTGGCCTACTGGTTTAGGAGGAGAAGATTTTTAAAGATATTTAAAGAATTACTAAAGATTCCCATTTTAAAATGCCACGGCAACCAGAGTTTTTGACGGAATTAAATTCTTTTAACAACTTTTGAAGAACTTCACCCAAGGAACATCCCTGCAAAGTTTCAGCTTGATTGGCCTACTGGTTTAGGAGGAGAAGATTTTTAAAGAAATTGTGGACGGACGGACAGACGGACAGACGGACAGACGGACGGACTGACGACGGACAACGACCGATCACAATAGCTCACCTCGCACTTTGTGCTCAGGTGAGCTAAAAAACATTAAAGGAATTTAATTTGAAACCATCTTGTGTTTTATGAACTCTTGTTTCATTATTTCATATTGAAATCTGTCCATAATTATGGTACCTTGTATTAGAAAGTTTGACATTTTGCTCTTGATCTAACCAGAATAAACTTTTATTTAAGAATATCTAGTGGTGATAAGGGATTAATATGAAGTTATGCTCCAGGAAAATACAGATGCATGCATTACATAATTTTGATAAGTATGTCTTACAAAATCTAAGAGTTGTTAAGAATTGAATATGTTACCTTCAACAAAAACATCTGCCTCTTTAATATAGTCAGTTATATCTTTGAAGATTTCATTAATATGTTTTTTTGCTTGTCCAAACAATTTCAAAGGGGATGATGGAGACATTCTACCATTGCCATTTCTACCGTTCCCCATACTTCTGTACTCCGAAGCTCCTGCATCTCCAGAACCTAGAATAACAAGATGGAGATATGTGTCAGCAGAGCTACAGGTAAATAGTTATTGTACAGAAGTAGCTGAACATCCTCATCACACATCTTCTAATAAAGGATCCCAAACCTCTTACCACACAGTCACTTTTTTTGCCCTTCAAGAAAAAAAAATCGGAAAATATTGTGCAATTTCTTCATATTGGACAATGATTACTACCCAGAAAGTTGAAAAAATCTAAAATTTAAATAACTTTAAGTTGTTGTCTGCAACCCATTTAAATTTGGACTATTCTAAAATTTTGCCGTCTGGTAATGGGTTAACTCTTGTCATGTTGAACATAGATTCCTGATTTGGTAGTAGTTCTAGACAAAGATCAGCCTGCACATATGTGTGTCTAGACCTCCTGCTTGTTCCTTAAAAGCTAAATTTCTTTTAAAGTTTTCATTAAAATGACTTCTTTGTATGATTTCAGCTCTTTGATTTAAATGGATTTTATAGAGGAGTTTATTGAGCATGACAAGGGATAATCTATATTAACACCATTGCGTCATCTTAAGTTGTAACCGAAATTTCAATTTTTAACACCTAAAGAAATGCTTCACCAACATGAAAATGTAAACAATATTTGAAAAGTTAGTCTACAAAGTGAGCACATTGCTTAGAACGATAAAAAATTTCATCAGCTTTTTTCATTTGATGCAGAAATTCAGACACATAACTCAAAGCACCAACACTAGGAGTAAATAGACAGTGAATGCAGTGACAAACTGACCCCTTGAGAGAAATTTCTGCGGGTCAAAACTGGGTATTTTGATACCTCGGGGCTCAAGTTTTTAGTGATGCTACTAATGTACCATTATCATATACATGTACACAGTGTATAAATGAATTATTAACTTCATATCTTTATCCAGATGTATTATTTGTTTGTTTGAATGGGGTTTTATGCTGCTTTCAACAATCTTTCAGTTATATTGCGGCGGCTGGAGCACCTAACAATGGAATCCTGGTATTTCTCACACCAGTACTACCATTATATCCCTTCCTAGCCTCCAGCTGCTATCTCACATAGGTCTACGATTATCGACCTATTGGTGAAAGACATATAGTCTGAAAGGATGAGTACCGCTGTCTGGAATCGTACCGAGATGTATTAATGTGAATCAACATTAATAAGGAAAGGTCTGTTGGCATCTTAACTGTCAAATCTAAAGCTTTACTCACTTTTGGGAGTGTTTGCTGGCCATGCTCACTGATGCCTGGGAGGAAGTTTGACTTAGATTCAAAACAGCGCTGATTTGTAAATTGTTTTATCAGAAACATGTAGCAAACAAAAAATAATATGATGATTGGTGACTTTAAAATCATAACTCAAGCTTCAATAAGCTATAGTCAAGACGTTCAAGTTGCAAAACTATCATTGATTTTAGCAATTTTCAAAATTCAAAGTCTACTTTTACTCTACAAGTATGATTTGATCAGTGAATATATTTTTTGATTGACAGCAGCGATCCATCATTTAAGAATAATTTACAGCAAAACAAAGGTTAAACTGGATTTGTCCCTTATTATCAGAACACTTTATAAGTGATGAACCAGGTCTTTGCCCTTTGTACCTTAAAGAACAGCCAGTTCAGTGTGATCCTACTGCAAGAGTCTATATACTTAAAGGGCTGTGGCACTTACAAAAGTTTGGCACTAACCCCTGGACATACAAAAGATTACCTATTAAGTCTTTTTAGGATTTTTAAAACACACAACTCAAGAATTTCATCTTCAGTGGTTCGGAAGTGGAGATTTTTCCACCTGTCCCTGATCCAAGCAAGACAAGACTTTCTACTTGTCCAGAATCAAAATGAACTCTTGGACACAAAAAAGTGAGGAGATAATTTTTCAGTAAAAAAGTGTTTTTAACCCTTTCCAGTACAAACCCGGGATTTTACGTCACTGTGGTTTTATACTTCAGAAAATATTGTGGATAAAGAAGAAATTGCATGTAGCAAGCAATTTCTCTTTTTCCAACAATATTTTCTAACACATAGGATAGTTTCATTTCAAACTGCACCCAATTCTTTGAAGGAATCCAATAAATGTTCAATCAAGGATCATTTCTGTGAAATTTGCCCTGCCCCTTAAAGCTATGTTTTTCATCCAATCAAAATTCTTTGAAGGAATCTGATATAGGATCATCCAATGATAATTTCTGTAAAATTTGGTTGAAATCAATAAACTGGTTATAAACAGTTTTCATTTTTGTCTGCAACCTCTTTCAATTTGGACTAGTCTAAAATTTCCAAAAACGGGAAAGTGTTAAATTAAAAGCTCCAAGCCTTATGTTTAGGTACTCATTGGAACCACCTTGACAAGCCGATTCAAATTAGTACTACAGCATAGGGTTTGAATTGGACTAATAATGAAATTTCACATTTTGAAATGACTCCCTCCATTTGAAGAATTATAAAATGATTATATACTGAATGTTTTCTTTTCTTCATTACCAAATAATAGTTTGAGTAGGAAATTCTACTTAAACCTTGTAATGCTGAATAAATTCCATTTTGAAATCAAAGGGCTGAAAGCATTGGTAGTACCTATATTGTTAAGTCATTAATTTTTCTTTTAAAAATTAAATTCATATACAACTCTGTCAGGAAAAATACAAACAGGAGGTGTCGAGTAAGATCAGACTCCACTTATGAGCAGGCTGATCTTAGTCTACACCTCATGCCAAAAACGGATTATTCCGGGTTCAGCATGACAAGGGTTAAAAGGAATTACATAATTGAATTTCTTAAAATTCAAAATACATGTACATTTTTAAATAGCACTTCTACATACCATTCAAAACATATGTAAATTGTCTTTTTTTCCCAGACATGACCTTATTATCTGCCCTTACTTTCAATAATGACTCCATACATAGTCAACCCTTTTTCATGATTTTTAGCTTTATTGTCATAATCAAAATATAATCTATTATACTTCCTCAATGAGTCCCCTAAAGCCAAATGTTAACAAATCACAAAATATTTGACAGCTGATATTTTTTCTTTATCTAAGTTAAATACAAAATGACCATTCTACCAGGGGTGTTGAATTCCAATGCCAGACTTGTGACAAAAGCTTCACTACTTGCAGATAAGTAAATATTTCAAAGCCACTTAAACGGGGACAAATAAATACCAAAACAAATTTTGGAATCGTACATAATAGATCTCATAGCTTATTGTCCTAATGTTTACATTGAAGCAAGGAAAAAATTGTTGTTCATAAAGAAAAGACTGGTTTCAGCATTTTCTACCACATAGAACATAAAACAATTTTTTATCAAAATCTATATATTCACCTTTTATGTGGACAAGTTCATTTTCATTCTGGACTAGCAGAAATTTACCTCCAACTTGTCAGAGGTCAAGTGGATAAAACCTGTATTTCCACATCTGCTTCTACCCTCTACTATACATAAGGAATATTACAACAGTGTGTTTTTCCATATGTTGTTATCGTGTTCGAGAATCGTGTGTAGGTATTTTTTTATTGGATGAGACCGAAGGTTGAATCCAATAAAAATACCTACACACGTTTTGAGAACCCGATAATAACAAATAGAAAAACACACTGTTGTAATATTCCTTTCATTATATACCTTTTAGGGCATGACATTAAGAAAATTCTTTTAAATGATTAAGAAATAACCAACTTTCCGAAAAAACCTGAACGTCAATACACAGAAAAGTAGTCCGCGTTTAACGGTACTCGACGAATACGTTTTTTGGTACACACCGAATTATGATTTTTTCTGTCGAGTTGTATTAGATAGCCATATTTTAATTAATATCATTTATAGGTATAAAATAAATTTAATTTTCCAAAATTGATCACTGGTTGACCTCTGCTGGATCCAATCTCCTTTTCATTTGTTTGATAGAACTTCAAGGGGGTACTTTTCTGTGAGACAGATCAACAACAAAAAAAAAAATTACCTCTTTGATCTGGATTCTCCATTGAAGAGTATACAAATTCTCCTGACATAATGACTCTATCAAAATCTGTTAGTTTGGCCTTCCTACAGTTGATCTAGAATTAAAATATGATAAATCCTCAGAAAAAAGAAGGAGAGACAGTTTAAAGTTATGATATGTGCAAGAGTTATTGTGAATAAAGAATGCCCTTCAAAATGCCATTCTCTGGATTATTCAGTGTTTTCTCTAGCCTTTATGTGGACAGGGCCGTAAAGGGCCAATTCCATAAATTTGAAGCCCTCAGAATTATAAAATAACAAGCATTCTGAAGTATTGCATGGCAATACCAAGTCCCTTACCGGTTTTATTTATATCCCTGGAGCGGTATATTTTTTGGGTGGTAAAGGGATTACTAAGCTGCAAAATATTACAGTTGTATCAGATTATGAGCAATTCTTAAACACACGCACATACACACAAACATAAAAAATAGGTGTCTCTTTTTGTTGTTAGCTAAATTATACTTCATACAGTCGTCTGTTCCAAGAGAAATAAGACCCTTAAGCCCAAAAACTTTGAAAAAAAGCTTTCAAAAATCTGTCTAGGATTGTGAATGCTTTTCGGTTATCAATATTGACTCACAAACCAAAAATCAGCACAATATCACAAACGGTTAAGAAAAAAATCAGGAAAACTGAAATTTCCTGGTAATTTTTTAAGTCCAGCATTCGTATTTTCCTCAAAAATCAATGGACCTAAACCAAACTTAAACTCATTCTGTAACTCATTGATGTGGACTTACATACCAAAAATTAGCTCAATATCTTTGAGTTAAGAAAAAAGTTCGGAAAACTTAATTTCCTGGTAATTTTCTAAGTCCAGGATCCATATCTTCCTCAAAAATCAATGGCCCGGAGGGCCGGAACCAACTAAAACTTGTACTGAAACTAATTGATACGGACTCACATACCAAAAATCAGCTCAATATCTCTGAGGGTTAAGAAAAAAAGTCCAGAAAACTGAAATATCTTGGTAATTTCTAAGTCCAGCATCCGTATCTTACACAAAATTCAATGGACCTAAACCAAACTCGAACCTGTTCTGTAACTAATTGATACCAACTTACCAAAAATCAGCTCAATTTCTCTGAGGGTTAAGAAAAAGTCTGGAAAATTTAATTTCCTGGTAATTTTCTAAGTCCAGCATCCATAACTTCCTTAAAAATCAATAAACTGGAACCAAACTAGAATGTGTTCTGTAACTCATTAATGTGGACTCACATACCAAAAATCAGCACAATATCTCTGAGGGTTTAGAAAAAAAGTCCAGAAAACTGAAATATCTTGGTAATTTCTAAGTCCAGCATTTATATATCTTCCACAAAAATCAATGGACTGGAACCAAACTCGAACTTGTTCTGTAACTCATTGATGTGGACTCACGTACCAGAAATCAGCTCAATATCTCTAAGGATTAAGAAAAAAAATCCGGAAAACTGAAATTTCTTAATTTTCTAAGTCCAGCATCCGTATCTTCCTCAAAAATCAATGCACCAGAACCAAACTCAAACTTGTTCTGTAACTCATTAATGTGGACTAATATACCAAAAAACAGCTCAATATCTCTGAGGGTTTAGAAAAAAAGTCCGGAAAACTGAAATTTCTTGGTAATTTCTAAGTTCAGCATTTGTATCTTCCACAAAAATCAATGGACCAGAACCAAACTCGAACCTGTTCTTAAACTCATTGATGTGGACTCGCATACCAAAAATCAGCTCAATATCTCCCAGGGTTAAGAAAAACTGATATGTCCGGACGGACAGACAGACGGACGGAGGGACAGACGGACGGAGTGCAAACCTATAGTCCCCTTCGGCTTTTGCCTGTAGGGGACTAATAACAAATGAGCGTCTAGATTACCCTGTATGGAGCTTATAGACTAGAAGGGGTGAGTAAACAATTACTATTGATAAGTAAATTTTTCGTAAAGGCCCGTGACTAAAATGATCCTCGTTTTCGAATTTATAAACAGGTCCAAGTTTAAAATAGCACATAAACAGACATCCCAAGGAATCTTTGAGGTAGCCAAGACGATCTTCGATGGAATTTTAAACTGCGCCAAAAATGGCCCAAAAAACAATTTCTAGTGTGTCAAAACCAATTTTACTGTGCTAAAAAACATAAAAATGCGGACTTGAGAAAACACTGGATCATTACTACAATAGATGATCATCCTTATCACTAAATAGTTATGTTTCAAATGAATATCAGAGATTAACAAGAGCACTGCCTATGGGTGCCTAGGCTCGCCTATTGGGTGCTGGATAGTGGAAAAAAAAGCACAAAATGCATCTAGATTTATCCCCCTTGATAGTATAGGTTGCTCTTTTGAAAGTGAACAAGTGTGCCAAGTTTCAAGTGAGTGCCTTTAGTAGAACAAGAGATACCACAAAATATCAAAGTTTTCGCACAACGACGACACCAAGGCTATAGCAATACCTCTCGAAAACAGCAAAGCTTAAAATGCTGAGCCATTCTTGGGTTAGTGATGATATTCAATTAATATTTATTATGAGTTTAGAATAAGGGAATTTAACCTTTATAATTGCAGGCAATATTTTGCAAGTAGGCAGAATTGCAACTAGCTAGCATTGAACCTCACCAGCATGTTTCCTTTTTGATTAATAGCTTTCACTACACATATTTCTTTTTTAATCATATTCTAATTCATTAGTTTTTCAAGATTAACATGTTCAATGCATCACTCTCTCACTTTAGTCTTTTTAAAATAACTGGCAAAAATTGCTAGCACTGATAAAATCTACATGCGAACTCATATTCTGTCTAGCATTTTGCTAGTTTGCTAGTGACTCTCATCGATTTTGCATTGCTAACAATAGGCACCTGTGCAGTTTTGTCTGACCAACAATAATAACCTTGACTTGCCTGACAACCCATTTTGTCTTTCAGGTTTGATATCAATATTTAATTTCTTGTACATTATCCATTAACCCTTTCATAATTTATTATTAAAATAGACGCCATAAAGGTGACTTTATTAGTATTAGGTCATACAAGGTACTTTCATACTTTTAGACAGGCTTATTTTTAGATGTTGGGTGGAATCACAACCAGGTGCCTGGCTAGCTCAGTTGTAAGAGTTGTGCTAGTGTTCATTGGTTCAAGGGATCAAGTCCTCCTTGATTCACTTTACTGGCATCAGAGGTAAATAAAGAAAACTGGATTTAGCCTTCTGGGAGCGACGAAGAGCTTTTGAACTTATCAAAAAAATTCATGTCCAGCTCAATATGATAAATAGGAGGAGTGTAGTAGGGGAAATTCGGAGTAACTCGGACAGGTAAACAATACTTTTCCCCAACACCGCCCCTACTACAACTTCTCGGGCGTTCACGGTTGCAATATCGGTGGAATATACTAAAGTAATCCAAATTGTTCGACAAAATTCATTGGTCGAAGTTGTTAAGTTGATAAAAGAAACAATTTTTAACGAAATAAGAATTACGTTGAAAACGGGTAAACTCGGACATAGACCGGGGTATCTCGGACAGTCTCTGGACACAGAGTAGGTAAACTTGGACAGCTTCAAGGTTTTAAAAAAAGCAACTTTCCATCAGCCAAGAAGAACATTTTCCCTTTTCTCGTGATTACTACAACAAATTGAAGATATGTAATACGATACAAATGTCTTGAAACTAGTCTATCAGCCATCTTTAGTGATTATTTTCAATCATGATGAACCTCACGATATATCGTGAGTTGGCTAGCAAAACCTCGTAATTACAGAAATGTTTAAGATGTGTTAAGGATGTTATAGTCACACATCGATGGTATATGTATTCTTTGGAAGAATTTTCTGGGCTGATAAACAGCCATACAATGTATTTATGTTACTACAATGCACGGATCCAGAGGGGGTCCAAACGCCCCCTTCCCCTATCAAATCTCGAAAAAATATCGTGAATAAACATTTTTATACAATTAGTTTTATGCAAAACTATTCACTGTATAACATTAATTACTAAAGGTACACACACACTTGTTGTCGGCGTTAGGCGAGCAATACCCTGAGATAGCCAGTCGTCCAAACAAAATGTCGCATTGTGTGAGTGTGGATACTGATCTGTCTTTGTCAAGTGATACATTATTGCCATTGGTCTGTATATATTTATGTAAGACAACATATGAAATAGGACCCGTCACCTAACCTGCTCAGGGGAAGTGCGAAAAGAAAAGTGCTGACTAGATTAGGTGGATTGCACGGGCTGACCGGGACGAAGCTTTCCAATTTTTGCAGATTTTCTTAGTGTAAAACATTCCTACTACCTAACTGTATCATGTTTAACCTCTGCTGGAGCCAATTTGTTTTCAAGTATTTGTTTAACAAAACAACCGGAAGGTCCCTTTTCGACTTTCTTTCTCAGTCTAAAAAAATATGCCATTATGCATTTTTGTTTTTATCCATTTAAATTCTATAGTTAAGCATTATGCAGATTATCAGTTAAAAACTTTAAAGTTGCAGTTTCCAAGCAGCCCAAGAACTGTGTCAAAGTGTCCTTCCTCGCACTTAAAGCCAATATTGCAAAACTGCATCGGGCCTTTATATTTATTGTTTTTTGACGCCAGAGGTAAAGTTTTTCTGCCACGACATACTATTAACTGTTTTGATTTTTTTGCGTCCTATCTACGAAAATATGGGACCTTGAAATGTAGTGACGAATCTATGAATAGGATGATAGCATTTTCATGGTTTGGATGGTGCACAAAAATGCAATGTTACGATCTCTGAATTAGAGGTGCATGCCCACAATGTAAACTCCTTTCACCATCACATTCTTCATCATAACAAAGAGGGGAAAAGTCGTATTTGATTTCAAGCGGCAACAGCATATATGCGGCTGGAAACCAAAATCTCACAACTACAGTTTAAATTAGCTGTAGTTACGAGAACCATTACTAATAGGTATGTTAGTCGATGTTTTGTTGAATAACGGTTATTCTACCATATTTAAGTGTAATATTAGTATTTATTCTATAGAATATTGACGGATGAAAATTTAAGCCAAATTGTAGGTTTAAGTCTACAATATATTAAACGGTGGGTGAAAAAGAAAAACATATTAAAATGATTGGTTGAGGTATTTCTCTTTCCCGACAATATTTTGCTTATTTTTAAAGACCTTTTACTCCCCAGAAAATATACAAATTAGGGCTTGTTTGGGAGAAGGTTATCTTAAACAATTTTTCGAGTTTCTAGTTGGAATCTAGAATTCAAGCCCTAGGTCTATAAAGAAATGCACGAAGAATATTTGTGTCCGACTTTACCCAAGGTCTTAAATTTAGCTCATTTAAACTCAGACACTTTGTTTTCTGCCCTTTTTAACCATTTTAAAAGATCTAAGAAAAACTAAAAAGTGTTTAAAAGTAAACTTCAATATATTTTAAATATTATTGTGTACAGTATGATTAAATGTAATATTCTTTATTTACGTTTGACTTGGATTTTATATTGTCCTTGAAATTTTTCTGTTGACGCCTATTTATGGAGTTTCGGAAACACCTACAGTCTTTGCATGCGCTGTGAAGAGCATACGTCATGAACTACGTCACAGGGTGTCTTTAATCATCCACAGTCGGTAAGTAACACGTGACAGCTTAAAATAAAACTTCTATGAAAATGATTTGTGGAAAAATGCTTCATTTTGCGAAAGAAAACAGCTGATAGTCCGAGATTACCCACTCGTCCGTGTTTACCAAATTTTCCCCTATTTGACGTTGGGTAAAAACACGACCAGGTACCTAGTAGAGCGGCGGTGCTAGTGTTCCGGGGGTCGTGGGTTCGAGTCTCATGTCGGGCACACCATTTACTTTTGGCTAATTCCCCTGTCTATATCTTAGTGTTTATTATAAAACATCAAATGTTGGCAAGTCCCTGTTCTTAGAAGCTGAGGCCGATAAAGTTCTGAAAAGCTGAAGGTCATCAGCTGTCACTTTGGCAAGGCTAACCGAACAGGGCTTGTCTGTAGGTGATCATAAGATGTAGCCCATACATTGCACCTTAGGCAAATTAAATTCAAAATGAAATATCGTGCAAAGATGTACCTGACATTAATTATGAAAGTAAAATATTATGAAACGTGCTTTCTCTTTCATTTCGTCTGATTTACATAAACTGGTACCCTGCTTATCTCAAAATTAAGTCACGATTCGTCCAATTAAAAATTCGCTCCATTTTGCAATAAATACGTAAATTAATATTATTTTCAAGCAATTTATCTACTTTGGTCAAAGAACAAGCAAAGTTAAGCGAGAGTAGTTGTTATCTTTGAAATTCCCGAGTGAATTTTTAAATGCGGAAGATGAATAATATACCTATTATTTTTCATTTTTCATCACTTTTAACTGTGCAATGACTTCCAAATACAATGAATATTTTTATCCCCAATAACCCTTTGTTTAAATTGTATCCAAATATTTAAATGTTATATAGACAACATAGATATCATTACTCGATCTGAGTAGCAGATATTAATATATATTGCATATACGAGATCGGACTGTTACAGTCGTACACCTCAAGTTCATAAAGTTCGTGGAGTTATAGAAGTCTGGTGTCTGTGACATAAGCGTTAGCTTCTATATGCCATTTTGGTTTCTCTTTCTTAACTTGATGCTATATTCCTCTGTATTCATCATAAATACTGGTCATTGCACGTTATAATTATTTTGTTCTATATATAGGGATTGTGGGGTTGATCGGGTAACTTCGGTAAATTATATAGTAAAATAATGGAGACTTCGGTAAAAAAGGTAATTATAGTGTATGGTCCGACCGGGTAAAACACGACCCATCTTATTTAATTTTGACAGTTTGTAATAATCACAATTTTATCTTGGAGTAAATATTTGAACTTGAATAATTGGCCGAGAAACAAGAAATTCATTTTGAAATAACTTCTGTAAAATCAGAAAATGTGAAGATGAAAGAGAGAAATCAAGAACGTTCAACCCATTCCCACACAAGCTGTTAAAACATTGCGGAAAATGAATAAATGGCTAGCATTAAGCAATTTCTTCGTCATCCACAATGTTTTCTATCCTATAATGATATCAACTTGAAATTGTCGTCTGCAGCTTCTTTCAATTTGGACCAGTGTAAAATCTGTGTGGGAATGACCCAATCAGCGAAGAAAGGTTGAAAGGATGGTCTTTTTTTTTTTTTTTTTTTTTCAAAGATTCATCTATTTATTCTTAATTTTCATCGTAACGACAAGAAAATAATGGCGGTGAACTTGTTTTAACATGCAAATTTAATTTTTATTTACCCGTTGAATTTTCAATTCATACATCACCAGGAAAAAAGATACAAAAATGCGTGTAACAGAGTGATACAACATCTTTAACTTTTATCATTTTCTTTTACGAGTTAATTTTTTAGACAGGTTTAGAGCGCTATACTCGAAGTTACCTGAAACCGATTGTGGCATCCCATTACTGATATGGCACTCTATACTATCCTATATTAGAACTCACTCGCTTCGTATATACAGAATTTAACTCTTGGTAATATGTATATGTATACATGTATATAATTAAAAGATCTAGAATTATGTTTTATAATCCTACATTTAAAGTTAGCTGTCCTGATTGACAAATTGGTTATAGGACTGTCAAGGGTTTTTTTCTAGTTAAAATGAAAGTCAAACATATATAGGTTATTCCTGTAAACTTATCGATCTATGTATATTATTTATAATTTTGTAGTCGTAAAAAAACTGTGTGTCTTTCAGCTATAGCATAACGGATTTAATTTGATTTGAGTTGTCCATTTATTTTTGTGTCTTGATTTGAGAGCATTCAGACTGGGAGACTCTGCAATTGAATTCGGTAAATTTTTCCACTGATTAACGATTTTTCTATCATAGCAGTATTTCTTGATGTAAGTAATTAATTCTGATCTTAGTCAGCTTACCGCTGGTGTGACATAGATTTGGTTCCAAGTCTATGGTTTTCGAAGAAGTGACATCAATTTTATTCAGGATTTTATATGTTTGGATAATACTGATTTTTTTTTATACAATACGGAAATATCCCTGACAGTGTACAGAAAAAGCCCGATATTGTATCGTCAGATTAGGACAGGCTCGCCAGCCAATTCCCGTGTGTAATTTGGAAAAGTCTCTTACTGGACATCTGATATAAACCAAGTTTACTCCCTCCCCCAAGATTTTTTTAACTCACTAGACCGCATTTAAAAAAAACATTTAATGAAAGACATAAAACTTCCATTCAAATTTTTGAAGATGGACTGTTTAAGTCTAGACCCTCACGTAATACAAGCATTTCCCCCAGTTCTAATTCGCCCAAGATCTTTAGAGTAAGCGATCACTGAGCTCTATACAACGGTTATCGAATGCAACAAAGAGTACAGTTTGAACCTGAACGCACCCAACTTAAGGGATTGCCGGTTAACCCATTCCCACACAGTGATGGTTTTTGAAAAACAATTTGGTAAAACTGTGTAAAATGAAGAAAGTGCTTTTTGCAATATTTTCTACCAAGAGAGTGTAAAACTTGTCTTCTGCAATTCCTTATAATTTGGACCTGTCTAAAATTTCACCGTCTGGTAATGGGTTAATAAAAGGGATGATAACTTAAGTGGCACCATCCCAATTTGCTGAACATTAATCTTAATTAAAGATACTTATTTTTTTTATACAATTGGAAGACTTTTGTTTGTTTCTTTGCCTTCTACTTATGTTCTAGACCAATTGTATATAGCATCGTTGCCAAAATGACAAATTTGAGAAACTCGCACAAAATGCATAATCGAAAGTGGCCGCTAACTGCCATAAGCCTACTGATAGTTCTTCAATACATTCTCACAAAATTGAGTGCAAACTCGTTGCATTCTAAGGCTTTTTCTGACATGGTTAATCTGAACACTGATGATTTTCAGACTCAGCATTGCCATTCTTTTAAACAATTTAGATTATGGCATTATCGTCAAAATTTGATTTTAAATTACTGTAATCAAGCTGGATGCAGTACTTATCCGTCCGACATGTTCCATAAAAAGTTGCACTCTCCGAGAGATTTGTAAACTCTTTTTTTACAATACCATCTTTGTCGGTCTATCTATCTGTGAGTCCATAAGTCTGTCTATCTTCCCTCTTATCTCGGGACAAAATCTAATATTATCTTGCAGGTTTTTTTTAAAACCCTTTCTTGTTTTGCAAATTTAAGACCTGTCCAAAATCAAAGATTTGCAGACGAACATTTAAAGTAGATTTGAATTGAAAAATAATCATTCAGTAGGGTAGAAAATATTGTGGAAAAAGAAGAAATTGCTTGTTACAAGCAATTTCTTCTTTTTCTACAATGTTTTCTCAATCATCAGTAGTATAAATTCATAGGGACGTAAAAATATGGATTGAACAGGAAAATATATTTATCAGTCTTAGTCCTAGCTATGCAGGAAACATATATCGTTTCATTTTCCGAAGGTCATGATTCAACATGCCATGCACTTACTTGTCAAGGCAAATTCTTACTTCGTGTGATTCTACCATGTGGGGACATATTTTGGTTTTGACCCTTACAAGTCATGCTGAATCCGTGATAAGGTTGTTTTTGACAGGAGGTATACCACATATGAAATGGCGGATCCAGGATTTCTGTAAAGTGGGTTTAAACTTACCAATGCAGGGTTCGTTTTTCTATCACAGTAAATCCTGTATTAAGCGACCACTCGACTGCATACATAAATTATTACAGAATTCGGGCTGAATCTTTTGTAGCTTGGCGGACTCATTAAAATCGTCTCATTAACGGCCGATTCTAATGAGTTTAAAAGTTGTGATTTTTCTGGAAAAAAAAACCTTCTCTCACTTCTTAAGAGTTTCACTTTAAAAAGCGATTTCGATAAAGGTCGCGTAATGGAAGTATACGCTCAACCCATTCCAACTCAAGCCCTCCTTTTTACGCCCCACAAGAAAAAAGCTTTGGAAAACATTGTGGACATTGAAGAAATTGCTTGTAACAAGCAATTTCTTCATTATACACAATGTTTTCTATCCCAAAAGACGAAAAAAAAAAAAAAAAAATTCCATCAACTTGAAATTGTTGTCTGCAGCTTCTTTCAATTTGGACCAGTCCAAATTTTTCTTGTGTTGGAATGGGTTAACAAAAGTACGGATGGCTCGAGCAAGGTCGACTGTATAATCAGAAATGATAAGGTTACCGGGGGGTGTGTGTCAAACGAAACTAAATTCGCCACCCTTATATGTTCCATTCAAGTCAGTATAGTTTATATAGTGCTTACTGTGATTTCAGACCTTTGAAATTTTATGCGATTCCGAAAAGAATTTCATACCTTCTGGCAATTTCTTGTTTTAACTCTGAATTCATTGTTTTGGTCATAATCAAATTTAAAAATGAATAAACTTAAAGCTGCAATACATATCATTAAAGTTGTTTTATTATACAAATCAATTTTTGATGAACAAGTTGATTTTGAAACTAGTTATTCTCAAAGAGATGCTGCTTATCATTAACCATTCCCTCACAATTGGGCATTTTGACGAAAATTAAAAAATAAATGGGAAAATAAACAAGCAATTTCTTCATTTTCCTCATTTTTTTCCCAACCAGAAATTTTACTAAGATTTTGTCATGTTGTAACAGGTTAAGTAACCTCGGTTATTTATATTGACAACCTTTAGCAAAGAAGATAACATAACAACCAATGCTTTGCTAGCTTACAGTACTTTTAGTACTTTGATTCATGACGAATCACATATCAGTTGATTTGTTGAATGGGGTTTTACGCCGCTTTCAACAATATTTCAGTTATATCGCGGCGGCTGGAGCACCTTAGAATGGAATCCTGGTATTTCTCACACCAGTACTACCATTACAGCTTTTCCTAGCCTCCAGCTGCTATCCCACATAGGTCTACGATTTTCGACCCATCGGTGAGAGACAAATAGTCGGAAAATATGAGTGCCGCCGTCGAAAAATCGAACCCGGGACCTCTAGATTGAAAGTCCGACGCGCTACCAACTGCTCAATGACGGCGGCTCACATATCAGTTGAAGCGTTACTTTTAGAGAGAAATCAAAGTACTGAAATTGCTGTTAGCTAGCGAAGCATCGCTTTGTTAAGTAATTTGCCTTTGTAGGTTAGAAAACATTGTGAACACTGAATAAATTGCTTGTTACAAGCAATTCTTCATTGTCCACAATGCTTTCCGAAGCTTTTTTTCTTGTTTCTTAAAACGCGGGATTGAATGGGAATGGGTTGTATTTCATGCTTTTGATGGCGTTCTCTACAATAAAGTTAATAATTAATGTTAATATATGTTCACTCATTTTGAACATAATGTGCTTGAATGTGCTAAATTACCTAGGAGATGAATTTGCAGGCAGGGTTTGCAATATTCCTGAAATACACATGAACTACTTTTTTGGCGTAGACATCAATGTATTTACTGGTTAAGCCTCCAGTGGCAGTTTGCACTCAACGAACTCTTAGAAGACCGCAAAATTTTGTCTGTTAACGTTAACTAGCAAAGCTGACGCTTTGCTAGCTAAAAAAGAGGCGGAAAAAACAACGAGACATATCCAATGATTTTCTTTATTAGCGCTATCAATGGATGGCTGCTCACACCCACCGACCTCCAATAAGTCCCTCTTTCTGATAATCTGCTCGCCAGAAGATCATCGCTGTTCGACTTAGATATAAAAGGTCTTAGTTTGTATAATTTGACAGGAATGTGAAACAAAGAGCAACTCTTTGATTGGAGACCTAAACGTCGTAACTTTTTCTGGAATAAGCTGTAATTACGACGTTTAGGTTACCAAACAACAAAATGCTATAGGCTTAAATGGAGGAGTTAAACGTTCACTTCCGGTCTGGATGAATGTTTTGTCTCTTTATACTATTGACCACTCGCAGCCCTGTCCACTTACTTCTTTGGTCCCTCTCATTGACTCCAACAAGAAGTCCCGCTTCGATTTTTAACGGCGCTATCAAGTTCGCAAAATTTAAGGCTATAGTAGCATGCAACAAAAAAGTAAAATGGTTGGTTGGCGGGTTAAACGTCGTAAGCTGTAGTTACGACGTTTTAGTCGCTAAACCAACAAAAATGTCCCACAAAGCGGCGGCAAATGTTGGAGTTCAGACCTGAATTCCGGGCTGAATGAATGATTTGATTGGTCGACTGGTTATTTGATTAACAACCGCGATTGGTCAATCGTAGAGTAGTCCTAAAGGACAGAAGTTATGGAATGCAAGGAATAAATGAAATTTGAATAAGAGAACCAAATTGGCATGTGTGCAACTGCTGGTTTTGAAGAATTCGTTCTTGAAATATTTCACCTGAATCGAATTATATGGTCTTGACATGAAATCCTTAAAACAAGCAATAAAATCCACCAAGAAAATTTAAAGAAGATTTCTAAAATTTGAACTACATGTATTTACCGTCTATAGAAGTAAACTAGGCCTTCGTTCTTTGGAGCTAAAACCGAAAAGAAAGGAGTAGAAAAGTGTGAGTTACTCAAGACGGTCGATTCTACATTTTACTATAGTGTTTTCGAAAAGAAAATCCGGGGGGGGGGGGCATGTAATCAGTGATTGTATAGGAAATTGCTATCGCCGTATTTACCGGCTCCCTGCTGAGGATGACAAAACGCTCAATAACAAATTTGCAATGAACCAAAATGGCGTAACTACAGCTTTTTTCCATTCACCGACGAATATTATAAAGACGAGTACATTGTCGATTGGACCTCCTCCCCCGAGATTTTTTAACCGCTCATAAAAATGGTACTCTGATGTGTACACTAATATCAAATCAAGATTTTAAGAGGGATCGCTAGCTAATGTTTTATCAACATATACTCAGTCCTGGAGCCTTTTAGTCAGTCTCTTCCTTCATATGATGATTAACAAGGTTTGAAATGTAAGAATGATTCAGATCCTTCGTTTTGTCGACATGTTTTACATGATCAAGTCCGCCTCGCCTTTATTTTCTTTGCCACATTATTTATCCAGTGCGCGACTTGCACACTCTTCTGTTTTGATACACAGTATGTGATGATGAATGTTTTCTGTGTTCGGTTCACAATTACGTATTTATTTCCGTTAAAACAAACAAGCTGGTCTTGATCTCGAGTCTTCACGCAGAACGTCACCCCTCTAAATGCAATTCTGTCAACTGTCTCATTTAGGAAGGCTCTTTGAATATTCTGAAAGTCAATATACGACATAACGTTTGACCCTTTCTGGTTTAGTCCCTGGTTTCCAAGTCCCTGTGTTTTTAACACTTGAGAAAATATTGTGAAAAAAAGAGAAGAAATTGCTTGTAATAAGAAATTTCTTCTTTTACCACAATATTTTCCACCCTACTGAATGTTGTTTTTTTTTTCAAACAAAATCAACTTTGAATTGTTGCCTGCAAAACCTTTGAATTTGGACAGGTCTAAAATTTTACAAAACAGGAAAGGCTTAATGTACTTTGTAAAGTAGTAGTAAATAGTTATCATTTATGTTGATACAGACGAGTTTAATAGAATTCGCAGATCACCGCTGAATCATACATTTAGACTGAAAATGAACTTTGAACTCCAACATTTATGTTAAGCATTTCTGTTGGCTTTGTGACCTAAACTTCGTATCTACAGTCTTTTCAATCTGTAGTTATTACTTTTAGGTCACCAAACAACTATTTACCACTGACCATATATTTTACAGTATAATGTTGTTAACTTAGTCTAAATGAAATTTCGGAGACAGCCAGCGGGCGGGGCAAGTGACAATTATTCAATTAACGTCTTTATTTATATCTATTTGATTTATATATCTACTAATTCAGTATACATATCTACTTATTATCTGTTCATTCGATATGTAGCAGAACTTGCTTTCATAAAAGTTTACTAAAAGTTTCGATCTCATATCAGCCAGATTGCGCAGGATAGATACTTTTCGTACCTCATCCGATCGGGTCTCATTTGTTAACCCATCTGTTAAATTGTTATGAAGCAAACGCTTGTCACATATTCACCGAAGTTGGGAGGTAAAAGTTAACCCTTTCCTGTTTAATCCATGTTTTTTATGTCCCAGTGCTTTTATAATGAAGAAAACAATTTCTTCCTTTTCCACAATATTTTCTACCCAACTTAATGGTCATTTTTCAAACCATGACTGAGAATATCTCACCTTTATTTCATCTGTATTAACTTTAAAACCTTCCGTAGCCGCTGCTTGAATTCCAGTATCATAAACAATGGCAACCCCTGAAAATAAAGATAATTTGTACATGTCATTTAAAACTAAGAGAATAAATATACTTTTAATTAAGAATCAATCAACCGCAGCAGTCACTCAAACAATCAATCGACCATCAAGTCATTCATTTAACCCGTAAGTGAACTTTGGACTTATTCAAGCTGCAATTACAACGTTAAGTTCGCCAACCAAATATGTAACTTTTTCTGTTAAATGTTACTGGTCGTAAATTTTGCAAAATAATGCCGTTTAATATCGAGGTGGGACTTCCTGTCAGAGTTAGATGGAGGGACGAACAGAGTTGATAGGCGGGGTCATTAATCCGTCAATTTCATCGTCTTTTTGAAGTCTTAAAGGAAAGTGCTTGGGTGGCTGGCGAGTCTAAACATTGATGTACAGGTTACCGAATTCTAAAGGTGTTTCATTACGAATCAACGTCGGGATTTTTCTACAGTCCAATTAGGTCAGTTTGTAGAGCACTTAACTTTAAACCTCACGATCATGGGGTCTAGCCCTAGACTGACCATATCAACTAACAAATTAATTATCTTTCGAATGAGATCTTAAACCACTGTGACGGTGCTTTACATCAAGCTCGTTAAAGAACCAGGCGGAGCTCTCAGTAATTTCGTCTTGTATCCTTGCACTATTCCCCGTAACAACTAACCGTTCTCTGGGGGCGTCGCTCATATGGACATGCACTACGGTAGCGACAATAATTAAACGGAAATATACACTACATTCCAACACTGATACGTTGACATGACAATAAGCCTGATCACTAACCTCTCATATTGAGATCCGACCGATCTTTAGCTATATAATCTACCCATAACCGAAGCATTTTGTCTTCAACCATAGATCCGTTACTAGCATATAAACTGAGCATGACTTCTACCCTCTCTCTGAAATCAGAAACAATTGATTTTATGATTAACGCTTATTCTAACTTTTTTTATTTCCTTTTTTTTTTAGTTCTCATTAATATTGCTGAAATGTGACGATTTAACCCTTGTCATGCTGCATAAATTGCCTTACTGAATTGCTGTAAAATCAAAGGGCTGAGAGCACTGATAGAACTTATTGTTCAAAAATCAAAATTTCTTTTAGAAATCAACTTCATAAACAACTCTGGCATAAGAAGTACAAGCAGGCGGTGTAGACTAAGATCAGCCTGCACATAAGTGCAGTCTGATCTTAGTCTACACCTCCTGCAAAAACCGGAATATTCCGGGTTCAGCATGACAAGGGTTAAGAGTAGCAAGGAATAAGAGAGGAGAATTTGATGGGGTTTTGTACTCAAACAAACGTGTCGTAGATAAAGCTCACGACCTCTACCGACATCGATCCACTTCATTCCCACTTCGATTCTTTACGCTCCTCAAGAAAAGAGCTTTTGAAAACAGTATGGAAAATGAAGAAATTGCTCCAGAATTGTTCCGGTATTTCAAATCAGTTATCGTTCCGCTTATTCAAACTTTGACTTGGACCATCTGGGCTGCGCTGCGGGGATCGCATCTTAGTAGACAGAGCGTACTGCCCTAGGAATCAAGATTGTACTTGGTCCGATCTCGTTTTCAAATATTTGTGACCAAGTCAGGCGTAAAGGACCATCTTTGAGCTCAAAGAGCGAAAGGTTGTCGAACCAAGTCAAATAGTGCGAACTTCGCAGAAATAGTTATTTCTGAAAATTTTCAGAATTAAGAATGATCCTTCTACCGTACGATATATTTATGTAAAAATCCAACCTCTTGTTAAGTTGACTTCTGCTGGATAAACCTCGGTTTTCAAATAGTTGCTTTAGAACGTTCCTATCAGGCCCATTTTCGCTTGACAAATCACAGTGGTTTAACCCTTTCCCGTTTATTTTAATTTCAGACTGATCCAAATTCAAAGATGTTGCAGACGACAATAAAGATGGGATTCAATTTGAAATGAAACCATCCTATGTGGTAGAATATATTGTGGGAAAAGGAAGAATTGCTTGTTACAAGCAATTTCTTCTTTCTCCACAATATTTTCTCAAGTATAAAATCACAGCGTCGTTAAATCCCGGGTTTGACCAGAAAAGGGTTAAAATTATCACATTCTCAATTTTCGCGTGATGTGACAAATTCGTCTCGAGACGGGTTGTGGTTTCGTAGGAATACTTATCTTAACCTGTTACCGAATGACAAAAAATTTAGACTAGAACATATGAAAAGAAGATGAAGACGACACTTCAAATTTAAGAGAATTTCAATGATCTATCTTTCTGGTAAGGAAATATATAGAAAATATATATGAAAAAATAATTTTTATAGCAAGCATTTTTTTTTCATTTCAAAGTTGTTTTCCCAATCGCTATGGATGAAAAAAAAACGGTATTTTACGGGAATGGAGTTTAATAGAACCTTCTCTTTTTATACAAATAGAAAAAAAGAATGACCTACGATATCGTTCTAACCATTGCGAATTGCTATTGTATATAATGAGACCATATTACATGCTATTGTATATAATGAGACCATATTATTAAATTCCTTCATTTGAAATCGCTTTTACCATTCGAAATCTTGACAAAAAGAAGTTAAAATTGATGTTGGGATTTTTATCTGGTGTGTGCGTGTGTGTTTGTTTGTTTGTTTTGGTTGTTCACTAAAGATTTCAGGTCTTAAACCGTCCGTGATCTTTCACATTATTTCAAGAATGATTATTATAAACATTTTCTGTTATCTACATATTTCATTTTCACCTTTTAAGAAATGTTTTCCTAATATCAAAACATTGGGGTAGGGTTGAAGTATAAAGAATAATTATACGATAGTAAACAACAATAACATACTTGCCTTAATAAACAACGATCGTTCTCGGCCAGTTTGAAACATTCAAATGATGTATCATAGCATAAGTTTCATCATTATTGTTTATCAAGGGATAAATATAGACCACTCACGTGATTTGTTTATTTTCTGATCTGTTTACTAGTAGATTCGCGATCATTCATCGTCAACGTGAACAAAGTTTTTGATTACATTAGATTTCGTCAGCGGTTTTGAAATGCACTTGGTGTAACCTGCTATCTCTGCAGGGACTGTCTAAGAATATGATTAGTTCATTAACAGACGGCAACATTCTTGACTGGTCCAATTTGGGGTATCTTAAAATGTGCAGACGACTTTTTCAAGTTGGTGAAAGTTTGAATAACTGTTTCGTTCTGGGTATAAAACAAAGTGGAAAAAAGAGAAAATTGCTTGAAACAAGCAATTTCACCATTTTCCACACTGTTTTCCAGGGTTGAGGTTGGTCAAAAGCAGAAATATGTGGGAATGGGTTAAAGTCAGTCCGCGTATTATGCTGCCCAGAACGACAAAACGCTTATTTATATAAAGCTTGTAGGCCTATCCCGATTTGCTGGTTAAAGTGGACTTCAAGAGGAAACTTCTTCAAAACGTAATATTCCATAGGGAATTAATGTATAATGTATACTTTTTTCACAAGAACACTCTGTCTCAAATTTTCGGTCGGTTGACCTTTAAAGGTCAAGTGACCGAAAATTTGAGACAGAGTATTCAAGAGGAAAGCTCTCGCTGGCGTTTGTCACCCCGAACGAAACACAGATTTGCTGGTTTAAGTGGACTTCAAGAGGAAACTTCTTCAAAACGCAATATTCCACAAGGAATTAATGTATAATATATTATTTTTACAAGAACACTCTGTCTCAAATTTTCGGTCACTTGACCTTTAAAGGTCAAGTGACCGAAAATTTGAGACAGAGTATTCAAGAGGAAAGCTCTCGCTGACGTTTGTCACCCCGAACGAAACCCTTGTTTTTGTAATGAGATATTTCGGTCGATAGTTAGATCGAGCATTGCTTTCCCGATCAAACGGTCTCGACTGCGATTTATCGATTTTGGTTCATTCAATGGCCCTTACATTACGAGCACTGGTGTACTCTCCTGTAAGCTGAACCGAGGGGGGGGGGGGGGGCGATATGAGTAGGCTCAATCAATATTAAATACTCATCAAAACATTTATGGCCTATCAAGAAATAAATCTCGTCCAGACAGGTTTCACACCATCGTCAAAGCCGGATGAACGATTTGTTTGGTCACCCAACAACCGCCATAATATTTCGAAGTTATATCGATAAATCCCTGCTTTGGACGACCAAGAAAGTCGTAAATCGAGCTTTATTTATCCAATTCCAACACAATTCCTACTTTTTACGCCCCTTATGCTTCTGGAAACTTTGAAAAAAATGAAGAAATTGATTGTATCATGCAATTTCTTCATTATCCACAATGTTTTCTATCTAAAAAATAAGTAAATAAAATTCCATCAACTTGAAATTATTGCCTGCATCTTCTTTCAATTGAGACCAGTCTAAGCTATTTTTTGAAAAGGAATTGAATAAACTGTAGTTACGACATCTTTATCGCACAACGAAGATGTGAGACTGTTTTACTGCACCAATAAGCTTTTTTACGACATTTTGATCGCCTAATGACGATATGATTATTTCAGCAGATTTCGTCCTTTTAACAAATATACTTCGGTTGTGCGGCTTGTAATGACTCCTCTGTTTAAGTTCGATAAGACAAATAAACAACCCATATATATCTAGTGTACTAATAAAATTTGTATTTTTCCATGATTGTACTAAACCATTGCCAGATGGCAAATTATTAGATTGGTCAAAATCAAAAGAGTAGCAAATAACAATTTAAAGTTGATTAGATTAAGATATTTTTCAACTTTCTGGGTGGAAAGAATTGTGGAAAATGAAGAAATTTGTAAGCTGTGTGCGACTATCTGTATGAACTGGTGGTTTTAAGTAAACGATCAACTAATTTTTGACAGAGTTTTTTTTTTTGTATTTTTTTTCTTCTTGTTTCACTACAAATTTTTCCAATAGAAAGGCACAGGCTTTATTTGAAATATCATCTTTTGTAATTAAAAACCAGAGGGCCAGTGGCCCCGGCGCTCACCTGAGATAAGGCTCTTTTTTCTTACAGGCATAATACTAACCGGGTCTTGAGAAGACCGCCTTTAAAATTTAACTTAAATTAGCTCATATTGCCATAGCAACCAATGCTTTAAAAATTCAAATCTTTTAGTTATTAAAAGGGGGCAACATAATGGAAATTCATACCAAATTTGGTCAAAATTGGCCACATAGTTTGGGAAGAGTTGCCTTCTTTATTTCTATGAAGGCCAATTCATCCTGGGCCGCTGAAATTTTAGCAGTTTTGAAAAAGGTCAATATACCAACCCTTCATGCATAATATTAAAACTGTACAACTTCAAGGTCGGGAGGACATGATTTTTTGAGTTTTTCTTTATCTCTTGTTGTCTTGGCAATCAGAGCTTTCAACATATTTCAAATCTTTGGTTGAAATTGGTCCAGTGGTTTGAGAGATATTGTTAAAAAACCCTTCTTTATTTCTATATAAGCCCCACCCCTGCTGACCCGAGGTCGATAAAATTTCAATTCTGAAACAGGTCAATGTACTGATGCATCATGCACAATATCAAGGTTCTACGCTTTCTTGGTCAGGAGGAGATTTTTTTTTAAAAAATTTCAATTTGTTGCCATTGCAACCATAGTTTTCAACATATTTCAATTCTTTTAGCAAATTTTAAAGGACACCACCCAAGAAACACTTCTGTCAAATTTGGTTGAAATTGACCCACTGGTTTGGAAGGTGGTGATGTTTTAAAAATCTTTCTTTATTTCCATATAAGCCCCCCCCCCCAGGACCCTCCCCGCCCCCCCCCCCCCCCCCCCCCGGACCCGAGGATGATGATTTTAGCAATTCTGAAAGAGGTAAATATATTGATGCTTCATGGAAAATATCAAGGCTCTACGCCTTCTGCGTCAGGAGGAGATACTTTTTAAAGATTTTTTTTAATTTCAGTTTTGTTGCCATGGTAACCTGAGTTTTCAACTAATTTCAATTCTTTTAGCAATTTTCGAAGGGCACCACACAAAGAATATTTCTGCCAATTTGGTTTAAATCGACTCAGCGGTTTGGAAGAAGATATCGTTTTAAAATTTTTGACACACGACGCACGAAAGACGCCTGACGATCAAAATACCTCACCATGAACACTTCGTGCTCAGGTGAGCTAATAATGCTTTATAAGAGCTGAAAATTTGGGAAAAGATAGCTTATTCAAATTCTGGTAAACTATTTGCTATTCCTAACAATAAATTAAATGAACTAACGTTATTTGATATGTCAGTCGAACTGCTTTGTCGGAGGTCAGTGAGCTTAGCAAGCGATCCATCAATTGACAAATCACTGGCCTCGCCCACTGATTACGCTGGCCCAGCCCTCTTACTCCGACAAACTCTACGTTGGTATTGAACAGCGTTATTTTGCATATTTATGGCTAGCAACATGCAACCAAAATTGAAATGGTGCGGTTTGCGACCCGAACGTCTAAACTACAGCCTCGATTAGCTACAGCTTAGAACGCCAAACCACCCAAAGTCATCAGCCAGTGTCGGTGTTCACAGTTCACTTCCGGTCTTAATAAATAATTTGATTAGTCATTGATTCTTTGATTGACAGTCGCGATTGGTCAATTCCGCGGTTGTTGAACGAAAGCGACCAGGAAATATTTTCCTTTTCACATTTTCTGTACCTCGATAATTCACCGAGTTTAAGTGATTTTAATTGTTGGTCACTCGTGTTGGCCAGTTTGAAGAAACGTGTTCTTTGTTTACTTGATACGATAACCTCGGTCACATTTGTTTGTCAACAAAATTTTCATACGGTCATCACGCTGTCGAAGTTAACCAATCACTTTACCGTCTCTTTTCTCCATATTTTAGTGTTTTAAAGACTGAAACCTAAATTAAAACGCAAAGTAGTTTGGGCCAAAAGACTCGTTAAACACCGAAGAGTCGCTGCTGACAGTCAAAACAAGAGTACATCTTTATTTTCGACACTTTATCTTCGACACGTGTGTCAAACCATTGAATTTGTGTGCGACGAAAACGTTCTATTTACACTTTAAACCAACTGTAGTTAGGACATTAAGATCGTCCTACAACGATTCACTTTTATAAAAAAAATATAGATTGTTGATTCTTTCGCTGAGGTATGAACCTAAAGACAGTGTCAATTTTTTGGCCAAAATTGTGACAACAAGAGTCGACATTCCTACCAGCGAGATTTCTGAGGACATGTCGTGTAAAGAGTCCTTCTTTACTTCTCTATATATATGCTCTCCTTCAGGGTCATGATTATAGCGATTTTTAGAGGTCCACCAGAGAATACACCACGCAAAATATCAAGGTTCTTGGCCTCTCCCCCCCCCAAGAAATATTAAAAAAAAAGAAAAAAAAAAAAAAAAAAAAAAAAAAAAACCAAGAGGACCATGATGGTCCTAAATCGCTCCCCTGGGTATGATGGTTCATGGCTTTATGATATAAACAAAATTGCAAAGCCCTCTGTCTAATTATTTTGGAGAAGATGATTAAGGATTTCTCTTTTAATCCTAGGTATATTGATATAACTTTGAAGTATAGACATCAATACATACCAAGTATAAAAGCTCTAGGCCTAATGGTTTAAGAGAAGAAGGTTTTCAAAGATATCGTAATTTATTCCTAACTAAAATTAGGGATTGCACAGAAAAGGGCTAATATTTTTAAGTAATTTGGTAGAGGGTCAATGGCTGATGATATGTTCCAAATATCAAAGCTCTAGGCTTTATGGTTTGTGAGAAGAAGGTTTTCAAAGATATCGTAATTTATTCCTTTGTAAAATCAGGGATCTTACAGAAAAGGGCTAATTTTCAGAGTATGATAATTCTTTAAAGTATTTTGGTAGACGGTCAATATATGATGATATGTACCAAATATCAAAGCTCTAGGCCAGATAGTTTGGGAGAAGAAGATTTTTAAAGTTTACCTTCCTTTATTCTATGTAAAATCAGGTATCATTTAGAAAAGGGCTAATTTTCAGAATACAGTGATTCTTTGAAGTATTTTGGTAGAGGGTCAATAGATGATGATATATCCCAAATATAAAAGCTCTAGGCCTTATGGTTTGGGACAAGAAGTTTTTAAAGATTTCCTTCTTTTATTCTATGTAAAATCAGGGATTGCCCGAAAGAGGGCTAATTTTCAGAATATAGTAATTCTTTGAAGTTTTTGGAAAAGGGTCAATAGATGATGATTTGTACCAAATATCAAAGCTCTAGGCCTTATGGTTTTTGGAGAAGAAGATTTTTAAGGTTTCCTTCTTTATTTCTTTGTAAAATCAGGGATCATTAAGAAAAGGGCTAATTTTCAGAATACAGTGATTCTTTGAAGTATTTTGGTAGAGGGTCAATAGATGATGATGGATACCATATATCAAAGCTCTAGGCCTTACGGTTTGGGACAAGAAAATTTTAAAGATTTCCTTCTTTTATTCTATGTAAAATCAGGGATTGCCCCATAGGGGGCTAATTTTCAGAATATGGTAATTCTTTGAAGTATTTTGGTAGAGGGTCAATAGTTGATAATTTGTACTAAATATCAAAGCTCTACGCCTTATGGTTTGAGACAATAAGATTTTTAAAGATTTCCGTCTTTATTTCTATGTAAAATCAGGGATCATTAAGAAAAGGGCTAAATTTCAGAATACGGTAATTCTTTGAGGTATTTTGGTACAGGGTCAATAGATGATGATTTGTACCAAATATCAAAGCTCTAGGCCTTATGGTTTGGGACAAGAAGATTTTTAAAGATTTCCTTCTTTATTTCTATGTAAAATCAGGGATCACCCAGAAAAGGGCTAATTTTCAGAATACGGTAATTCTTTGAGGTATTTTGGTAGAGGGTCAATAGATGATGATTTGTACCAAATATCTAAGCTCTAGGCCTTACCGTTGGGCAGGAGAAGATTTTTTAAGTTTTTTCACTCCGTTGCCATGGCAATCAGAGTTCTTCATGGATTTCAATTTTTTGAAGTCTTTTGAAAGAGCATGACCTAAGGATTATTTCTGTGAAGTTTTGTTGAAATTCCATGGTTAGTTTAGGAGGAGGAGATTTTTTTTTGTAATTGTGAACGGACGAACGGACGGACGGACAGACGGACGATGACCGATCACAATAGCTCCCCAAGAGCACTTCGTGCTCAGGTGAGCTAAAAATGCCATGGCAAAATGAGTTTTTAAACAGATTACATTTCTCTTGGTGAACATTCCAGCCAAATTTTGCTGAAATTGGCCCTGTTTGTGGGGGGTAATCGTTAGCTCGAAATATAGCGATCACAATATTTCATTAGCACTTTGTGCTTATGTCAGCTAAAAAGCGCGATTATCCCAATTCTGGTCCAAAGTGCCCGTTATCAAAATTCATTACCAAAATCGAAGGGAATATTACTAAATTTGAGGAAGGGTTTTCTATACTAGGCTTAATGACCAAGATATATTTTGAAGTAAAGAGACCAAAATATTAAAACCTGGCAAAGATATGGAGACAAACTCTTCTTAGAATTGACCTAGTGACATACTTTTTAACCCCAAATCAATCAGGCCCAAGACATCACGGTGAAGACATTGTGGCCAAATATCAAGACCTTTGAGCCCGGAATCTAGAGTGGTCACAATATTTTTTTTTTTTTTTTTTTTTTGGGGGGGGGGTTGGTTTATGACAACGTTCCTGCGCCCCGCTAATTTCAAAGGAAGTCACAGTATGTACCATTTAAAAGCTTTGGATTTTCCCCCTCCAACTTCATGTCTAGTGGCATTGTTTTTGATTCGCTATATTTTGATAAATTAAACCACCGTTTCAAATGACACAGTCAAGTGCTGTCTACGTGTGATTTACTAGAAGCCCATGTATCGCTCCACCTGCCTGAATTTACTTTTTAGCTAGCAAAGCGTCAGCTTTGATAGCTTAAGTTAACAGACAAAATTTTGAGCTCTTCAAAGATCAATGAGTGCAAACCGCCACTGGAGGCTTAACCACTAAATTCATTTAATGTCTACGCAATAAAAAGTAGTTCTTCAAGAGCGTGCTATAAAACCCATTCCCACTCAATCCCGTTTTTTAAAGAATCCAAAGAAAAGGCTTTGGAAAACATTGTGGACACTGAATAAGTTTTTTAGATTTTACCAGCATACATGGAAATAAGCCCCGCCCATTAAAGCCATGTTTATCATCCAATCAAAATTCTTAGAAGGAATCTGATTAAGGGTCACCCAAAGTTCATTACTGTGGCATTGTTAGAATTCTGTTTATTGCTTTCCGAGGAGAGGGTGTTTAAAGTAAAAGTTTACGGACGGACGGACACACGCACGATAGACACAACGCCATGACATTACCTCACTGGCTTTCAGCCAGTTGAGCCTAACATTGTTTTAAATTGTACATGCACTCATCAAAAAATGCAGACAAAGTGATCTTAAGAAGGTCAACATTGAGCTGTGACCTTCACGCTATTCGAAAACTTGTTTTAAACACAGAGGAAACAATTGTGCCAAGTCATTCTGAAGTCCATCCGAAAATGTAACTGAAAGGCCCTGGACAAATTCGGACGGACTAACGCACTGTCACAAATGCACATAAACGGACTTGTCCGTAAATATTTGTCTCGCTCACTACAAACGGCCTCGGTAGCTAGAGGCGCTTGAGCGCCTGATTCGCTCATCCGGCCTGAATTTACTTTATATTCATGGGAAATTTGATTGAAAACGATCCTGCTGTTTGCAAGAATAAGGTTTTCAAAATTTTACTATATACCATTCATGAAGACATTCCCCTCCCCCTTAATTTTCATCTGAGCCATATTTTATGGTGGAATCTAACAAAGAGTCACCAAAGGATCATTTTGTGAAAATTGTTGAAAACTTATAATCGTTTGTAATCTGAGAGAATTGGAGGTTTTTCACTGTTTACCATATATTGGAATTAGCCCAATCAGTTAATGCAATGTTTACAGCCAATCAATTCTTTTTTTAGCAATCTAATAAGGGGGTTACCAAAAGTATCATTCCAGTGAAATTTGGTTGAAATCCATCCAATGGTTTCTGAGAAGATTTTCAAAGCTTTCACCATATGTGAAAAATAGCCCCGCTCATTAAGCCATGTTTTCCTGTAAAAATTCTTTCAAGGAATCTGAAAAAGGGTCACCCAAGGAACATTCCTGTAAATTTGGTTGAAATTCACCAATTGATTCCTGTGGAGAAGTTTTTACCATACATGGAAATTAGCCCCAGCCATTAAAGGCATGTCTTTTAAAGATCTTAATTCTTTGAAAGAAACTGATAAAGGAAAACCAAATGAGCATTCCTGTAAAATTTGGTTGAAATTTATCAATTGGTTTCTTTAAATATTTTAAGGATTTCATCATACATGGAAATCAGCCCTGCCCATGAAGGCAATGTTTTTCACCTGATATCATTTCTTTGAAGGAATCAGAAAAAAGGTCACCAATGATCATTCCTCTAAAATTTGGTTGAAATCCATTAATTGGTTTCTTAGACGAAGATTTTTAATATATGGAAATAAGCCCCGCCTATTAGAGTCACTTTTTTCATCCGATCAAAATTGTTTGAAAGAATCTGATGAAAGGTCTCCCAAGGATCATTTCTGTGAAAATTGGTTGAATTCTGTAACATACTTTCTGAGGAAAAGATTTTTAAAGTAAAAGTTCACGGACGGAAGCACGCACGGCGGACACAACTCCATGACATTAGCTCGCTTGCTTTCAGCCAGTGGAGCTAAAACTTAACATAAGACGGACAATTGGGAGATGGTCTAAATAGCACACGATGTTTTCGGGCGAGTTTAAAATGAGCGTAACAAGCGATTGCTTTCCTTTCTGGTTGATGTACAACGTATGGTTTTAGCTTTTGGAAAAGTACAACATGTAGTAAACAATTAAGTTCAATTTATCCTTTTTCGAAGCTTCGTTTCCGCAAACCAGCTGTGTATTTTAGATTGATTAAATGGGGTTTAACGCCTCTTTTAACAGTATTTCAGTCATATCGCGCGGCTGGAGCACCTAACAATGGATTCCTGGTATTTCTCACACAAGTACTACCATAACATCCGTTCCTAGCCTCCAGCTGCTATCCCATTCACGTTTTCGATTATCCACCCATTGGTGGGAGACAAATATCGGAAAGGATATGTGCCGCCGATGGGGATCAAACCCATGACATCCCATGGTTGAAGATTTGGAGTCTGATGCGTTATGATCGCGGCACTATTTTTAGAACTCAGCAAACCAGCTGTATACCGCAGAGGTGATAAGCCATACTACACTACATAGAATTGTATAAACAAGTTAATATTTTAGCTTATGTTGTACGAATGTTCATAGCTCCCATTGGTGGTTTTTATTTTGAATTAGCTTTTTAAAGCCAATACTGGGTCGCAAAAGGTTTAGAATGTATATAGAATCCCTCATGTTTTTTGTGTGTCTTTTTGGATAGAAAATGTAGAAAATGAAGAAACTGCTTTGAAAAAGGACATGTTCTTCATTTTCCACAATGTTTTCCAAAGCCTTTTCTTTAGAGGCATCCAAAAGCGTCATTGTGTGATAATATGCTAATAGGCAAACCACTTACGCTTCCATCGGTGCTAGACAAATGACTAGCGATGACATTTTTTTTTGGCCGATCTCGGGATCATCCTCATAATGCTAGACTAGAAAAACATCCTGTGTTACCTATTAAGCTAGTCGGGGCGGTTTGCTTTAATCAGACTATCTAATAGTATATGAAAAATGCATTTTTTTCACACCAAAATGGGCATATAACTCTACCATACCAAATGAGAAGCCCACCGTAAGTACTGCTTCGATTTGCTGTTACCAGGTAACAAAACTTTCGACTAATTCACATTGAAAAGTAGCTGCAGACAACAATTCTAATTTGATGGAATTTATTTTTAGGATAGAAAACATTGTACACTTTGAGCAATTTCAGAAGCTGAAACCCTTTCCTGTTTTTCAAAAAATTAATCTAGCCCAATTTGAAAGAAGATGCAGACGACACCTAAAAGTGAGTGCAATTTGGAAAGTAACCTACCTATAGAGTAAAATTGTGAAAAAAGAGAGAAGAAGTTGCCTGTTTCAAGCAATTTCTTTTTCCCCACAATGTTTTCTCGAGTATAGAATTACGGGGACGTAAAAACCAGGAATTGAAGAGGAACGGGTTAAACGAATGGGGGTGGCCTAAAGGGTGGGTTGATTGATTGATTGAATGGGGTTTAACGCCGCTTTTAACAGTATTTCAGTCATATTGCGGCGGCTGGAGCACCTAACAGTGGATTCCTGGTATTTCTCACACCAGTACTACCACTACATCCTTTCCTAGCCTCCAGCTGCTATCCCACTTAGGTTTACGATTATCCACCCATTTGTGAGAGACAATTGTCGGAAAGAATATTTGCCGCCGCCGGGGATCGAACCCATGACACCCATGATTGAAGATTAGGAGTCTGGCGCGCTACCGACTGCGCTATGGCGGCGGCCGCCTAAAGGGTGGGAACTCATAAAATACAGGTTTCTTTTTTCAAATTTGCACTCAAGGATTTTCGTATTTGACAAGTATTAGGTCGAGCCAGGGACATACTGGCTTGACCATCTGTGTGTGTGAGATTCAAACTCATAGACACTTACAAGACCTCTGCCTTAGCCAGTTAATGATGAAGGACCCCTGATTGGGAACACACAAACAGTTATCACAGAGCCAGACCAATAAAGAAAATCTATTTAAATGACTTGCACACCTGTTTATTTCCTTTGCTATATATTCCATTTCAATTACAAAATTTATTTAATGAACATTTCATTACAAGCTGTTCTAGTAACAGGGTGTTTGATCATTTGACTACAATTAAGTTGGTTACAAGCAATTATTAACACCAAATCATCCTTTTATTTAATCTCGTTTTTCATTGCATTTACTTTTTGACTTTGCTTTGTTTAGTTGCTAAATCATTCAAATTTTCGACATCTTTACTATTCAGCCAAAATAGTAATTACTTTTTATACTTTATTTTTCTCTTTAAATCGATTACAATTCTTTTTTTATTAATTTATGTTTCTGGCCAAACAGATAAGAGATGTGGTGTTAACTTTTTATTCAAGTTGTAAGTAATCACACAAAAACACATAGACACTACCCATTCCGAGGAAATTTGCTAGATGTACAGAGCATGGTGTATGCTAATTACTCTGGTTATTTCAAGTAAATTGACTCAATGATCACACAAAAATACTGTAAGAATATATTCACAGCAGATTTGTAATAACCAATCAGTCTATTCCCTCTTGTTTAAGCAACAATGGACAGTGAAAAAAGATACATAAAGCGATCTTACACATAAAAAGTTTTTCCAACGTGCAATGAATTTGAAACAAGCATTGGCATTGATTTTACCGAATCCAAGCAAAATTCAGCAATTCAACACAAAAGCTTCTTTCTTTATTCCTCAAGAGGAAATGAATGCAAAGCACATGATAGCTTCCATTGCAGAAGTCTTCATGCAAGACAAAAATAGGCTAAAAGTTGGATGCCTTTTTAAAACAATTCTTCCACTGTTGGACAAACTTGCTGATATTTGTAAACATGCTATTTTCGAGTCCCAACAATTGACTTTTCACAACTGTGTTGTCTAATCATGAATTTTATCATTGGTAGAAATTACAGCTAATTCTAACAGTAGTTGGATTTGGGTTGCAAATCAAAAATGTTAAAGCTTCTTTCAGCAGCTCTGAAAACAATGGTTATTTCATATCAAATTGTTTAATACATCTTTTACCCTTACTTTAATGGCATATTTTCAGACTTTTTTTTTCTTCATGCAGATATATATTAGCCTGTGAGACAATCATTCATTCAATTAAATGATGTTAGATCAACTGAATAAATCAGGCCCAAATATTCCCAACTTTTAGTATTCTGTACAATTACTTGGACCTATGATTTACACTATGTTTTAAGTCCAGTTCAGTGACACCTTCAAAAGATGTTATGAATTAAATATTCATCTATTCTAAATTCAAAAGTTGAGAATATTCAAGGGAGTGGGTTGTCCATCTTTCTTGGTTTACATGAATAAACCTTAAAGAAAGAGAAGACTTTACAGATCAAGTTGTGGGATAGCAACCTTTCCCCTGCCAAAGATGACCATTTCAACAATTTCTTCCAGTACTTGGTTTTCTCGAAGACAAAATTGTAGGGGAGGAAGGACAAAAAGCTAAAAAATTATGTATCAGTAGTTAACCATCCTCATAACAAGACCTGCATGGAGAGATTGTAGTAACACATTGATGAAGAAAAGGATACGCAGATGTCAAGATCATTGTACAATGTGTTAATCAATCTCGAAAGATCAAAATGGCAGTGAAACAAACTTTCTCTCTAGTTCGCAGGAGGCAAAATTGTCCATCAGAAGGCTTTTAATGTGGTACTTTCCAGATTAGAAGCTAAGTGTCCAATCAGAAAGCTGGTCAAAAGTTGATTGTACCCAACAACCTTTTGGTTTGATCGTCACTGCTACTTTGATCTGTGAGTGAATGTCATGTCGACACTCTTACGCGATGTTTACAAAATCTATTTTAACATTATGAGCTCTAGATAAAAGGAATCAATGGCATTCAAAATTTTTTTCTTTCAAGATCTTAATTGCAATGGATAACAGTTGGAAAATCATAGTTGGACCAATTTTTCCTAGACATGTACCTACTTCACAAAGTCCCCTTACAGAATAATTGCAGGCAGTTTGACAAACAATATATAACTGAATCAGTTTAAAAACATAAAACAGATTGTTGGCAATATAAATTTCATAACTGTAGCTTGAATGAAAATATGTCGCCAAACTAATACCATTCTTGTCCAGTCAAAATGAATGTTGTTTTTTTTTGTTTCAATTGATTTCTTGACTGGAAGTAGCAAACCATCAACTCGTTTTGGTGTGCAAAATGTCATAACTACAGCCTCATTCAAGCTGTAGTACTGACATTTTGCACGCCCAATGACAAACTGCAGTAATCAATTTTTAATACTATCACTTCCTTCATCTAGGACTCACTATTATAGTGCACTAAGCTCATCAAGTATTTTCTTTAATAGCTACATTCATAGAAAGTCAATGACATATTAAAACCAATTCTAACTCTACATGTGACATCAATTGTGACTTTGTAAGGATAAATCAACATCCTATTTCTAAAGGACTTCAACCTAATCAAGGGTGAGCACAAGAATGTGCTTAATGCCTCTACAGTATGTTAGACAATAAGTACAGTCTTGCATCCACCACCTGATTATTTCGAGCAATGTTTAAAGCTATTTACATCATTTGAGCTCATTAGAATTAAAATTTGGTTCCAATAAATCATTTAAATTATTGATACAAAAAATCTATTTATAAGTTGGTTCCCAGCTGTTATTAAGTAAAATTCCAGATGGTACCAGGCTTCATCATCCATAATGATGTTTATTCCGCCTTATCGTCACCGCCAGAGGATTCATTTTGAGAGTCACCGTTGTCATTCCTCTCATCATCATTCTGCAAAGAAATTTTTATCCTTTTATTTTTTCAAGATTTGAAGAGAATACTTTTTTTTATTTTCGTTGAGGTAAGAACCTAAAATCTTCATCACATGGATTCATAAACAATGTGATTATACCTCAAGGAAAACAAAAAAGTATTCTCTGCTTTTATCATTTAATACCATCAAGCAAAAACAAGGCAAATATGTTGCAAACATTGTTGGGAGATTGTTTCTTTAAACAAAAAGTCTATAACAAGAGCAAACGCTCAGCTGCAGGTGCTGGATAATGCAGAAAAAGGGACATAACTCTTACAAAACCGCTTTTAGAGTTATCCCTTTGATAGTTCAGATAGCTTATGTGATGTTCAATACACATGCCAAGATTAAGGAGGATATCTTCAATAACAACAGAGATATGACCAAGGTTTAAGTTTGTCACGCCAACACCAACAACCCAAGGTGATCACAAAACCCAAACATTTCTCAATTTTGAAAATTTGGCGTTGAAATCACCCACATTTTTGAAATCCTAGAGTAATCACTGGTAGCCTCTTTTTTCTATCATGTAGCCTAAAATGGCAAAACCCAACAATATGAGCAAAGTCAGGTGACTAGGCAGAATCTGTGAAATTTTCATTCAAACTCATCCATGATTGTGTTGACAAGATAAGGATCTACTGATGAATCAATGTCAGGACAGACTGATGGGAAAGATGATACCAACATATGTCCACCTTTGGCAGCCCATGAAAATGTGAAACCTGCATAGAAATGGGTCAGTATAAGGTAATAAGGGTGGGCTCTGATTATATGGGAAATATCATTAGTACTTTGTCAATATTAGATAGATCTAGAATGATCTATTCATCTGCTTCCAGGATAATACCTGAACATTGTAACATCGAAATATGAGCCTGTGCGTGACAATTCCAACAATTTCGCATGTACATGACTCGAACACATTGAGCACCCTGGAGAGCAATTCAGGGCAATAAGAACATTCGCTGATTGTTTAAAGAAGCTTTGGTCAGTATCTTTCTACAGAACGCAGAGTGAAGACTCAGACTGTGCGAATGCACAGACTGATCCGAGTCTTTACTTGGCGCACATGTGTAATGGTTGGAAATGTCACGCACGCGCTCATATAGTATTATTGTGATTCACCTGACAACAATAAAGCCTTTCTCTCAAACCCTTTATCTCTGCAGTTGATCAGCTCTACAAATAAGTTATCTAAGGAAAACTGTGTTTAACCTTATTATCAGATGCACTTTTATCATTCACCAACAGCATGTTTGGGAATCCAAATGTCTCATCATTAAGGTTAAGCTTGAAACAAAATCAGAGAGCTATATTTGCTTGAAAATGTAAAATTTCTTTACTCCTGCTTCACTAGCCATTAAATTTTCTTTCTTTGCAGTATTTCATTTATTTTAATTTGCTTATGAATTAAGCTTTATAAGCTTAGACTAGTGCATGATAACACTCAAGAGGTTTTCAGCTAGAAAGTCTGGGACTGGTTATTACACACCCCTGTAAAAGTGGGACTCAAACCCGTGACTTCTATCTCAGTAGTCAAGTATCTTAACAAATAGACAACTAAATTGAGGTTGACCTGCAATACCATTTGAAGCTCAAGTAAATAATAAAGCAGGAGCAAGTTTAACAAGGCTTGAGAAATTCTACTCGTCCTTGTTCTGCTTATTTTTTCCTTTTTGTCTAAATATGCAGGACAAGTGAAATTTGATAGATTTGAATAATTATTCATTGCCAATGTACAGAGTTAGGAATTTTTTTTTAGAAATTTTCAAGTCCTGTTACTCTAGCAACAAATGTAATTTCATATTTAATTTTCTTCATGTCTTTGAGAAATCATTGAAATAATATGAAAACAATTTTCTTAATAAATTTCTTTTTTTTATTTTCATATTTACATGATAATTTCCAATTTCTAGTGAATACTTTTCTTCAACAATGTGAATTATCATACCCTCTTTCTGTAGTTGCCCCTTCCACGACCCCGTCCTCGTCTCCCACCTCGGCCCCTTCCTCTGTAAGAACCTCCAGGGGGTCCATAATATCCCTGGGGACCTCCATAACCGTATCCTCCTGACATTGGGCCACCTCGGTAATAACGCCTGTAGAATGGACGTCTACGATTCTGTACAGCCATGGGTCCAGGTCCAGGTCCTGTAAGGAACATGTAGTTAGTTATTTCTACTCATCCAATCTTCAAAACATCAACCCATTCCCACACAAAAACACTTTTAATGCCCCTTTAGAACAGCCTTTGAGAACATTGTTACAAGCAATTTCTTCAATATCAATTTTTTCTACCCCAAAAAGATAAGAAATTTGGACCAGCCTAAATTGGTTAAACAATTCATTGCAAGTCATGCATGATTCGAAAAATCCGCAGGTTTTAGTTTTAATTTAGTAAAAGTATACTCCATTAAGATCTCTTTTGTGTGCCAGACTGACTTGCTTTAGTAATGTACAATCCCTTACTAGCAACCCTTTGAACATGACAATGACATATTCATCAAACATTGATGTTTGACTTTTTATCTGTACTAGTAGAGCTTTCCTTTTAAAACTTTTATGTAATTGACCAATTGTGGTTGTAGATTGAAGAATAGAAAAAAAAATTATTCATTTAGACCAGATGTGAAATTACAACAACAACATTGGCCGACATAAATGTAAAACATTTAATGATGACATTGGAACTTCCAGTCTGAGTCAATGGATATGGCTAGCAGAATCAGTAGGCGGGGTCAGCAACCGTTAATAGGTTTTATCTCTAACTTCATCAAACTAGCAATCTCATTTTGATTGATTGATTGAATGAGGTTTAACACAACTTTTTACAGTATTTCAGTCATGTCGCGGCGGCTGGAGAACCAAACAATGGATTCCTGGTATTTCTCCCACCAGTACAACAGCTACATCCTTTCTTAGCCTCCATCTGCATTCCCACTTAGGTTTATGATTATCCACCCATTGGTGAGAGACAAATGTTGGGAAGGATGTGTGCCGCTCCCAGGGATCCAACCCATGATGACATCCCATAGTTGAAGATTAGGGGTCTGATGCACTACCAACTGCGCTGTCATGGTGGCATCAAACTCATTTTTGATATTAGTGTATAAAACATAAAGATTAACTGAATTCCAACAACTTGAGATTGTGATTTGACCAGTCTAACATTTTGTTGTTGGGTAATGTGTTAATAAATGACATGAGCATTCTATAAAAGAAATATTATTTACCCATGCCATAGCCACCCTCCATTGGTGGTGGGGGACGGTAAGCTCCTCTGTACCCGCCACGTGGATAATACCCCCTGAAGTATGGACGGCGGCCTCTGCCTCGGAAAGGTCGACCTCTATCTCCATTTTGGCCATCTTCATCCTATAAAGTAATAAACTTTACAAGAATCCATTGACAAGATAAAAATTTTAGAAAATAAGCATATTATTAATGTCACTTCACTTAAAACATTCATTCTATTCATAAATTGCATGTTACATACATGGTCTCATTTGCAAGTGCAATCTTTGCACTTAAAACATCATAAATTATTTGAACAAGAGCACCTATGTGGATTTAAACGCTTGGTTGTTCCAGTGCTTAAAAGTGGGGTTGAAAAATGCATTTGAGTTGTTGGAATAGATTGCTGTTTTGATAAGTGTACACATATACTTATTTTCAATGTGTTCAGTAATACCAGAGATATTACACAATGTCAAAGTTCTCATACAACATCTACCCAACCATAGCATATCTCATTTCACAAAAGGTAGAATGCATTACAAGTGATACGTCCCTTCCTTTATGAATTAATTGGCAGTAGTTACTGGTTTAGTGATTTCAATAGTTAAACATCTTTTGTTTCCAATTGTTTTTTAATATCACTAAGTGAAATTCTCAAACCAAATAATCTTCAAAGACAATGTTTATTCATGTATGTTCAAACAATCAATTATCACATTCAGTTATTCTCCAATTAAAGAAAAAAACAACATTTTTTTCGGATAGGTAATTATGACACATGGTGCATCATATGACAATAAGAGGTTATAAATGGACTTAACAAGTTGAATGTTAACAAGTTAAAGATCCTTGTTTGAAATTTTGAGGAAGTTCAACCAATTGGCAACATAATTTTTTAGCCCTTCAGGCCTTGTTGAAATCTTTAATTTTTTTATCAAGAGGCAAAAAGAAATTGCATAAAAAATTACTCACTCCCTGGGGCACTCTCCTGCGTGGGTACCACTGGCGACGGTATCTCCTGCGATCTGCAGCATATTTGCTGCCCTGTACTGGGGCACCATTGGGTCCAGTGACATTTGCAGCTTCGTTACCCTGAAAAAGTGGAATAATATATTCAGGAAACTTCAACAAAGTTTAAATTGAAAAAATATCAACGCATAACATACACACACAATTAACGTGAAAGGAGTTGTGGAAAACAGAGAACATTAACCCTTTCCCGATTTTCTTTTTAAATTTTTGACTGGTCCAAATTATAAGAGGTTGCATATGACAAAGAAAATTAGATGCAATTTGAAATGAAACCATCCTCTGTGGTAGAAAATATTGTGATTTCCTGAGGGGCATAAAAAGGAGGGAATCCATGGAAATGGGTTTAAAAGGCAATCCTGTTGTATATATGTTGTTTGAAATTGTCTAACTTTTCAGAGGCACATCTATCATTCACCAACAGTATGTTTGGGAATCCAAATGTCTCATCATCAAAGCAACAATAAAATAAACATTCAACCAGACTAAGAATTTAAGACTGATCCAAGTAAACCAGTGTCTATTCTAGAAATTGAAAAACAGGGATGAAATCCCCCCCTCCCTAAATGAAAAACCGGGTGTGGTGTTCAAATGAAGGGGGGATTTATATAAAGCGACACATGCCCTTTTCTAAATTAAGCAGACTGAATGTAATAAAATTCAAATTATTTCCTATTTAAATCATCCAAGCTGATTTATACATGCAATTGCTTTTATTGTGTTAATTTTTAACTGGTTTGCCTGTAAAGATATGCAAATACATGTACATTTCATTAAACTAGATTGTTGTCTCAGGACAACTGCTGTCGAGCCCGCAAAGTTTTGTAGGTATCATGCTCCGGACAACAAAATTTTAGTGTTTGACCTTTAGCATTGACCTTGAAGCTATCCAAAAAAAAAAAATCTTTCAAATAGCACATCTACTTATGATGGAGAATAATTGTGCCAATTTATTTTGAAATCCATTAATAATTGTTGGTATCATGCTCCAGACAAGCACTATTTTAGTGTTTGACCTTGAGATGTGACCTTGAATTTGAAGCAATCAAAAAAGTTCTTTCACATCTACTCATCATGGAGAATAATTGTGTCAAGTTATTTTGAAATCCATCCATAATTGTAGGTATCATGCTCAGGACAAGCACAATTTTAGTGTTTGACCTTGAGCTTTGACCTTGAACTTATCCAAATACTCATGATGGAGAATAATTGTGTGAAGTAATTTTGAAATCCATCCATAATTGTAGGCATCATGCTCCTGACAAGCACAATTTTAGTGTTTGACCTTGAGCTGCGACCTTGACATTAGAACTACCCCAAAAATTCTTTCAAATGGCACATTAACTCATGATGGAGAATAATTGTGCCAAGTTATTTTTAAATCCATCCATAAATGTAGGAGTAATTGTCCGGACAAATTCGGACTGACAGACAGACTTACTGACAGACTAACCCAAATACACTGACTTGTCATAGTGACAACTATGTCTCGCTCACCACTAGCGGACTCGACTTAAAGAAATCCTGATTGTGTTTGACCATGATGTCACTCAACTTGACTCATAAATTTGTACATATATGTCAATATTTACATAGAAATAGGAACAAATTACAATCGCAGGAAATTTCTATACTTTTTGCTAGGCCATGTAAATGATTTTTAGGATTAGCCATAGCGAGTTTTCAATTTTTTATGCAGGACTATTGCATGTCGTCTGTAGAAACAAGAGGGACCATGATAGTCCTAAATCACTCCCCTGAGTATGATGGCTCATTGCTTTATAGGTGGTGATATGTACAAAATATCTAAGCTTTAGATTTTTGTATAATTGTTACAGACAGACAGACATTTACCTATCACAATAGCTCACCTTTAGCACGATACGCTCTTGTGAGCAAATATATCATCAAATTTCACTAAGTATAGGGCTGACTATCGGCTTAGAAAATCACTATCGTGATAGTTTTACTATCACAGTATTGATATTGTGATACTATCACTATTGCCAGAAATCAATTGTGATACATCACGATACGATCGGTATATGTTACTTTGTTTATTTTCTATGCTTAACTGTATAGATAGCATAGTCTATAGGCAACTCTCTTTTTGTCAATGTTTTCGCCTTCCTTTACGAAGCCAAAATAGTCCCAAAATGGTCCCAAACATGGACCTTTACGCCTTTGTTTTTCACAATCTCAAAATTTGCAGCCATGTCAGACGACAAAAATATGTAAAACAAAATAACTCGATTAGTGTGCTTGAAATAAGTAAATAATTATCGTAAATAATCGAATATCATCTATAATTGTCTTATTTGTATTTTTTCGACAATTCTAGCACTGAGAATTCATAAAACAATGATAACAAGTCTTAACGTGCTTTTGGATTTTTGAGGACCTTTTCCCTTCGTAAATCAAAAGTTAAAAATCAATTCATAAACAAAAAAGGAGTACGGAAGAAACAAAAATCAAACATGCCTATCACGTGATAATAGAAAGTGAAAGTAGGATAGGTTACACAGAAAACTCGTTCTCTCTCTCTATCTCCCTCTTTCTCTCTCTTTCTTTTTCAACCTTAGAGACCAAGAAAACATTGAATTTCTGTTTAAGTAAGCTTTGAATATTTACTATCGAAACTATCAAAATTTGAACCAACTATCGCGATAGTTATCAATGTCAGGGAATTTCAATCGATACATCGATATCGTGACTGTCACTATCACAATACATCGACCTGTCGATCTATCGTATCACCCCTACTAAAAATAATATTGTTATTGCAACTTCTTCCAATTTGGTCCAGTCTGAAAATGTACATGTCTGGTAATGGATTATTCCTAAGAGTACAGGCTCTTTTTCCTTCCTTCTTGTATTTCGAGGTGAAAAAAATCAGATATATCAGAATAAGCTAGGAATTCAGGTTTTCTTTTGCTTACATTAACAGATAAGTAATTCAGGCTTTGCTCTTTGCCATTATTATAGTACAACAGGGCTCTGCAGACTCTTAAAATTTGGGGAGAAGTGACTTCTCACTAGTCTGAGAATTGGGAGAAGTTTTTCAAAATGGGGAGAAGTGGTGAGACTTTCAGGAGAAGTGGATCGCATTAAAATTAAGTTTTTGCGCGTATTCCTCATTTCTATCTGAAAATAAAATAGCTTTACAACCAAGTAGTTGCATTTTATATTATGTATTATGCAATAAACATAGAAAACACTGCTTATTTTTTCAGTCCTCAATAAAGATCTTATTCCTGTGAACAAATACTTTTGTATTTTTCTTTTTTTGGGTTTGAGAATTCAAGAGTTTGATTCTAAATTTATTTTTTTTTTAATATTTCATAATAGATTCATATACGATAAAAAAAAGTCAACTAATAAAAAAAAATGCAAATAGTGTATATTTGGTCTGAATGAAATGAGTAGTGTTCCTATTTGAAGCAGAAAGTGAGAAAAGATTTTATTGTCACAACATGTATTTAATCAAACCATTACCAGAAGAAAAAATTCAGACTGGTACAAATTGAAAGAAGCTAAATAAGACATTTCAAAGTGAGCTTAGATAAGAAAGAAGGTGCCAAAGAGGGTAGAAACATGTGGGGAAAGGATAAATTACTTGCTGCTATCATTTCCCCCTTTTTCCACAGTTTCCCATAAAAACATTTCAAGATGTCAAAATGGGGGATTATGTGGTAATTAGTTTAAGTCTGTCCACTTTACCTGATAACATATAAATGGATAAAAATTGTCATTTATTGGTCAAAAATGGTCCTCTGTGATTAAGTCAGTTATAGTGTGTAAAGGGTAAGGGTTACTGCTGAGTACATAAAACCATGCAGAGGTTTAAAGTTAACACAGGATAATTTGCTCCATTTTATAGGATAACATGTTATTTAAAGGAATTATTACCAACACAAGTAAGTGAAATTTAGTTTTTGGAAAGAATGTATCATAACAAGAAACTCGGATAAAAGATCGTTGCAGCCAGCGTTAGACACTAGCTTCTTCAAGCAAGGAGTCCATCGGACTCCTAACTAAAGAAGTCAGGGAGTCCGGAGGAAAATCAAGGAGTCCGAATAAAATTCTGAAAATTGTCTTTAAATTAATTTGTTTTATTAACATGTATTAATTTATTCATCATCAAAACTGGTATATGATCATTTGATACTGCTTATCTCCATATCCTAATAAAAATGTAATATGCTAATTTGAAAATGTACACTAGAAAAATCTTATCTTTGTACATGAATATTGATCAAAATAACCACTTTTTAAGAGACAGTGATGAGAATACTCAATCAATGCACTAGAATTTAATAACTTGCCAGGCTTTGGAAGTTTTTCAAAAATCGATTTATTTAGTTGGAGTAATGAACGACCAGCAGTCGATTGGTTGAGCTCTGTGTGTTGTTTAGCATTCTCTTTAGTTACATTGTCAATGTGACTCTGGAAGGTATTGTGCCTCTTCACTGCCTCAACTCTAAAATTGCTGCAACCTGTTACAAAACTACCAAAGTTCTCATACTTAGTAGAAACATTACATTTCATTTTTCTCACCGTCATACATAAGACAGGTGTACGATCCCTGCTAGTTGCGATATCGTATCCCTCTTTCTGCTGGCGAGGACTACGACTACCACCTTCTATGCCCTTTGTTGCAAGTCCTAATATTGTATGTTTTGTGATAAGCGACACTCTACAGACTAATTCCTTACATATGTTAATATTATGAACAAATTCTATTAAATAATAGTATCAATTGTATCAAGCATTTAATACCGGTTTCTTTTCAGTTCATAAAATATTTCCTATTTTTGGCGGCCATGACATTTGGTTGGCAATGTGATCACGTTGTTTACTGATGTCAGCTGTTCGTAATAAATCAAAGTATCCTTTTTAACCTACCATGATAATAATTTTATCTTAAAAGATACTGAATTGTCAATATATTTTTTTTCTATCAAATTAAATAAACTCGTGAATTATTTTCATACACTTTTTTCTTATTTTCTATTAAAACTGTCCTATTTTCAAAACATAATATGCCTTCCAAATATGGTTACCTAGATTTTCATTTGCTATCGTTTCGGCCGGAAGCCCGAGATCTCCTAGAATTGAAGAGGGTTTCCTGTTGGATCTCGCGACGCTGTCAAACAGCAAAAATGGCTGACATTTGATTCAAAATGGCCGAAAACTTGGAAATTCCGATGGCGTGAAAAAGAGACTTAAATGCATAAAATATCCAACTTTTTGCAGATTAACATTTCTTAGATGGATAGATAAATGATTAAGGTTCATTTTGGTATTAAATTTGTGTTTGTACTGTTTACACAACTTCCAATAATCGACCTCGAAGTGCCCGGAGTGATTCACTCCGGGCACTGCGACAAAGAGCCAGGAGGGTCAACTCCACTCCGGAATTACTTCCGGGTGGTTGTAGCCTAAAGTAGTCTATTAAGAAAATTTGATCTCCTCCTTTTGTCATGCTGTTTCAACTTTTCATCAACAGCAAGTTGCTTGATGTTAGGTTCTGCAGAGTGAGAGATCACTGCTGCATGTCATGCATGTGATTCAAAGCTTTAATCAGGGAACTATTTCCTTGTAAAAACTGACATTTGAAGGTAGTACCCTACAAGACTTTCACTTCCGAGCCTAAACAATTTCATGGGTTGATGTGCAGAATGACGATTTGCGCAAAACTTTATCCCTAATGATACCATTTTCCTGGCCTGTAATTCAAGATCAAAGACTGCTCTTTAACCCATTCCAACACAGCAAAATTTTAGACTGGTCCAAATTGAAAGAAGCTGCAGACGACAATTTAAATTTGATGGAATTTTGAATTCTTTTGTCTTTTTGGATAGAAAACATTATGGATAATGAAGAAATTGCTTGATACAAGCAATTTCTTCATTTTCCACAATGTTTTACAAAGCTTTTTTTCTTGAGGGGCGTAAAAAGGAGGGATTGAGTTGGAATGGGTTAAGACGGACTAATATTTAAGGCCCAACGAAACTTTTTGGAGGAGCTACAGATGTGAAAGTGGGCCCTTTTTGCTCTTTATTTAATGAGGCAAAAACGGACAGGAGTGTAACCAGGAAGGGGGTGCCGTAGCCCTCGCAAGCAGGTTATCAGAAAGAGGGCTATTATATTGCAGCTAGATGCCTGCCATGACGACTGGAACGTTATCTCCCTCGTAATCCCAAACGCTGCTGATTGTTTGTCCTTGTCTAGATCAACTTTTGGTTTTTTAGCCTATAACCAATCAAACACCGATCCATAATTTCACTTTTGTTTATATTTACGAGTGATATGAAAAGAACGGTTCGTTACCGAATTTAACCTTTAGTCACATTTAATTTGTTAAAGTGATTTTACGTTGACACCGGTAGATTTTTTGACTGGACAATTTGAACTACGGTAATAATTTTCGACTGTGGAAAAACGTGACGAGTAAGAATGATTGTAAGGATTTTTGTCAAACGATATGGGCTACCACTTTAACAAGGTTACTGGTGAATTGTAAAGGAGTCCGTCGGACTGCCTAGTCAGAAATTCTAAGAGTCCGGGCCGTTTTTTAGGAGTCTCGGACTCCCGGACTCCCGTTAGTGTCGAACGCTGGCAGCCTTTAAATTGTTTGCCATAATTTTCTTCACTTGTTACAATTAAAGCAGTTAATTCAAATTGAAGGATTCTAGTGAAAAATGAATTTACTCTACGTAGATTTTCGGCAGAATTATTTTTGATCAAGATTTCAAATTTTTAACAAAATTTTGACTTCTGTTTATGACATGGTGTCCGTAAATGTCGGCCATTATTCTCATTATGTGAAAGTAAGCAACGAATCTCGTAGACTGATGATAACTTAATTTACAGAAATAATTAAAACTTAAGAAGGGAAAGGATTTTAAATAAAGATTTCTGGTGCCGATAGTATACAAAGCATCGCCGAAACCAATCAGCGAAGGTGTGAATGAAGCGAGCATGTTGACTATTAGCTGCAAGAACAGACCCCTCTTTCTGATAATCTGCTGGCCTTGCGACTATCGATAAACGCTTGAATTACGATCAAAGGGCTTCCGACCGGTAGTTGTATAATTGCAAACTGTCCCCTAATTTTATAGCCACTAGGCCAGAATTGGCTATCACCTATCTTATCCAGCAAATCAGGCAAAGTTTTATGAAACCAGGCGACTTTTTCGCCTGAGTCGCCCAATCTGCAGAGCCCTGGTACAAGGAAGAAATTCATAATCTTTTCCACTTTTTCATTTGCGCAAAATTTTGAGATACTTTCTACCGTCAATCTTCCTCAAGCGACCACCTCTATTAAGGTAATTACTTAAATAAACTACCAACATACATTTTCCCTTTCCAAAAACATAAGAATATTCATAATTAGACATTTTTGTTATTAGAATAATCAAACCTAAATACTAAGTTAAGGAATCTCATTGGAACCATCTCAATTCTACAAGTTTAAATACTGCGTAATAGTTAGTCCTTTCAGATTTTATTCCATCATCCTGTTATCAGGTTAGGGATCTATCTTCATAAAGACAATTAACTTCACCTTTCCCCACTGACTTACTGCCAGCCATGCAATCCCCACAGAACCTCAACAAGATGCTTCACTGAGATTTCAAACCACCATTGTAAGCTTTAAGGTCACTTATCACAAAAAAATGCTTAACCTTTACCTGGACAATCCCTGATTTTTACATCTCTGTTAAACTATACTTGAGAAAACATGGACAGACGCCCGATGGACAAACCATGAAAGCAATTTTTTAATTTCCACAATATTTCCTACAGCTTTTTTCTTAGGAAATGTCAAAACAATTCCATTGAAATGGGTTAAAAGCTACTATCATCAAAGCAACCAAACACTCAAAAGCAAAGCTAGATTGATTATTGCAATTTCATTCCTACCTTTTCTCCCTCTACTACATCAAATTCTACTTGTTCTCCATCACCAACACTTCTTAGGTATTTTCTTGGATTGTTCTTAATGATTGCAGTCTGAAAGTCAAAGGTATACTTTCAATAATAAGATACCAAAATAGTTTAAGCTATGTCATGTCAAATAAAATCCTTGATATATTGCAATGAAATCAAAGGACTAAAAGCATAGAGACCCTATAGTGGATGAATAGTTCTTTCACCATTAATTTTACAACAAGAGGCCGAAGAGGGTCTGTGTCATTCCACTGGCTGAAATGTGTCCACCCAAAGAATGTAGTTCACAATGCCAATATGCCATATGTTGATGAACAATGCCAAATATCCTTTCAGCTTTGGACAAGATTTCTTATATAATTTCTAAATTAAGCGCCAATTTTCAAGCTTGGGCAACCATTTGAAGGATTTGAGTAGATTGATTGATTGAATGGGGTTTAACACCGCTATTAACAGTATTTCAGTCATATCGCAGCAGCTGCAACTAACAATGGATTCCTGGTATTTCTCATACCAGTACTACCACTACATCCTTTCCTAGCCTCAAGCTCCTATCCAACTTAGGTTTACAATTATCCACCCATTGGTGAGAGACAATTGTCAGAAAGAATATGTGCTGCCGCCAGGTATAGAACCCATGACACCCATGATTGAAGAGTAGGAGTCTGGCGCGCTACTGACTGCCCTTTGACGGCAGCGGATTTTAGTAGAGGGCAATTAGGTAATGTCACATGCCAAATTACAAAGCTTTGCGTCATTCCGTTTGGAAGGAAAGATTTCTTTAGGTTTTTTTCACTTAATCCTTTGCCATGGCAACTAGTGTTCTTCATGGATATAATTATTCTAATTTTGTTTGAATGGGGTTTCAAGTCACTTTTAACAGTATTGCAGTCATATTGCAGTGGCTGCAGCACCTTACATCTTTTCCAAACCTCCTGCTGCTCATCCCATTTACAATTATCCAACCATTGGTGGGAGACAAATGTTAGAAAGGATATTTGCCTGGATCTAATGATTGACAGTCTGACGCAATACCAGGTGGGCTTTTGCTGTTGCCTTGACATAGAAACTGGCTAGAAGAATTAGAAAGAGAAATCTTCGGAGATTTGATAATTTACAGTTATATAAATTTGTAGGAGTTTAAAGTATGTTTTCATATTAAGGTTAGTCATACCTGATGGACAAAAACATCTTCTTTGGTATCGTCTCTGAAATTCAGAAATGACAGATTTAAATACTCCAAACAGAGAGGTTTTCTACTATCTTCATTAATATACTGCAGCCATTAAAAATTAATATATAAATCATCTGATTATTTGTTGTAAATAACTGGAGATTTTACTTTATCTTACTAAACATGATGTTATGCCAAAAGAAGTAAGACATAAAGCTACTTAACAGATTTCAGCTGTAAATGAAAGCTTAATCAACAAATCAAATCATTCATTCGGACAATTCAACTACATCCTACATTAATTTTACTTTTACATCTATTTTTAGTGAATAAGCATTTTTGTTTCATGCTGTATCAACAACATTTAGGTTGCTAATTCAAGATTAGCCATATGTTCCTGACCGTAAATTTTCCAAAATAATGTTGCAGAATTCTGCCAAGGGCACGCCATTGCGGGATCGGCGCAGAAAAAATTCAGATGGCCCCTTAAAGATATGTCCAGGGGGCCGACTGGCGCATCAAAATTACGAACCGTGCGCCGTAGGTACGAAGATTCTTTGAGAAGAATCAGTGGATGTTTTGGTTTTTATTCACTTCCGGGGTTTCACTTGGTAATTCAGGTCGTTATTATTGATTTTAAAGGTCGCTCTGATTGGGTTACTATGCACTGTAAATTCCGTTTTCTGTCATATAAGCCAAATGAATAGCGTTATAATAAAAATAGCAAATTTAAGTTTGACGAAACAAAATATTCCTTCTGCATCATAAACTCGCAGCTTTGTGTCGCCACGATGGCAGAAAAAGAAAGCAAAAACAATCTTAAGCTTCTATGGCCAAAAGAGAGCACAAATTGGCGCCGATGATCAGCCAAACGAACTCGGGACTTCAAAATCGGAGGAATCTCAATCAGAATCCGGGCGCAAAAAAGCCAAATCAATCTACAAAAAAAGTTCCAAAATAAATGATTTTCAGACTTTTCATGGCTATCTTATGATTCAAGTAAAAACTCAATGACTTGTTCTCTTTGTATTAAGCACAAGAAAAATAATTCATAAACAGCTCAAAACTGTATTTTTAATTCAATATATTGTTTACTTTCTTCTCATTGATTGGGTCTCACATCATATATCTGACCTCAAAATATAGTGGCCCCATGTTTTGGAAATGATTGATTGATTGAATGGGGTTTAACGCTGCTTTTAACAGTATTTCAGTCATATCGCGGCGGCTGGAGCACTTAACAATGGTTCCCTGGTATTTCTCACACCAGTACTACCACTACATCCTTTCCTAGCCTCCAGCTGCTATCTCACTTAGGTTTACGATTATCCACCCATTGGTGAGAGACAATTGTCGGAAAGAATATTTGCCGCCGCCGGGGATCGAACCCATGACACCCATGATTGAAGATTAGGAGTCTGGCGCGCTACCGATTGCGCTATGGCGGCGGCTATGTTTTGGAAAAGTGGCCCAATATTCTTGACTTGGATGGGCCAGTGGCCCCCTAAGGTCAAATGCTTAGCAGAACTCTGATGTTGTATATAACCTCTGCCCAATTTCTAATGCTAGACTGGAAGGTCAGTGGACCTGGCTCAGTCAATTCTCAAATAGTTATATCATTTGACATACACATGAAAATATCTCTTAACCAAATTCCACACAATGACACTTTTGGACCCCCCCAAGTAAAACAATTTGGAAAAACAATGAGTAAAATGAAGAAAATGCTTTTAACAAGCTATTTTTTCATTTACACAATGTTATCTACCCAGAAAGTTGAAAAAAAATTCATAAACTTTAAATTATCGTCTTCAAACTCTTTCAATGTACACTAGTCTAAAATTTTATTGTGTTGGAATGGGTTAACAGTCTAAGTAAAGCCCTGTTACATACAACCATTTTCACATCTAAATTTGTTCATAATTACTTTAAAACAGTGTTTATTCTAGAATTTCAAAATGTGGGGGATTTCAGTGCGAAATCTGCAATTGAGAAATGTTTGGTATTTCTTGCTCTTTGTTTATAGAAAAAAAAAACGCCACCTCTGTTGAAAATATGGGGGATCTTTGACAAAAGTGGGGGAATCCCCCAATACCCCTGCCTAGAATAAAAAGTCAAAATCAGAGCTGAATACACTGAAATTGCTGGATATATGGTGCAAATATATTTTGAAAAAAAAAAAAAAGTTCTTGTAAGGGACAAACAGATGGGGTAGATTAAAATTGAAACTCCACATATGTAGGATATTTGTCTATGCCTACTGTCTACTGTCAAAACAATTTATTCAACATAACAAGGGTTAGTATAAATTCAGAGAAGTTGCAGACAACAACTTCAATGTGATTGAATCTTTAAATCTTTGTCTTTTGGGGTAGTAAACAATGTGGATAATGAAGAGATTGCTTGTTAAAAGAAAATTTCTTCATTTTCTACAATGTTTTCAAAAGCTTTCATATTGAGGGGCGTTTAAAAGCGTCATTGTGTGGGAATTGGTTAATGTGTAAGAACCAAAACAAGGGCACCCAGCGCATTAGAATTACGAACCGTGAACTGTAGGTACGAAAATACCTTGGGACGAATCAGCAGATGTTTGGGGTTTATTTACTTCCCGGTTTCCCTTGGTAATTCAGAGCGTTAATATTGATTGAAAAGGTCGCTCTTATTGGTTGACTGTGCACTGTAAATTCCGTTTTTCAGTCATATCAGCCAATCAAAAGCGTTATAATAAAAATAACAAATGTAAGTTTGACGTAACGAAATATTCCTTCTGCATAATAAACTCGGTGTTTTGTGTCGCCGTGTTGGCAGAAAAAAGAAAACATATCCAATCTTAAGCTTCTTTAGCCAAAGACAGCACGAACTGGCGCCGATGATCAGCCAAACGAGCCCTGAACTTCAAAATCAGCCGAATCTCAATCGGAATCCGGGCGCGAATCAGCTTAATCGAGCTACGAAAAACAGTTCCAAAACAAGGTGCCAAATTGTCACAAAATACGCCCGTCACACTACTTAATATTAACTGGGGGTTTGAATAGAATTGAGGTTATTTTGAATGAATTTTTTTTGTCAAACAAAGTATGAAAAACAACAAAGGGCAATAACTCAAAATATACACTAGATAGAGTTATGGTTCTTGTACACTGCACTCCCACTTGGTTAGCTCTATAAATCAATGAAGTTTCATATTTCTAGCTAATATACTTTTAGAGAATTACTCTGGACAAGATTCAAGTATGAAAAACAACAAAGGGCAATAACTCAAAAAATAGGCCAGGTAGATTTATGGTTCTTGTGCACTGCACTCCCCCTTGGTGTGATCTATACACCCATGAAGTTTCATGATCCTAGCTATAATACTTTTAGAGATATACTCCGGACAATATTAAAGTATGAAAAACAACAAAGGGCAATAACTCAAAAAATAGGCTAGGTAGAGATATGGTTCCTGTACACTGCACTCCCACTTGGTGAGCTCTATCCATCCATGAAATTTCATGATTCTAGCTATTATAATTTAAGAGATATACTTCGGACAAGATTCAAGTATGAAAAACAACAAAGGGCAATAACTAAAAAATAGGCTAGGTAGAGTTATGGTTCTTGTACACAGCACTCCCACTTGGTGAGCTCTATCCATCCATGAAGTTTCATGATTCTAGCTATTATACTTTTAGAGATATACTCTGGAAAAGATTCAAGTATGAAAAACAACAAAGGGCAATAACTCAAAAAATTGGCTAGGTAGAGTTATGGTTCTTGTACACTGCACTCCCACTTGGTCAGCTCTATCCATCCATGAAGTTTCATGATTCTAGCTTTTATACTTTTAAAGATAAACTCTGGACAAGATTCAAGTATGAAAAACAACAAAGGACAATAACTCAAAAAATAGGCCAGGTAGAGTTATGGTTCTTGTGCACTGCACTCCCCCTTGTTGAGATCTATACACCTATAAAGTTTCATGATCCTAGCTATAATACTTTTAGAGATATACTCCGGACAAGATTCAAGTATGCAAAACAACAAAGGGCAATAACTCAAAAAATAGGCCAGGTAGAGTTATGGTTCTTGTGCACTGCACTCCCCCTTGTTGAGATCTATACCCCTATAAAGTTTCATGATCCTAGCTATAATACTTTTAGAGATATACTCCGGACAAGATTCAAGTATGAAAAACAACAAAGGGCAATAACTCAAAAAAAAGGCCAGGTAGAGTTATGGTTCTTGTGCACTGCACTCCCCCTTGTTGAGATCTATACACCCATGAAGTTTCATGATCCTAGCTATAATACTTTTAGAGATATACTCCGGACAAGATTCAAGTATGAAAAACAACAAAGGGCAATAACTCAAAAAATAGGCCAGGTAGAGTTATGGTTATTGCGCACTGCACTCCGTATTGATAAGAAGAATATAACTGCCAAGTTTAAAGTCAATCGGACTTTGGATGACAGAGTTATGCTCCGGACAAAGAAGTGGACACCGCCCGGACGCCCGGACAACTGGACGCCCGGGCACCACGGTGATCCCATAATACGTCCCGTCTTCGACGGGCGTATAATTAATGGCTCTCTGACTTTTCGTGGCTATCTCACGATTCAAGTAAAAACTCAATAACTCAAGAAAAATAATTCATCAACAGCTCAAAACTGTATCTTTAATTCAATATATTGTTTATTTTGAAATGAGAAGAAAGCCCTTGAGATTTCTTCTCAATGGTTGGGTTCACATCATATATCCCATCTCATAGTAAAGTGGCCCCATGTTTTGGAAAAGTGGCCCCATATTATTGGCTTAGATGGGCCAGTGGCCCCCTAAGGTCAAAAGCTTGGCAGAACTCTGGGTTATAATTTATGAGTCTAAAGAGGCATAATTCTTTAAATTTACTGTTATCTACCTTGTTGGTATAGATGGCTCTCTTGATAGTGAATATTATATTCTGATTTTCAAGAGAATGCGTTCGATAATACCAAAAATGTCAGTTCTACGAAGATGTCGACACAGACCTTGCCATAGCAATACCTGAGTTTTTCTCCAAAAACAGTCAAGCTCCTTGAAACAGTGATCTGCTGAGACTACATTTTCTTCATAAAACATGAATGCTCTGTTTTTTAAAACCATTGGGAAACTGTACCTTTTGTTCCAAAGCCCTGGTTGCTAGATTGATAGTGTGATCCATCAGCATTGTAAAATACCCCACTTTCAAGTTTGTTTGAACTAGCCCCCTTACTTCCAAAACGTTGGCAAATCAGAGATTGTTAACTCTTGTCATACTGAATAAAATCAGTTTCCAAGAATGCTTTTAAATCAAAGGACATAAAGCACTGGAAGCCATTATAGAGGGTATTTATTTCTCTTAAAAATTAATTTCTGAAAGTTTAGAAACTAATGCCAAAACCAAAATTTCAAAAGTAGACCAAGATCAGACTGTACACATGCGCAGGCTTTTTTTTCTTTATACCTCCTACCATAACAGGATTATTCCTGGTTGAGCATGGCAATTGACAAGGGTTAATTTTCAAACAGCAATACGGTGTGAGAGATTTTATATCTAAATAGAAACATAAATTTGCTTAGAATGTTTTTCATTAACATTTCATATGTATGAAATTTAGTCATTATGAAGATTTGTTTGTTTGTTTGAATGGGGTTTTACGCCGCTTTCAACAATATTTCAGTTATATCGCTGCGGCTGGAGCACCTAACAATGGAATCCAGGTATTTCTCACAACAGTACTACCATTACATTCTTTCCTAGCCTCCAGCTATCCCACATAGGTCTATGATTATCGACCCATTGGTGAGAGACAAATAGTCGGAAAGGATGAGTGCCGCCGTCGGGAATTGAACCCGGGACCTCTAGAGTGATAGTCTGCACGCTACCAACTGCGCTATGACGGAGGCTTCATTATGAAGAATTTGGTACAAATTTACCTGTTGATGAAGCCATATCCACTTTTAACGTTAAACCATTTTACTGAACCGGTGACTTTGGTTGCTGAAAATATAAAATAAAAAATAATTTACAGTAATCTGCCAAGGCTGTTTTTTGCACCAAAATGGGTCACCAAAATACACCCTGTTGTTGGACATAGGGGTATTCTGGGTTTTGGGTTTTTTCTTTACATGACAATTCATTGGTTTTAGCACCTTTAATAGAAGTTGAAAACAAATATCACTCTTGGGTTAAACCCACTCCTACAAAAATTCAAGACAGGTCAAAACTGAAAGAATCTACAGTTTAAGTCTATGTATCATTTATTGTCCTATCTTTTAAACCTTATTTACAAATATTCAGAATTTTTTAGTAAAATTTTTCCTCTGTGTAATGACAATATAGGATTTGATGTTTGTTTTCATTATTTTGGATCAAGAAAAGAGTATCCATATCTCATTCATTCTTCAAATAAGAGTCAAGGCATACTTCAAATGATCAGTAAATACAGGGGTCTTGCTGCATATTTTTGTCTGGGGCCTGGGGCCAGTGAGATTGGGAAAAATAGCCGCGTTTTACCCAAAATTGGGAAAAATTAAAAAATCACATCATTTCTTTATTATTTATTAAAGTCATCAACATAAACAGTCTCTGTTTTGATATACTTAGCATCACAGGTATTTGACACAATATACAATGATTGTCTAAATATGCTGTATAATTATACATGCTGTTTTTTTTAAGTATATACTGCAGAGTGCATATTTATAGTACAATCATGGTATATTATGTCAAAAACTTGAGCCTAGCATGGGTTCTTTTACATTTCCACCTCTGATTGGGTTCATTTCCTTTTCATTACGCATTTGTATAATCAGTGAAGTTAGTTAAATTGGATGCCACATATCCCTGTTTGAAGGTAAAATGCAACCTAAGTTGAAAGGGATTTGCGTAAAACAATCAGTTTTTGAGGAACTTACCCTCCGGCTCAGAAGCTGTCGAGGTAGAAGGAATGGCCTCTGGCTGTAAATTGTCCGACGTAGATTGTTTATCTGTGGCCTTTAAAGCTTGCATTTTAAACATTGTGTCTATTTTGGCACATTTTTCGCCACTTTTGCCTATCTTTTTTCGGTAATATTTATCATTGTGCGACATTTTGCATCCGTGGATGCTGAACGGTTACCCTTAGTTACCGTAAAAGATTAAAATGCGGATCACGTTTGTCAAGACGGTAAATTTCAAATAATGACTATTCCAAGTGAACAATTCTTAAGAAAACAGTTGAGTTTTTATTTCAACTCATGAAAGCAAAAAATGCAAACAAAGTAGTTAAATTTTGATGCGAATACCGGAAAACTATTATTCCTCTATAACGGCAATGGAAGCCGCAAAATAAACTGGCCATTCATTCTAGACTGGGTCACGTCTCTGATTATTACTACGGTAAAATACACAGTAAAACAACGAGTACCAGTCTAGGCGATATCATTCGGATATTTCGGTAATCGTGATCAATGGAAATGTAAACAAAAATACGGGACTCTCTCGGTTGACAGTTTATTCATACGTGAGTTGTTTCTTACGATAATTTTACAGGCAAGGATGGCAGTTCTATGTATCATTCTGTGTTGCCTTAATCGGGGGAATTTTAGATGCTTATTGGGAATTTTCAGCCTAGAATTGGGAAAAAAGGATACTTTTTGCCATTGGGAAATTCGGCCCCAAAAATCGGCAAACGAGACCCCTGAAATAAGATTTAATGGCATACATATATATACATTACATGTTGCTTGTTTTAGATAAAAGCAAATCACTTTTCATTCACAAATTCAAATTGGCTCCATTTTGGCTAATATTGGCCCCAAATGTTTGCTGTTGGTGAATTTACTAAAAGCCCTGATACTAAATTGTTGAGTGATTATCTATTTTGTAAAATGTCCTAACTTTTTTACAACTATCAGGGTGCCCATTCACGTACTGCAGTACGTAATTCACATACAATTAAGTCGGTTCATGTACAAATCTTTAACCAAGAGGTGCATGAACGTACAGAAAAATAAATGAACGTAGAAACAAAAATGCCATTACGTGTGTGTGCATTTAAAATTATTAGCGAAACTCTACTTGCGTATTGTTCTCTAAAAACCAAAAAGATTGCGAGCAAAGTAGACAAAAATAGCATCAGGAGCAAGTGATTTCCCTTTCATTCGACGGGAACCATCGCTTCTTTCTGGCCTGTTTTCTAAATAGAGAATAGGGGAACCAGCAGTTGGAAAAGTTTGTATAATGCGGATCTTGATGGCCTGATCAGTTTGTTTTGAAATAAGTCCAAAGTTGCGCTATTTTTCAAACAAAACACAAGATATTTACGTGTTTTTGGCGAGAAACTGACAATAATTTGCACTATAGGATTTGATTTTGAAATGAGTTTCTTTTGAGAGTTCCGTTGTACATATAAGTCGGCGTGACAAAATGGAGCCGTTTATTAAAAGCAGCATGCCCACTGGAGTTTCATTTTGGAGGTACATGTAACCCTTAGGTTTTGAAATGGGGGTACAAAGAAAAATTTGAGGGTTCAGTGTACCCTTTATTTTCAGAGTTAAGGGTACACCATTCTAAACTAAACTGATTTCTGTTGTACACGTAAGTCAGGTGTTATAAATTGGAGTTGTTTATTAAACGTTGTAGATTTGTTTTAGCTACGTAATTTGCTGTCTTCAAAACGTCACAACAAAACCTCCACTCTTTATCCACAAATGGTTACTTTTGGACAATGATAAGGCCAGTTGATATTTTTGTACAAGAATTGCTTCAAAACCAGAGTTTGAGCTAACAATGAGCTGACATGTCTGGTATTTACTGCTCTAAAATGTCTACTCCGCACTAGTAATTAACCTATTAGAGTTGTTTAGCCATCACTTTCAGCATGCCCACTGGGTTTTCATTTTTGGGGTACATGTACCCCTTAGGTTTTGAAATGGGGATACAAAGAAATATCTGAGGGTACAGTGTACCCTTTACTTTCAGAGTTAATGGTACACCATACAGCATACGAATTTGAACCCTTTACCAAATGACAATGTTATAGTTATATCTACTTTTTAATAATCAGTAAATTAGTGCCACACATCATCTGCCAGTTTCAGATAAATTTAGAGCGAAGGATAGCAAAGCCGATTTTTGACAACTTACTTTTCTTAGTTATTGGATTTGGGAAGGGCTGAATGGGATATGAGAGTGATGGCTAAACAACTCTCAGGGCTCCCGCTGCCGATTGACAATGGGGCCAAATGCGACAAAATAAAAATTCTGGCCCCAATATCGGCAAATTGGCGATTTTACTGGCGACAACTTTCAAAATAAGGCAAAGGGGCCAAATGCGACAAAATAAAAATTCTGGCCCCAAAATCGGCAAATTGGCGATTTTACTGGCGACAACTTTCAAAATAAGGCAAAGGGATGTTGAGTCCATTTAAACGATTTCCGACGCGCAACTCTATCATTCACACATCCGCTAATTTGTTTGGGAGACACGCGACCATCAATATCAACTGAATATCTGTGTCAATCAAGACAGATTAGTTACGCATCGCTGACCTAATTGATTCTAACATCACTCGAGTTATTGGGATTTTCCGAAGCCCGCCGGGAACCATCATGTAAACCAAGATGGCGGAAATTCACATCGCTTGGGCTAAGAAATTGACGATATTTATTCCTCGATCACTTTTTGAGATTCATTAGAGTGCCGAATAAAAACCAAAGACAACATTTTCCTTATCTATTAATGATTTTAGTAACAAAGTCAAGTGAATTTCCGAGAAATGAGAAATATCAGACATTAGTAATCAAAGTACAGCGGACATTAGTAATCAAAGTACTGTGGGTTACCAAAAATTTGACCTGTCATCCAGCATAGTTCTAGGTGTTCTTGGAATTTTATTATCAAATGACAATCCTCTCATTTTGTACATTTTAACCCTTTCCCAATTCATTCAACATAATATATATAGATAACAGGTTATTTGTTTTCAATATAGTAGTTTTCTTTCAATCACTTATTCATACTGCCTCCACCTTTGTCTCCAATTGGCACCAAGTGGCCCCAAATTTTAGTCCTTTGATTTCATTGCAATTCTTATCAAGGATTTTATTTGACATGACATAGGTTAAACTATTTTGGTATCTTATTATTGAAAGTATTTGACTTTCAGACTGCAATCATTAAGAACAATCCAAGAAAGTACCTAAGAAGTGTTGTAGATGGAGAACAAGTAGAATTTGACGTAGTAGAGGGAGAAAAGGTAGGAATGAAATTGCAATAATCAATCTAGCTTTGCTTTTGAATGTTTGGTTGCTTTGATGATAGTAGCTTTTAACCCATTTCAGTGGAATTGTTTGGACATTTCCTAAGCAAAAAGCTGTAGGAAATATTGTGGAAATTAAGAAATTGCTTTCATGGTTTGTCCATCGGGCGTCTGTCCATGTTTTCTCAAGTATAGTTTAACAGAGATGTAAAAATCAGGGATTGTCCAGATAAAGGTTAAGCATTTTTTGTGATAAGTGACCTTAAAGCTTACAATGTGGTTTGAAATCTCAGTGAAGCATCTTGTCGAGGTTCATTGGGCAATTGCATGGCTAGCAGTAAGTCAGTGGGGAAAGATGAAGTTATTGTCTTTATGAAGAAAGATCCCTAACCTGATAACAGGATGATGGAATAAAATCTGAAAGGACTAACTATTACGCAGTAGTTAAACTTGTAGAATTGAGATGGTTCCAATGAGATTCCTTAACATAGTATTTAGGTTTGATTATTCTGTTAACAAAAAAATCTAATTATGAAGATTTTTATGTTTTTGGAAAGGGAAAATGTATGTTGGTTGTTTATTAAAGTAATTACCTTAATAGAGCAGGGCTCCCGCTGCCGATCGCCAATGAGGCCAAATGCGACAAAATAAAAAATTCTGGTCCCAAAATCAGCAAATTGGTGATTTTACTGGCGACAACTTTCAAAATAAGGCAAAGAGATGTTGAGTCCATCTAAACGATTTCCAACTAACAACTTTATCATTCACGCATCCGCTAATTTGTTTGGGAGACACGCGACCGTTAATATCCATTGCATTTCTGTGTCAATCAAGACAGATTAGTTACGCATCGCTGACCTAATTGATACTAACATTACTCGAGTTATTGGGATTTTCCGAAGCTAGCCGGGAACCATCATGTAAACCAAGATGGCAGAAATTCACAACGCTTGGGCTAAAAAATTGACAATATATATTCCTCAATCACTTTTTGAGATTCATGAGAGTGCCGAATAAAAACCAAAAACAACATTTTGCTTATCTATTGATGATTTTAGTATCAAAGTCAAGTGAATTTCCGAGAAATGAGAAATATCAGACATTAGTAATCAAAGTACAGCGGACATTAGTAATCAAAGTACTGTGGGTTACCAAAAATTTGACCCGTCATCCAGCATAGTTCTAGGTGTTCTTGGAATTTTATTATCAAATGACAATCCTCTCATTTTGTACATTTTAACCCTTTCCCAATTCATTCAACATAATATATATAGATAACAGGTTATTTGTTTTCAATATAGTAGTTTTCTTTCAATCACTTATTCATACTGCCTCCACCTTTGTCTCCAATTGGCACCAAGTGGCCCCAAATTTTTGCCATTGGCGATTTCATTGGCGCAAGAAAAAAATTTCCAAGGGGAAGCCCTGACTCTAACAGGTGAATTACGAGGGCGGGGAAGGAATTTTGGAGCAGACCATACCAGGCATGTCAGCTCATTGTTAGCTCAAACTCTGGTATTGAAACAATTCTGGTACAAAAAAATCAACTGGCCTTATCACTGTCCAAAAGTCACCATTTGTGGAGAAATAGAGTAGGTTTTGCAGACAGCATATTACATAGCTTAAACAAAACTACAACGTTAAATAAAAGGCTGCATTTTGTCACACCTGACTTATGTATACAACGGAACTCGCGAGAGAAACTCATTTCAAAATCAAATCCTATAGTGCGAATTATTGTCAGTTTCTCGCCCAAAACACTTAAATATCTTGCGTTTTGATTGCAAATTAGCGCAATTTTGGACTTATTTCAAAGCAAACTGGTCAGGCCATCAAGATCTGCATTATACAAACTTTTCAAACTGCTGGTTCCCCTAATCTCTATGTAGAAAACATGCCAGAAAGAAGCAATGGTTTCCGTCGAATGAATGGGAAATAATTTGCTCCTGATGCGATTTTGCCTTCTTTGCTTGCAATTTTGTTTTTTTTTCGGGAAAAATAGGCACATAGAGTTTCTCGTTTGGTACGCTCATAATTTTAAATGCACACACACGTAATGGCAATTCGTTTCCAAGTTCATTTAATTTTTTGTACGTTCATGCACATCTTGGTGAAAGATTTGTCGTGAACCAACGTAATTGTACATGAATTACGTACTGCAGTACGTAAATGGGCACCCTGACTCTCATATCCCATTCAGCCCTTCCAAAATCCAATAAGTAAGAAAAAGAGAATTGTCAAAAATAGGCTTTGCTATCCTTCGCTCTAAATTTATCTGAAACTGGCAGGTGACTTGTGGCACTTATTTACTGATTATTAAAAAGTAGATATAATTATAACATTGTCATTTGGTAAAGGGTTCAGATTCGTATGCCGCATGGTGTACCCTCAATTCTAAAAGTAAAGGGTACACTGTACCCACAGATTTTTCTTTGTACCCCCATTTCAAAACCTAAAGGGTACATGTACCCCAAAAATGAAAACCCAGTGGGCATGCTGACTATGGGGATATTGTCCTTATGATTTAAAACCTAGGCAGATCACCAAGTATACAAGGGCATGTGGGTTCTAAACTGGACCAAGATGTCCCTAAATCTCAATAAATTCTGTTTTTGTTAATTACTGTATTTAGATATGGAGTAATTCTGAAATTCAAGTATATTCAGCAAATTCAATCAAAATAAAGGCCTAAAATGTTATCAGGTGAGCCGTTACACTTACATTGTCACAAAGCCCCCTTTCATTTGGTATTTGATGCAAAGTTGCCTTATCTAAAAAGCATTAAAGTTATCTCTCATAACCATTCAAAAACCTTTATGTAGACAAGGAAATTACTCTTAAGTTCTTACTTTGAAAAACATTTCATCAAGATCTACTGGATGACAAAAAAGGTTTTCAACAAATTTGAGCCAAAATAACGGCAGCACAGACATTGTCATTAAGGTCCTTTTTCGAGCAAAACTGGAATGAATCGGAATCTCACCATATTCTTTAGGGAACTTTCCCATGATCACATATAGATTTAGAGAAAGATTAAGTCATTACATTTGTGATCACTAAAGCAATAAAAGGAACAAGCATCTCTGGTTTCCATCACCAGTATTGTTGGACTCGTATTTGGGCAGTATATATAGATAGATAGATAAAAAATCAGAGATTCTTGTAAAATACACTCGATATACAAATATAGAAGATGCACTACCTTATGTAACGATATATTTTTATATTAGAGATGTTTTTGTATGTTGTATATGTAGATGAATCCAGTTCATGTGCCCTAAACAGTCTCATGTGATTGACACCTTTATTATGCCTTCTAGAACACTGATATAGCAACCACTGCATCAAAGATAGAATACAGTATTAATTGTGCAGGCATGCACTAGGCGAGGTAGGACAACGGCAACCACTAGGAGAAGTAGAAAGATAGCCTAGTCCATAGTAGCGAGGCAGTCTAGCTACTGCAGGGTCTTATTTGACATAAACGCTGAAATAAAACTTGTACAGGAAAATTTTCAATTATTTTATCTCTTTTTCTCGATTAGTGAGTACTGCAAACCAGGAGCTTTAACTGCCAGTAATACCCGAAAGGGGAGTTGGGCAGTAATATAAAGATAGCAGATCGTTATAAATTCATTGTCCTGCAAACACGTGATGATTCTTCCGCCATGACAGTCTAGCACGCGGAGGTCAGGTGGCAGTTGTTTAATGTTTTATTTTATCTTTTTTTTCTCGATTCGTGAGTACTGCAAACCAGGAACTTTTATTGGAAGCAGATCTTTATAAATTCATAGTTCTGCAAACACGTGATGATTCTTCCGCCATGACAGTCTAGCACGCGGAGGTCAGGTGGCGGTTGTTTAATGTTACATTTTCGACGATCAAATTAAAATTGTACGCTAAGAACCTACCGATGACTTTCTTTTCGATCACCGCTTCATTCTCCGGTTGGTTTTCGGAGTCGGACATGGCCCTTGATGGTAAAATAAGGCGGATTTCTTCCCTCGTGTCACTGGACTACCTTGCTTCTTTCCCTTTGTTCTCTCTCTGCGTCATGTCAGTACGCATGCTTGGCCATGCTGTATTTCCGGTTTAAACGAGGTACCTATGTAGCAAAAAGATGCAACTTTCAAATACAAAATACAATACGCACCTAAACAAAATTACAACAACAGTATGAAAATTGCTAGTGGACGATCTCAACTAAATAAGCTATAGTTACGACGTATAGGTAGCACAGTCACGTAGCGAATTTCAACTAAAATCAATAGATTTTTTTTTTATCAAAAAGGGACGTACATTTAAAGGTAGGTATTGATGTTTTTTTTCATGTCACAGATTTTAATCATTTTTATTTCCTCTCATAAACTATTTGAATACAATATGCCGCAAAGTAGTTTTGCAAAAATATGAGGTCGCTTATCAGAAAAAAAGCTGGGTATTTCCCTAATAGCCTACGTAGGCTATTAATCTATTTTTAGATTAATCCGAGACAGTTACGAAGATTATAGGGCATTCACGTGGCGCGAATAATCGTTGGGACCTTGCATTTAGTTCAAACTAAATCAAACCAACGTCATATTTACGTCATCAGGAGTTATGTTCGCTAGCCGGTCTGTATAGATCAGTCCTTTCATGCGACATGATATAGGACGTCGGCTGTTTCGCTAGTAAATTTGTTTCCTTCATTTGACTTTGGGTCATATGCAAATGAGGTCAGTCGATGTCGACAGCCGAATTCCGTGATATCTAAAAATAACCTCGAATTCCGCTGAAACTTTCCGATATAACCACAAAAAGCCACTTTAGGTCTATTAGATTACCACCAAGACAATACCTGACCTAACTTAAAGTATTAAATGTTCGTTTGAGTCTAGTTTTCGGCACTTGGTATTTTTTTCTTATCTAGGTTTCAGAAACATCGATACCTCCCATTTAAAAATCATATTACTGAGAAGTACTGTAAGCTAGAAAAGCATTGTTTTGATCAGTAATCTTCTATGTCAAACGTTAACATGATAATGAAACGAGGTTAAAGTAACCATTCCCACACACTCCCTCCTTTTTACGCCCCAAGAAAATAGTTGTGGAAAACAATGTGGAAAATGAAGAAAGTGCATGACAAACAATTTCTTCACTTTCTGCATTGTTTTCTACCTAAAGAGATAAGTATGATAGAATTTTCAACAATTTGAAATTGTCATCTGCAACTTCTTTGAAGACTCTGATCAGAGTCATTTTGAACACGATTTGCTCAAGTTAGCTAAAACACCTAGGAGATCTTGCATGCAGACGCTTTCAAGACGTGGCGCATTAAAAGTTTCAATACCTCCATCCCTTCAATCTACATCTGATATATCTTATTGTAAAAATATGGATTTTTTGGATTAGTTTTCATTGAGATATGAAAAGAAAACAATTATATAGTTTGATCGTTATTTCTAATTAGAAATCTATACACTTGAACAACCTGAAAAATTTTTTTTTCGTATCAGGTCCAATTTCCGGATATAACCGTTCAACTCAGCCTGTGTATAAATCGGTCTGTGTTATAACTCGTCCCACCATTCGGCCTGTATATAGGTTATAGCATAAGTGCACACATCTATTGAGTCAGCCCAATTAGCTCAGTTGGTAGAGCACTTGACTTTAAACCTCAAGATCACGGGTTCGAGCCCTGGGCTGACCATATCAACTAACACAGCTAATTGTCTTTCGGATGGGACGTTAAACCGAGGCCCCGTGTGACGATGCTATCTATCGAGCACGTTAAAGAACCAGGCGGAGCTCTCAGCAGTTTCGTCCTGTATCCTTGCACTATCCCCCGTAACGACTAACCGTCTTCTTGGGGGCGTCGCTCATATGGGCATGTGCTACGGTAGCGACGATGAATAAACGGAAATACACACACACACATTCATTGATAAACAGTTTGTCTCATTTAACTAAATACTTAAGACTTCACCACCTGCGTATTAGATTTCATTCACATTTGAAGTAATTGAAACTAACACAATGGATTCAATTGATACATATGAATATTTTCATAATCTTGCATGTTGAAAATTCAGCTTATCATCATAAGATATAAAGCAACCAATCTCAACTCTTTAAAACAAAAGGGGCGTATTCAGCAGGACTCGTCTTTTACAAAAACACTTTTAAAGTGCATATGAATGAACGTCTTAAAGAGAGTCAATGCTACTTATATTTATTTCTAAGGTTTGGTTAATTTACAAAGCATTTGCTCTTTTTGCCTAGATAGTTTATTCTAAATAACACGCTCATTGTCAAACTAAAATGTATTTAATCTATTTTCATACAATCCGGGAGGGACAAATCTGCGGAATTACGGACGTTTCGTACCATAACCATTTCGTACCGGTCATTTCGTACCATGCTATTGGTCATTTCGTACCATGATATTGGTTGTTTCTTACCATGCTGTGACCATTTCGTACCATGTTGTAGTCATTTCGTACCATACGTCAAATGTTTTGTATCATGTTTAGAAAAAAATCTTATATTATTTCAATAGTAATTTAACGCTTTCAACATTTATAAAATATTTTTATTTTCTATTTGCTTTATCTAATTTATCGATCATTAAACAAATGAGAATCATTTAAGACAGTCCATTCAGGCAAACGGAGAGTTGATGATACAGAATTAGCGTATCAACACATTACTTTTTTTCTAACAGGGGGATTGTGTTCATTAGAAGAAAATTAGTAGGGAATCAGAACTGTATTTCCGTCAATATTGTATCATAGTTAACCGAATAGTTTGAAAAAGTAACCATTAGCCAATTACCACACAATGATATTTAAGACAGGTCCAAATATAAAGAAATTTGCAGACCACAATTTCATGATGACGGATTTTTTTTAAAAAAATATTTTGTCTTTTGGAGAATAAAACATTGTGATAATTATTGCTTATCTCCAGCAATGTTTGCCTAAGTATGGGTGTAATAAAGTGGGACAGTCAAATGAAAGGCAAATACCAATCTAATCATAATTAAGCAATCAACAATTGTTCACCTTCCACAATTAGATCTTAAATGATCTTTCCTACACGTCGCAAACAATGACAAACAATCTAATTATCAAATTCTCTGAACTTGATTGAGTGGTTTATTTGTGGTACGAGATAGTACGAAATGACTTATTTGGTACGAAATGACCAGCTCATGGTACGAAATAACCATTGTATGGTACGAAATAACCATAGAAATTATGGTACGAAATGGTTATTGTACGAAATGACTGTATACCAATCTGCGTTACTTGAAATAATAGACTTACATCAAACTAAGCACACAAAACTGTTAGCTTGCAAACACCGAGTATATAAATACGGAATTTTAAAACGCGACGCGATGAAAATCCGATTTTGTCCGAAAAAAAGTATTCATTACTGTTTATACCCAAGTTGACAATTAATTAAAATATTAGGTGATAACTTAATCTTGATACTTTGGAAGTCCACAAAAATTGGGAATCCAAGTGGACGTTTAAGATTTTCCTCTTTACACCATTCATTTTTCTGTTATCTGAGTTTTATTTGTTGATTTCCGACTCCTTTCTAACAACATTGGGGCACATGTGATGAATTCACATTGATGGTTTTTAACACGTTTACATATCGGCCATATCAATATCCGAATGGGTCTATCACACACACACACACACACACACACACACACACACACACACACACACACACACACACACACACAAAAAAAAAAAAAAAAAAAAAATAGGACACAAATTATCTTTGGTGAAATCTAGGTTTTAGGTTTAGCTAACAAATTAAAGGGGATCATGCATTAGGAGTACCAATGGGCCCCTACCGATATACGGAGTTGTCCTGAAAATTGCCCTTTAATTAACTCCCTTGACTTGACTGGAGAGTTCCGGTTTAAATTAGAGCGGTACCGCCGTCGACTTTAACAAAGCCGACAGGTAGATTCCAAAAGACCGAATCAAGAGATTGGCTGATGGGCACTTAATAACGTTAACCCAAACATCTAATCTGATTGGGTGATGGATTGTTTATAAACAATATGGCGGAATCGGAACGCGGAGTTCCTCATATATTTTATATAAAAAAGATGGCATTCCAAGGTTTTTCTCGCACACAATTTCGATTGTTGATGTGAGAAATGTATTAGCTTCAAAACTGACAACTTGAAAACTACAAAAGTAAGATTTTTATCGTATCGGATGGAAATCCCAGGGCGTGTCCAATTTTTTCAACAAAATTTGCTGCGCATACGCAAGCCTCGTTTCCGATTATAGTAAGGAAAAAACCTATCGGACCAGGCTTTCCGTGTATGTACCGAAAATCGGTGCATACCTGTCGGCTTTATTAAAGTCGACAGTGGTACCAGACTAGGTTTAAATTTGCTATATAGAGAATATAAGGGCCGAGACTAAATGCTCCTTTTTTGCGTAGAATCAGATATTTTTTCAGAATTTGATACAGAGGAATGTTGAGTACTCTTAAAATACTCTTAAAATGTGGAATTGTTGTGGTAGTTTATATTAACGTTGACACGTTTTAATCGTTTTCTCTCCCGACCTAAGAACCAATTTCATTCTCGTCCAGTTTTCATATTTTACTTCTCATTTTCGAAACAGAATTAGCAACGGCGTCCTTTGTAGGAAATCATTGCGTTTACTTCTGTAACTTGAACAGACTTATTAAAACAAGGAAACCCCACAACAACAATCAAGAATAACAATAATGCGATAAAGAATACTTTTTACGCCGATTTTCTCCACATTTGAAAGATACATTATTTTCGGTACACGTGGCTATTAAAATTTTGTTCGTATCCTCGTTCGTTCTGAGATTTTTTTTGTCTGTAAAGGGTTAAATGGTTAATCAAATTTAAAAGCGAGCGATGTCCTATCATAAACTGCTGTTTTAATCCAACTAACTTATACGCTTCTGATCGGTATCTCTGATTGAGTAATAGACCACGGTGGTATTTTGGATATACACTGGATATATCTCATAATGATCGGCTATTTGCTTTTGATTTTCACCCGATATCCCCTTATTACAAGTAACAAAGGAAGTCGTTTGCTATTCCCTCTAATTCTAAGGAAATTACGAATTTGTACATTTTAAATAGGATTATAAATTCAAGAGGAAATCTATTTCCAAAAGTTTCTCATTTAGAAAAAAAATGAAAAAATGTTTAAGTAAGAAAAATCTGAAAAAAAATGTTAAAGATCACTTTTTTACAACAAAGAGATTTGAATTTTTAGTAAATATACATTGTATCATATATGTCATTGCATGATATATCTCAATATAGTAATAAGTATTTGGTAAATGGATTAACACGTTTAAAAAGATTGTCTTAGTTTGATCTTTGTAACACTCCTTACGGTCACATCTTTTATAATCCACTTTTTTTATTTCTCACTTTTTCTCAAATACTTAAATACATGAAATGATATATGAAACAATAACTAAAAAAACATTCAGTAGGGCAGAAATACTGTGGAAAAGGAAAAAATTGGTTGCAACAAGCATGTTCTTTTTCTACAATACATTCTCAATTTGCATATTCTTTTTCTACCATGCATTCTCAATTTGAAAGCCAAAGGGACGTATAAACCAGGATTAACCAGAATGAATTTTATATAAAAAATATAAATTTGTGCACACATCTAATATCAGATGCTAAAGCTTGTGCAGGTTGGTTGATTTAAATTGGTTTACCCATTCCCACACAATGACGCTTTTAGGCGCCCCTTAAGAAAAATAATTGGGAAAACATTGTGTAAAGTGACAAAATTGCTTGTAACAAGCAATTTCTTTATTTTGCCGAATGTTTTCTGCCCAGAAAAATGAAAATATCTACAAATTCATAAACTTAAAGTTGTCATGTGCAACTCCTTTAAATTTGGCACAGTCTAATATTTTGCCTTCCACTTTCAATATTAAATCAGTTACTAAGCATAACTGATATTTCATCTGAGCAACCAGCTGCTCACCCCACTTAGACCTTATCATTTGCCGATTGGTAAGAAATTAATGACACATCTTACTTGCCATTGGTAAGAAACGAATGATATATCTTGGGAGGACCTACAGAGGCAATGATCATTTCCACAAGCCTACAGACACTTTATAAAGCTTGTTGTGGATCAAGCAGTGAAATTCTGGTTAAATTTATTTCATATTCATCAATGAAAAGGGTATTTGGTATTTCCCATGATCATGAAATGAAGACGTATGGAGAGCTTCTTTGTAACAAAATGACAGATATCCTAAAAATTCAAAGACCCGCTTGACATGTGAAACCATTTTTTAAGGAAATAACGGAATGTATTTCCGTTAGTATCATTGTATTTATTTCGATCAAAAAAGCTCTTTTTATGGTAATTCATACGTATATCCGGAATTAGGGTATATCCGAAAAATGCACTTTCATATCGGCTCAATTACGATTATATGCACGTAAAACGTCACGTAGCTTTAAAAATTGAGCTCAGCTGTTAAAATAAAGTAGTCTCTATATCATCTAGGGATTCAACATTGATGACACTTAGAAGAGCTGGCCACAACCTGTTAATGTTTTCGATACCGATATCATCGATTTTTTCACCGGAACTACCCAAAGATTTAAGGGAGGCCACTCTAATACTAAAACTATGCGGAGTAACTCTGGATATCGGTAGGGGCCCATCATAGAGTATGGAACCCCCCCCCCCCCCCCCCAAGAAGCTATTCGCTCTCTAACGATTTGCCTTTTGTTCTATTTATCTTACCACATATTTTACAAAATAGTATCTTTTATCACCCCAGTCAAATTACCCTGTCTGAAATCAGAGGGAGTACAAATCAGTACTATAAAAAGCTACATAAAAAGTACTGCATTTATGACATTCAATTTACCAATCGCGACTGCCAATCAAGGAATAAACCGACCAATCAAATAATTCATTCAGTCCGGACCTGTGCTTTTCAACTCCAACATTGGCCGCCATTTGTTAACCTTTTGATTGGTTTGGCGACTTAAACGTCATAACTACAGCTTATTCAAGCTGTAGTTATGACGTTTAGGTCACCAACCAACCATTTCACTTTCTTGTTACATGCTACTGACTATAAATTTTGCAAAATAACGCCGTTAAAAATCGAAACGAAACTTCCTGCCGGAGCTAATGAGCGGGGCCTAGGGAGTCAGTGGGCGGGACCAGCGATTGGTCAATTATAAGACTTGGTGAGAAATTTTTCTTTTTGATTTCGTAGAGGTGTGTCTCATCTGTATGAAACCACTTTGTGTTATTAGCCCTTTCCCGTTTTTCAAAATTCTAAACTTGTCCAATTTGAAAGAAGTTGCAGACGACAATTAAAAGTGGGTGCGATTTGAGTTGTAACCAACCTACTGGTTAGAAGATATTGTGGGAAAAAGAAGAAATTGCTTGTCACAATTTTCCCACAATTTTTATTCGGGTATAAAATTACAGGGACGTAAAAACAAGGGACTGTACAGGAAAGGGTTAATCCTTTATATCCATACATCGATGGAAAAAAGTTGATCTCTTATGATTACAGTTTGCAGGAATGGGTCGAGATGAGCGTGCCTTTGCAAGGGCGATAACACTTTTATTGTAGACGAGATTAACCCATTACGTTTATCCGACTACAAAATTTAGACTGGTTAAAAACGAAGCAAATACAAAACAAAACAAAAAGAACCGTACAAACAAAGAAATACAATTGAAAGTGAGTGTATAGACTTCAAGGAAACAAATACTAAATAGGGTAGAAATCATTATAGGAAAAAAAAACAACCATTTTTTCTCTTTTCCCGCATTTTTTAAATGGAAATCCTTATGACCGATGAAATGCTGGGTTGTTAGGTAATGGACTCCTAAATTCTATTATCTGGAGGGATATAACCCGATTAAATATCTTAAGAAATCTTCAGAGGTGCATTCTTTTCATCGAGATTCTAAAGGTTTATATCTAGATTTTAAGATAAAGCGTTCTTAAGATTGAGATTTTAAAGTCGCTAAATAATAATCTTAAGAGTTCACACGGAATTTGAGAGTTCTAAGCATTGTCTTAAATGATTTATCATTGAACGCAAAATATTTCCAATTCAAAATTTTGTCTATCAAGAATGTTCAAATATGATTGGTTAAAAGCAACAAAACATAAAGATACGTATTTTATATTTTCTGTGTACAAACAGTTTTTATAAATTGAATGTAAATTTAGAAGAAATCTTCACATGCTTGATATTTTTTATTGTTATATGACTTGACCACATTAAACCATTGAAAAATAGATATTTGTTTGTTTGTTTGTTTGTTTGTTTACTCGGAAGTATCAAATAATACGAATAAAAAGCTAATCACATTTAAAACCATGTAAAGGCGCTTCGGCGAAATAATCCGCCAAATAAAAAGAATTTGAATATCAACCAATAAGGTTGGTGTAAATACTTTCTCCCCTATATTTCAAGTCACATTGTCAAACATTCAGCACAAATGTCAATTCAGGGGCAATAACTCCGTAATTATGAGGACAACATTCATGCAAAACTTGCATCTCTGAATCAATGGTAAAAGTTCTGTAATCCTCAATGCTAACTAATTCTTAAGTCAAATCAGTGACAATAGCTCCCGATTCTTGAAAGAAGTTAACATTTACAACTCCAAGTGAACACTTCTGCCACGTATCAAGCTAATGAGGCTGAAACGGAGGAGTTGGGCTACATCGGTTATAAATCATTAACTCTTGATGGAATTTTAACAAAATTTACTCCTTGAACATCTTCTACTCCTAATAAAAACTTCTGCCAAGTATAACTAAAATGAATCGGACAGTAACTTTGGGAGAAGTTGTCAAAACAAGCAGTTTTAGTCAAATTAGGGAAACTAACAGAGTAAAACCTTGTGAAATGTTCACTAAGATCTACAACTACAAGCGGACACAACTACAAGCGGACACCTCTGTCAAGTATTCAGCGAATCGGACTGGAATTGTAGGAGGAATTGTCCGGAAAAGTAATTTTAATGTGGATAAGGGACTAAAACTATTTAACTCTTGATGGAATGTTACGTCTTGCACATCTACAATTCCGGGTGTAAACTTCTGTCAAGTTTAAAGTGAAGCATTCAGCTGTTCGTTCAAGCACTTTCAAGTCAAATCAATGGCAATGATTCAATTATTCTTTATAGAAGTTTCCCACAATATGTTTTGCACACCTGAATACTTCTACCACGTATCAAGTGAATCAGACTTAAACTGTTGGAGGATTTGTTCGTTCAAGATTTTCCTGAATCACCGACCGACCAACCGACTGACCGACCGACCAATATACAGGCTGATTACAACATAACCCCACCCCCAACACACTCACATACACACAGATTTGCGGTTGTGAACACATTTTACTCGAAGTCAAGGCAGAACATAAGTGGCGTAAATTGCATTTTTATTATTTTTTCTGTTGCATTTAGATTGACATTATTTCAGTGAGTGGTCTTCTCACAGTGACTGTTAGGATAGACATATACATACATATAATTATATATATTTAGGATATTACATGACTGCTCATTAATTATTACATTTATTGAATACCAATACACATTTTACATTCCGCACAAACAAAATCGGACACCACAGATAAAAAATCCGTAGTATAGCATAAAATACGGCTCCATATAAGGTAGTCTAAAATGACGTCAGTGTCATACTGTACATGACGTCATTATGCGAATAAACGTAAGGTGAAATACCTGTAGAGATACATATTTTTCTTATTATTTCATCTGATTTATTCAATAAAAGATAGGCATGTAATAAATGGAATACTATTTTACGATTACGATACAACATCTTGTATTTGCTTCTCGCTGCGGAGGAAAATTTGATATTCCACTCGACCTTCGGTCTCGTGAAAACTCCGCAGCTCAAAGCAAATGCAAAATGTTGTAGGCTATCTCTATCGTAACATGATATTTCCTATATATCTAACGAGTCATTTTTAAAGTTACAAAAATGTAAAAGTAGATCTAATATAAAGTGACACGACTGTGATATCGTAATTCATAACATTATCTAGGACTGGGGAGTGACACAAACCCGTTTAATATTTTGATAATACATATTACACATGTGATATTACATTATTGTAATAACCATTAACCACTATGTTAATGATCTGAAACCTATGGTAACGCGTTTTCATTTACGTGGAAATGTCGTAACTAAATTCTTGTAATGACGTCATTTTACAAACGGCGTTATCTGTTTCGCGGAATATCTTGAATTGATAAAGTGAAAGTACTTTTAAAGATTTACGTCATATTATGAAAAGAATATCAAATATGTGCTCTTCAAATACCGATTTTATAAAACTCTACATCTAAAACAGATCAAAACTCGGCAAAGTCTCGTTTTCATCTGTTAATAGAAGACTCGTTTAATAAAATAAACGAATTAATGAAATAAACAGGTCCGGGCTGAATAATTGATTTGATTGGTCGATTAATTCCCTGATTGACTGCTGCGATTTGTCAATTCTGGCGACTTACAAAATTATCTCCACACATACGCGTTCACTGCGGATGCGTAACTTCGCTTAAGTTCAAGGTAGCGTTTACTTGTTATCATAAATCGACGACGGAAGACTATTTCGTCGCATTTGTATGTTTTGTTTGAATAGGGTTTTACGCCGCTTTCAACAATCTTTCAGTTATATCGTGGCGGCTGAAGCACCTAACAATGGATTCCTGGTATTTCTCACACAAGTACCGCCATCAAATCCCTTCCTAGCCTCGAGCTGCTATGCCACATAGGTCTACGATTATCGATCCATTGGTGGGAGACAAATAGTCGGAAATGATGAGTGCCGCCGTCGGGGATCGAACCTCGTCGTATTTACAGCTTTATTACTATAGCTGGATCACCGAGCGTTTTATCTACTAGACTAGTGGTAGGCTTGACCGGGTTTGTAGCGGTCATAAACTGACACGGCCGCGGGTTGGAAAAAATGACGATTGTAAGCCCAATGGACAGATCTCCAACGCGTACTAAAAAAAAAAGAATAATCGGTGACGTCTGACTTTCATGTTATGCATATCTATTGGTTTTGCGACTTATACATCTTCACTACAGCTTATTCATTCAGTAGTTACGACGTTAAGGTTACCGACCTACGACTTGGTTTGTTGTTGTTGTTGCTTTAGATTTCTCACGGGTCACATGTTTTGCAAATATTAACGTCGTTTGATATCTCAGTCGAACTACGGCGTTGGAGGTCAGTTGACGTCGGCGATGGAGATCTGGGAATTATGGCAGGAGCCTGTTAACCCATTCTAAGATGGCAAAATTATAGACCAGTCCAAATTGAAAAGTGTTGCAGACGACAAATCAAAAGTTATGAAAGTTTGGATTTTTTTCACTTTTTGGATAGAAAACATTGTGGATAATGAAGAAATTGCTTGTAACAAGCAATTTCTTCATTTTCCTCAATGTTTTCCAAAGCTTTTTTCTCACATAATGAAGCTATGAAGCTTTTTGAAGCCGCCAAGATAAACAACCGGGAAAAACATATTGTAAAATGAAGGAATTGCTTTTAACAAGCAATTACTTCATTTTTTACAATGTTTTCTACCCAGATAGTTGGAAAGATCTAAAACTTCTTTAACTTTTATTTGTTGTCTGCAACTCCTTTCAATTTGGACCAGTCGAAAATTTTGCCGTCTGATAATTGGCTTATAGGAGAAAGGAGACTCTGTGCATTCGAGGACAAAGCGTCAAAAATTGCTGATTTTTTTTTTACCCTTTCCTGTTCAAATACAGGATTTTACGTTCCTTTGATTCTATACTCGAGAAAACATTGTCGAAAAAGAAGAAATTGCTTGTAACAAGCAATTTCTCCTTTGCCCACAATATTTTCTACCACATAGGATGGTCAGATTTCAAATTGCATGCATATTTCATTGTCGTCTGCAATCTCTTTCAATTTGGATTAGTCTAAAATTTAATAAAACAGGAAAGGATTAAAGGACAAACCAGCAGGAGACTTCTGACAATAAACTTTCGACTAACGGATCCCCGCTGTGGATGAAATATTGTTTTACCAATCAAATCATTCACTTTGGCTGAAAGTGATATGTGAAACTCGACCACTTCGTTTGTTGGCGACTTAGGCGAATTCAAGCCGTAGTTACGACGGTTTACTTTTGTTTTATGATCCTGACCATTAAATGATTAAACAAACGACCTTGTCGGAGGTCTTTAGGCGTGGTCAGCGATCAGTCAATTTAACCCTTGTCAAGCTGTATAAGTTACCGTACTGAATTGCTGTCAAATAAAAGGGCTGAAAGCACTGATAGAACTAGTTGTTCAAAAATCAATATTTCTTTTATAAATCAATTTCCTAAACAACTCTGACACGAAAAGTACAAGCAGGAGGTGTAGACTAAGATCAGCCTGCACTTAAGTGCAGTCTGATCTTAATCTACACCTCCTGCCAAAACCGGAATATTCCGGGTTCAGCATGACAAGGGTTAAATAACTTTGACAATTTAAGTCATCTTTTCATAAGGGTCGATACCACTTATCGTTTCGTTTAGCGTGACAGGCCAACCAAAACAAAAGCAGTTTTCCAGCCGACCATTTTTTTTAAAAAAAGAAGCAAAAAGCCACGCTTCCTCACGGAGTTTAAACAAATAAAGCCGACACGAGAATAAAGGGTTCTAAAAAATAGATTGGCGCAGCTGAACATTGCACACAGAAAAAAAATCTGCACATTTTTTATTGGCTGGTTGCACAATCGATTTTTGTCGTAACAAAAAACCTCGCTTTTCTGAATGCATCTACGCTCACAGTCTGTTGGTGTATAGACTTTACCCTTTTCGCAAATAGGACTCGTTAAGCTAAAAGGGACAGTATCGAAAGTAAAGAAAGTGTAAATTACGGTCAGATTGCGAGGAATTTAGGGACCGTCCGGGATTTAAATTCTGCATTGTAGCAGATTTTTCTGAATATGAAAACGTGTCTTCTTTTATTCGGTTTGCAAGTGACTGATTTATTTGAACGGGGTTTAACGCCGCCTTAATCAAAGTAACGAAAGTACTGTAAGCCAGTAAAGCATAGTTTTGTTAAGTTATCTTCTTTGCCAAATGATACCATTGTCGGGTTGAAAACATTGAGGACAATGAAGAAATTGCTTGTTATGCATTTTTGATGTGTTTGATGAATTCACGAATCATAGCTTCTAATTTAGAGCCAATCGACCAATCAAATAGTTCATTTAAATTGGAAGTGAACCTTAAACTCCAACATTGGTCGACACTTATGTGATTTTTTTGTTTGTTTGGCGAGTAAAACGTCGTAACTAAATCTTTTACAAGCTGGAGTTACGACGTTTCGGTCGTCAACCAATCATTTTACTGTTCTGTTATACGGTACTGACCAAAAAATTTGCTAAATAACGTCGTTTAATATCGAAGTCGAACTTCCTGTTGGAGCTCAGTGGGCGTGGCAAGCGATCAGTCAGTTTCAAAAGGTAATTCTTTTTTGAAACACCTTAAACCTGATTTACCTCTTCTGGACCCTGTCTGCACCAAAAAGGTTGTTTACAGATTGTTCCTTTTCGCTAGACGTATTACAAAAGAATGTATGGGTAAAGGTTTCAGTGAAAGCGTTTACGTCTTAATTAGTGATCCGATCCGGTAACAACAGTTTTCTTCTTTAACTGTGAAAAAATAAATGAATAAAGGAGATCGGCTACAGCAGAGGCCAATTGAACCAATCGGGACTGCCAATCAAGGAATCAACATACCAATCAAATCATTTATTCAGCCCGGACTTGATCTTTCAACTCGGTCATTGGCCGCCATTTTTGTTAACCTTTTTTGTTGGTATGGCGACTTAAAGGTCGTAACTACAGCTTATTCAAGCTGTAGTTACGACGTTTATGTCGCAAACCAGCTACTCTACTTTTTTCTTACATGCTTCCGTCGGAGTCGATGGGCGTGGCCAACGAAATAAGTGGGCGAGGCAAAGGATTGGTCAATAAGAGATGGTATTTCGCAAATTTTGATGACCATTCAGGTAAGAAAAATATCCTGAAAAGAAAATAGTTTCGATCCTGATCAGCCCTAGCGGTCCGCGCAGTCTCACCAGTGTCGATAGTTTTCGCACTTTCGAGGAGGTTCCTGACTGGGTGCATATTAGAACAGTTACGAAGGTACATGGTTATGTAAAGTTTTAGACTCGTCCAACTTCAAATATTTAGCAGACGAAAAAAGTTGATTTTATTTGTAAAAATAACCATTCAGTTGGATAGAGAAAAATATGTAAAAAGAAGAAATTGCTAGTTACAAGCGATTGCTTCTTTTTTCACAATGGTTTCTCAATTATAAAGATCACAGGGACGTAAAAACCAGGGATAGAACAGGATATGGTTAACTCTAGTTCTGCTGAGACCGACTTTCCCATAATTGATCGGCAGCAAAGACAGAGATCAACTAACATGAACATGCAGTCTGATCCAGGTCTATCGTATGTGCTTGTACCTTTTGCCACAAGAAAACGCGTCCGAGTAACACCTTATCTCTAGGCCGCGGCCATAGCGCAGGTGGTAGCGCGTCGGGCTCTTTCACGTGGGGTCCCAGATTCGATCTCCGGTGCTTTCCGATATTTGCCTCCAACCAATGTGGGACCTATGTGTAAACCTAAGTGGGATGTGCAGCTGGAGGCTAGGAAAGGATATAGTGGTAATACTGGTGTGAGTAATACCAGGAATCTATGGTTAGGTGCTTCAGTTGCCGACATTTGACTATAATACTGTTAAAATTGGCGTTAAACCACATTCAATCAATCATCACCAACTCTATAAATGAATAATTTTAGAGATACGAGGTTCTAAAACCTTTATATTTTTACGACTTTTCGACAACATTTAATAAAAAAATGTATCTAAGTAGTTAAAATTATGGGGAAAAAATCACGTCATTTAAGCCAGAATGACACATAAAAAGATAGTGTTTGGGTGTAACACTTAATTAAAGATTGAAAGTAAAACTTAAACCTTTCCTGTTTTACAAAAATTTGGACCTATCCAAATTCAAAGGTCTGGCAGATGAAAATTTAAAATGGATTTAATTTGAAAAATAACCATTCATTGGGGTAGAAAATATTGTGGAAAAAGAAGAAATTGCTTGCTACAAGCAATTTCTTCTTTTTCTACAATGTTTCCTCAATTAAAAAAAAAGAATGAAAGAAACCCTGCGGACGTAAAAACCAGGGATTGAATAGGAAAGGGGTAAGAGGCATGCCTCTTAGATAAATCATCATATACATACCTTTTTGATTGTCTGTGGATCACTGGGACTTAAAAAATCTACAGATTAACCACTGTACCCAGTGAATTTTTTTTGTGTGTGTGTGTAAGTTGGTTCATTTCTCATTGATTCATTTCTCATTTATCTCAATGATTATGTGTGTCTGGTGTGAGGATGAGTCATTTTATTTTATCTTTTTATTTATTTAATTTTTAATTGGTCGTAGACCAATTTATATAACCACAAATTCGAGATTGTGTCGCTGCAATTTACCAAAACTGCCTTTAGCCCAACTGGACGTATATTCTGACGGGAAAAAAATCATTTAATTTTACAAGTATAGAATTATCAAAAGGAGTAAAGGAAAACTGGACGGTCACACGCTTTAAGATTTTCCGTTAGTGATGAACGCGTCTAACCAACCCTATTCTTTCAATCATGTCAAGGTGTAAACAGATGATACTGCCACTCAATTATTTTCCAGCCAAAGTACTGAAAGTTCTTCTGGAGAGCAAATTTGATTATTATGCTTTCAAGCTGTCTAAAGAATTCGCCCAAAGAATAGTATCAATTGTTTTTTCCTTTGTTTATAATCAGCGCTGTTTAGGAACTTGTTAATTTCTGCCCAGAAAAAGAGAGGGTTGTGAAATTTCATGAACCTGCTGTCAGCATTTGCTCTTAAACTTAAGTTATCATATTTCCATAATTTTTCTGTTTGGGCTTTATAAAAAAGCTTGCAGGGATGATCTAACCATGACTATTTAACAATCGAGAATCTTTAAAAATTAAGTTTTCACAAAAAGTTGCTTTTTTGTCGGTACCCATGTTGCATCAAGGTCTTATGTTCGTGTAAAATAATATTAGTTCTAATTAACATTCACGGAAATGTCATGCACTAGGATAGAACCTACGTGTTGTGAAAGTAATAGAAATTAAAGTTGTTTTACCCTAATTCTACAGTCGGAATGCAACGATATGTCTAATTTCTCAGTGACGACCAATTACAGTGCGTACGGCACTTTGATTCAATATTTAGCTCAGCTGTTTTCAGGAAAACCCAGGACCCATATATATTGCTATAGCCTCGGCGTTGTTATTGCCTTCGTGCAAAACTATAACATTTTGTTATAAATCTGATAGTACCGAAGCCATTCACACAGATCTCTATCTTTATCAAAAGAGCTACCTATAAAATTACGAGGGGAAACTAACTGACTTTTCATAAAAAAAAAAAAAAAACATGCGCCTTTTCGACCTTGACTTTTATTGTCACTAACACCGCGTTTCGGGCGTCCGAATGCGATCATCTTGCTTTTCAACTGGAACAACTCTGATTGCATTTCTATAATATTATGTTCCTTTTAAGTCTTTGATCTTCATTATAATTATCAAGCATTGGACATTCGAGAGACAGCCATCCGCACGCAGGGACCTTATTTAACACATTTCCATTCAATTCCGCTGTTTACGACCCTCAAGGAAAAACAATGTGGAAAATTCAGACATTGTTTAATTTCTGAACAAAATACACACTATGAAATGCGTTTGTGTGTATGTGTCAGGTGAAAGGCAAAGTATTATTTAACCCATAGCCAGAGGACAAAAGTTCGGACTGTTCTATATTCAAAGAAGTTGCAGACGATAATTTCAAGTTGATCGTATTTTATTTGCTTTCGTCTTTCTGGGTCATTAAAGTAATGAGCAACTGTTAACTGCCTCGCTTCTATGTAAAGAGGTGTTGATTGATTGATTGATTGATTGATTGATTGATTGGTTGGTTGGTTGGTTGGTTGGTTGGTTGGTTGATTTATGGATTAATTGATTGATTGGTTAGTTGGCTGATTGAATGATTGGTGGATGGATGGATCGATGGATGGATCGATTCATTGATTGATTGATTGATTGGTCATGAAATTTCGATTTCATTTACGAGTGATCTATATAAACAGAGAAAAACGAGGATATGCCGAGTTTTAAGATGGCGAGTTTAACACAATTAGTTATATTTGCACACGAACTCAATATTCTATTTATGACATTTTTTTACGTAAATCGATCAAACCCTGAGCCTTTTCGATATGAAAAATTGTCGTGAAGCATATAACGCCGTTCTCCGTAAAAATGACGTCATTACATGCAATATGTGACGTCATTTTCACTGTAACGAAAAGGCGAACTATCATTTAAGCGATGAAGAGAATATTTTTGTTTTCATGGAGGTATGAACCGAAAAACCTAATCACACTGTATGAATACGCGAAGCGGATTCATACATTGTGTGATTAGGTTTTTCGGTTCATACCTCCACGAAAACAAAAAAAAAAATATTCTCTTCATTTCTTATAATTTAATAGCATTGAGCGAAAAATGCAACAACTTAACAAATTTTGATACCTTTTTGTAGTGAACTATTTTGTGCGGAAGCATTCAAAATGGCTGTGTACTCAAAATTTTGTTCATGGAGGTATGAATTAAATTTTTCGACCAATCAGATCGCTCGTTTTTGATAGACGAAACTAACAATTAAATTATTTTTGATTGTGCTCATTTGACCAATCGAGACTGTCTACCAAGGAATAAACCGACCAATCAAATAATCTATTTAGCCCGGACCTGAGCTTATCAACTCGGAAATTGTTGCCATTTTTATTTATAGATGGTTTAGCGACTTAAACGTCGTTACTACAGTTCTTTTTTAAAAGTTTTGGTTACGACGTTTAGGTCACCAAAAAACCATTTTACTATTTTTTTTACATCATATTGGCCATAAATTTTGCAAAAATAACGCCGTTAAAAATCGAAACAGGACTTCCTGTCGAAGTCGGTTGCCGTGGCCAACGACGTAAATGGGCGGGACCAGCGATTGGTCAATTACATCGTAACTTCACTAGTGTTATATCACTAAATATTCAACGGGTTTATTACACTCCAAAGTCGTAGATCATGTTATAAATGTCCGCATCGTCTTTAAGAAGTAATGAGTCCGTATTGTCTTTTAGCATCAATTCGTCCTTCATTGAGAACAAAGAATTAATCAGGTCATGGAGAAATTAAGAAAAAAAAATAGTAATAAAATAGTTGTGTATTTACAGTTAGACGAAGGTTTGGAGTTCCTGTGCAGTTGCCTAATATATTTTTTCGATTTTGAGGGCCGCTACTGTAGCGCAGTTGGAAGCGCGTCAGACACTCATTCATGAGGTCCAGGGTTCGATGCCCTGTCGCAGCGTATATCCTTTCCGACATTTGTCTCCCACCAATGGATGGATAATCCTAAACCTAAGTGTTAAGAGCAGCTGGAGGCTCGGAAAGGATGTAGTGGTAGAAATGGTGTGAAAATACCAGGAATCCATTGTTAGGTTCTCCAGCCGCTGCGATATGACTGAATTACTGTAAAATGTTGCGTTAAACCCTAATCAATCAATCAATTAATCTGGCAAAACGTAATGAACGTTCTAAACTTTAAGCACCATGATACAGAAGTTATCGTTCTTTTACAGTTTATTCCTCTTTCCCATCAGAAAGTTCTGTAGTATTGCTTCTTAAGGCACTGTGCTCCGACAGAGAATAATTTAAACATTTCCTGTTTTGAAAAGTTTTAGACCTGTCCAAAATCAAAGTTTTTGCAGAAGAAAATCTAAAGTGGGTTTAATTTGAGTGAAAAACCCCGACCCATTTAGTATGATTGGTTTTGCGAAAAAAGAAGAAATAGTTTGTTACAAGCAATCTTCCTTTTTCTAGATTTTTTTTCTCAATTATAAAATCACGGGATGTAAAATTTAGGGATAGGGTTAAACCAGTCCAAAACGGATCGAAAGCATCTCTACCTGTCTTTCTGTATATATGTCTGTCTGTTTGTCTAAAAGAATAAAAAGTATGTCTTTTAGCCCGTCTTTTCCCACAATGTGAGTCTTTTTTTTTTTTTTTTTTTTTGAAGATATTAAAGACATGAAGAGAATGTCTTGTTTTCATGGAGGTATGAAACGAAAAAACTAATCACACTGTATGAATACGTGATATTCTTTTCATCCCTTATAATTTAATTACATAAAGGGGAAAAAAGAAGGAAAAACAAAACAAAACAAAAAAAAAACTATTTTACAAATTTTGATACATTTTTTCTTGGAACTATTTCTGGCGGAAGTATACAAATAGCTGCGAGCTCAAAATTTTGTTCATAGAGGTAGTTGGTTTTTTTTTTTCGGCCAATCAGAACGCTGGTTTGTGATAGACGAAACTAAAGTTTAAAAAATGGGATATGAACATATGTCTGTCGGTATACAACTCTGAACCGCTCGGCGAAAAGGGTCCTTTTGGGAAGAGCGATAAGAATCGGCACTAGTCAGACTGCGCGGACTTTTCGCTCTTTGTCCTTTTTCTAACTCTAATAATATTCATTTTATATTACTCTATACTTATTCTCGGGAAAATGAATCTAATTCACCTCTGCTTGTACTGATATCTATTTTGAATATTTGTCTCACAGAACGCTTACTTTGCAGATTGACTAGGTTCGAGACTTTTCGTTATCTGTACATTTTCTGGATCTAAAATATAGTCATTCCATATTATACTCGAAATATCGAATCTAATTGACCTCTGCTGGATCTTATACCAAATGTTTGCTTCTCGGAAATCCCGAACGTTCCTTTTTTGTCTGAAGGGCTGTTAGTCAAAACTGTTGAAATCAACATTAATGTACGTTTATTTCATACTGTATAAAAAGGTATTGAATTTGGATCATGCATGGTCGGCTATATGAGAACACAATTTGTCTAGCGTCTAAAGGGTCTTTTCAGAACATCGTCTATTCTGATATTTTGTTTGCATAGGGTTTAACGCCACTTTCAACAGTATTCTAGTTATATCTCGGCGGCTGGTACACCTAATCATGACTTCCTGTCGTTCCAATACACCAGTACAATCACAACACACGACCCGAGCCACCAGCTGCGTACTGCTTTTGATGAGAGCTCCACCTGGTTCTTTAACGTGTTCGGTGGATAGCACCGTCACAGGGGACTCGATTTAATGTCTCGCCTGAAAGACAATTAGTTTGTTAGTTGATATGGTGAGCCCAGGGCTCGAATCCGTAATCTTGGGGTTATAAGTGGAGTGCTGTACCAACTGAGCTAATCGGGCTAATAAAAAATGACACATTTCGCAATGACTTATGTTAAATATCGAAAGGAATGTTGGCGGAGCAGGGGTTCGAACTCATGACCCTAGAATTAAATGCACAGTAGGTTGCTGACTGAGCTACCTTGGCTCGGCTCGACCATCTTGAAACTGATCTCAACTGACTTAGTCTGTGTAGAACTACTTGATAGGATTGAAAGGTATTTCAAACATAGAAAAGAATGAGTTGTATTATCGATGTGCAAGCGCGAAACAGTTGTGACACTGTTCATAGGCCGTTACAAATGTTTCGCACTGACCCATCTTTATGCAATCTTCCCCCCCTTTTTTTCTGGACTTGTCGAAATGATTAGACAGAAATGATGATAATGCGCCAAAATACAAATTGGCTGATTAAAAAAAACAACAACAAAAAAAAATGGCTGGTCCTGAAGAAATTTCTTGTTTTCTATCCAAAAATGTCAAAGCATTTTAAAATTTCGTTAACCAAAAATTATTGTCTGCAAAATCTTTGAATATGACTGATCTTAATATGTTTCATCTGGAAATGAGTTAAAATCAATGGAGTAATATAATGATAAAATTTTACCTTTACATTTCATCGAATCTTAACAAATGAATGCTTATAAAAAATGTTGCACTAAGGAATGTAAGAGAAAATGAATAAAACTTTGGGTACCGCATGTTCTCTTTTTTCCACCATATTTCTTTTGTTTAATTCTACAGAACGTCTAAACTCAAGAACTTTTTTTTTAGCTTTAAAGTGTCTTCTTTTCACGTGACAAACTACGAATCTAAAAAAAAAAAAAAAAAGAAAAACCTTAAAAAAAATCTTGACGTGCCCTCTGAATAAACCCACGAACTACAAAGAATTATCGCTTCAGCGAGCAAGAACGCAAGAAAAAAATTGGTTTATTTTTTTAAGATCCTTTTATGATACGGCTTTATACGTTGTTTACTAGTTTCTGAACGGGTTCTAACCCTTTTTCTTTTTCAAATAAAGTTTTCTGTAAAAAAGAGAGAGGGGGCAGGGAGAGAGAGAAGAGTAGAGAAAAGAGAGATAGAGAAGAGAAGAGAGAGAGAAAGATAGAGAGAGAGGGAGAGAGAGAGAGAGAGAGAGAGAGAGAGAAAGAAAGAGAGAGAGAGAGGGGGGAGAGGGAGAGAGAGAGAGAGAGAAAGAAAGAGAGAGAGGGGGGGAGAGAGGGAGAGAGGGAGAGAGAGAGAGAGAGAGAGAAAGAGAGAGAGAGAGAGAGAGAGAGAGAGAGAGAGAGAGAGAGAGGGAGAGAGGGAGAGAGAGAGAGAGAGAGAGAGAAACATCGACCATCTTTATTAGAACAACACTATTTAAACAAAACCAATCAAGTCATACATTTAGACCGGAAGTGAACCTTGAAATTCCAACATTGGCCGAATTTATGATAAGCACTTTTGTCGTTTTATCCACTTAACTCATTCCCGCACAGCAAAATTTTCGACTGGTCCAAATTGAAAGAAGCTGCAGACGACAATTTTCAGCAACTCAATGAATTGGTGCAACACTGTCCTAAGAGACTATCATAATACAGGCTCTTACGACAATGATGTGTTAACCTATTCCCATACAAGCCCTCCTTTTTATGCCCCTCAAGAAAAAAGTTTTTGAAAACATTGTGGAAAATGAAGAAATTGCTTGGATCAAGCAATTTCTTCATTAACCCCAATGTTTTCTATGCAAAAGACAATAAATAAATCAATAAAATTCAACCCACTTGAAATTGTCGTAGGTAGCTTCCTTCAATTTGAACCAGTCTAAAATTCTGTTGTGTGGGAATAGGTTAAGCACCTGAACTATTCTCACTAAGATGGATAATCAACCGTTAGTACGGGCTCGGAATGTCAATTAGTGCACGTGCCATGCAAGAAAACACCAGAACACACTATCAGGTAAATTAGCCATCATGTTCTGGTTAGATTTCTGTTTGTTAGGAGTTTAACGCCACTTTTAACAGTATTTCATTCATATCATGACGGCTGAAGCACATAACCATTTATTCCTGGTATTTCTCACACCATTGATACCACTACACCCTTTCCTAGTCTCCATCTGCTCATCCCAATTAGTTTTACGATTATCCACCCATTTGTGGGAGACAATTGTCGGAAAGGATATCTGATGCGACCGAGGATCGAACACGGGACCTCCTGATTGAGAGTCAACTGCGCTATGGCCACGGGGATCGTATGATTAGAACAGTAGGACGTCGTAAAAATATTTACAACAAAATAGAAAACAAACGAACAAATAAAAATCATTGTATTCCTGTCGACCACTTTTTGGATCGATCTAGAGGTATTAAGTAAATACCTTGCATCACAGGCCTGTCAGCAAAATTTCGTGATCAGCGAATATTATCATCGAAGTTAACAAATCTTCGGAAAGTGAATAGAACATACTGAAACGGGAGTTTTGGTGTTTCGATTGTTCGATGTTTCGATAGTTCGATGTTTCTCACAATGTTTTCAAAAGCGACCAGTTTCTGATGACCAAATTCCCATACTAAAGACTGAGAAATGTCTAAAATTGAATCTTGGAACTTTCAATACTTTTGATTTTTAGGGGAGAAAAGATTGTGGATAATGAAGAAATTGCTTGTGAAGTAATTCCTTCATTTTCAACAATGTTTTTCATAGCCTTTGTCTCAAGGCTTCGGGGAGGGAGTATCAAAAAGCGGGTTTGTGTTGGAATAATTTAAGTTTTTTCTCTCTATTGCGTTCCCGGTAAAAAAAACGTTGTGATGAATAGTGAGGATTTTGTTACAGCGATTTATCCTTTTCAAAAGATTTTTTCCTTATCCCATTACCAAACAACACAATTTTAACCCATTCCAACTCAACAAAATTTTAGACTGGTCCAAATTGAAAGAAGCTGCAAACGATATTTTCAAGTTGGTGGAATTTAAATTTTCTTTTTCTTTTTGGATAGAAAACATTGTGGTTAATGGAGAAATTGCTTGATACAAGCAATTTCTTCATTATCCACAATGTCTTCCAAAGCTTTTTTCTTGAGGGGGCGTAAAAAGGAGGGCTTGTGTGGGAATGGGTTAAGCCAGGCCAAATTGATAGAAATTTTGCTTTTTGACGTTTTGCCTAGAAAGGAAATTGTGGGTAATGAAGAAATTGCTTGTTACAAGTAATTTCTTCATTTTCTTCAATGTTTTTCTTACCATCCTTTCTTGACCGGCGTCAAAAAGTGGGCTTTTATGAGAATGGGTTAATTTCATTTAAACTCTTGGGACGCTAGGAATTAATTAGTAACGGGTTAAATAAACTGTCGTCTGCATTCTTATTGGCCCGATAAAATCTAATGATAACTTCTCCATCTTTAACAGAATTTAATCTTTATATATAAAGATAAAGGGTTATTTATTCACCAAATTTAAATACGGGAAAAGAAAAGTAAAAAAAATGTAAACCTTTCGCTGGCTCATATTTTTACCGCATTTTTTATTAGTCAGGATAAAAAAGGAGGAGAAAAAAATCGACCGGAAATTAGCTTCGCGTATTTTTTTTCGTCTGTAACTTGAAAGGCTATATCACGTGACCGAATTTTTTTTAGATTTTTTTTTCTTTCTTTATCGGGCATATACGCAGTAGTTATTTTGAGCTGGGATTTAGTTTGTGTGTAGACGTTCGCGGCTTTACATATATACTGTGAAAAGGGATCTTTTTCTCTTCCCTCATAAAGGAATCATTGACCATTCACCGGTCCATGCGGGATATTTGCAGACGACTTTTTATGAAAGGGTAAATATTGCTAATCTTGTTTTGACATTTTTGGGTGTGTAGCCTTTTGGAGTTGGGTTGTGTGACACAGTGCGGCTAGTTATAATGTTTTGATTAAAAGCAACCGCATTGATGAATGAAATAACCCATGACCCAGACTATAGAATTTTAGAATGGTCCAAAAATTCAAAGAAGCAGACATTGACACAAATGATTATGAATTTTGAAATTTATAGAGGACATAATAAAGAAAGATTTTTTTAACAAACCCGCTTTTGGACCCCCCTCCTCCCCCATGAAGCTTTGACAAAGGTTGTGGGAAATAATGTGGAAAATGAAGAAATTGCTTGTCACAAGCAACTTTTTCGGTTTCCACAATATTTTATCCCTTTAAGACAAAAGTGTTTAGAATTCCACGAGCTAGAAATTGTCTTCTGCAACCTCTTTAAATTTGAACCAATATAAAATTTTGTCAGTGTTTGAGAATGGCCGGATTTTTTTGTCTTAAAATATTCCTTAACAACTCTGTCCAGAATTATATATTGTTAGATCTCAAATAGCAAAGCTCCAGTTATGGGAAATGATTTCAATTACTAAATGTAAACTGTGTTGCGGGTACTATGGTAAAGGTGATTTTGATAAGTACACACAAAATGGGGTTTTGGATTAGAAATAAAGTGCCCTGATTTATGCCATCGTTCCTTCTTTTTATCGAGTTATTTAGTTGAGTACCCACAATACACGGGTTTTATATTGATAGAATCTAGAATCGAATCTAGACATATCCGAAAAGGCAGTGTCGACATTATGAAAGGTTTTAGGCTCTGTTAAGCCATTCCCACACAATAGAATTTAAGATTGTTCCAAATTCAAAGAGGTTACAGACGAGAATTTCGAATTGTGGAATTTTTCAAAATCTTTGTCGTTCTTGGTAGAAAGCAATGTGGAAAATGCATAAATTGCTTGAAGCAGCGGCTTATCCGGACTAAATTGTTATCGAAGGAAACTGTTCTTCCGATTCGCGATTCAAAACTGACATGTTGGCTAAAATGGCCGATTCCATCCCGGGAGGGCGAACAGTGACGATCCAGGTCGGATTACGGGGCGTGGACGGCTTACAAGGATTAATTTTATTTTTTAGTTCACGGTAATTTGCGAGATTAACTCTAAACTAGGTAACAATACCATACAATAACCTTCCTATATAAGATATAATATACTGTGTGAAAAGACAAAGTTTTAGAATGCTCATAATTAGAAAAAAAATGCAGACTACTGTAAATTGAAAAATAAGTACCATTTAGGCTAGGAAACAGTGTGAGAATGAAAGATTCTCTCTTCTCACAATGCTTTCAGTTGATTGTTTTCTTCAGTGCGTTAACATTCGGGATTGTGTCGTAATGGGTTAAACATTTCTTCTACCTTACTATGTCCGATGCATGTTTTAACCATATTTATGCTGAATAGAATCCTTGTTCGGAATTGCATTAAACATATTCAAAGGGCTGATTGTACAGATAGGTCCTTATAGTGAGATAATGTTTCACCCCTGCCTTAACTGTGTCAAACAGTTGGTGTAGACCAAGATCAGACTGATCTTGGTCTATATCCCCCTGCCAACACAGAAAGAGAGTTTAACCTCCTGATTATGATTATCAAGGCTGTGGCAGATTTTATCTTTTTTTCTCCGATAGCCCGGCCCTTTTCGTGTCACGTATGCACAATAGTGTTAAGATCATGGGCTTATCTTAATAAGGCTTACTTAAGAAGGGTCTACCATTATCCATTACATCTTACAATATTACATAACTAGATTCAATAGCTAATTATTCAAAGTCGATAGAAGATCAAATCCGTATCCGGCTGATATGCTACTAAAACGTCATAACTGCAACTTTCTCAATATGAAGCTCTGATACATTCCCACTCAATCCCTTCTTTTTCGCCTCTTAAGAAAAAACCTTTGGAAAACATTATTGATAATGAAGAAATTGCTTGTATCAAGCAATTTCTTTATTATCGAAAATATTTCCTATTCAAATGGGGGAAGAAATTTGAAATTCCACCAACTTGAAATTGTCGTCTGCAACTCCTTTGAATTTGGACCAGTCTAAAATTGTATCATGTGGGAACGGGTTAAACCTTAGGGTCGCCCGGTATTCCAGTGCTCGAATCTTATATCTTTCGTCGTTCAGGAGAGTTGATCGCTGTTATAGGGAAAACATTTCGAGATGAGACCATCACTGTTGTAAGGAAATTATCTAGAGATGGGACCATTGCATATAGTAAAGCTTGTATTGCATTAATCGATTAGTTTACCAGGCGACAAAATTTTAGACATGTGCAAATTCAAAGAAGTTGCAGGCGATAATTAATGAATAGTGGAATTCTTTAAAAAAGGTTTATCTTTTGTGGTAGAAAACATTCGGATAATGAGGAAATTAGTTGTTGTTAACGATTTCTTCAATTTCCACAGTGTTGCCAAGCATTATTTTCTTGTTGGCGTAAATTTGGGAGGGGTTTTTGAAATAGGCTAAAATAGTCTGGTCGATTCCTGACGATTCAACAAGATTATTTCAGCCTGTCTTTTTGTGGTTTAATTCAGAAACATTGAACTTTTAATCGTTTCCCGTTTTCCTGTCCAGATTCAAAGGGTTTTGCAGTCGAAAATTTAAAATGGATTTAATTTTAAAAACAGCCATTCAGTAGGGTAGAAGATATTGTGGAAAGAAGAAATTGCTTGGTACAAGCAACGTCTTCTTTGTCTACAAGGTTTTCTCAATTATAAAATAACGGGGACGTAAAAACCAGGGATTGAATGGGAAAGGTTTTAAGGCCCGAACGGTAATTTGAACTCGATTAATTAGATGCGTGATATCATCAAATAGTCAACCTTTCTTGGGTTTTCATTCAGAAAAGTGCATGGTAAGAGCGACTGACTATAGTTTCTTTCAAGCCATTGGATATTTTTCACACAATTAAATGTTCAATAGTTAAAAGTGACCGAGCTGTGTTAATCGATCGATTTTTCGGACATTATAATGCTCTACGCAGTGACCCATTTTTTCCCATTGATAAAGCGAGTATCTCCGTTGTTTGTTTTGCGTACACATTCTGGTCAGTATTGCGTCATAGCAAAACTGTTGTAAATACACATTGTACACAAATAAGATAAGTAGGCCTGCATTAACCCTTTCCTCTTAAATCCCTGGTTTTTACGTGCCTGTGATTATATACTTGAGATAATATTGTGGGAAAAGAAGAAATTGCTTGTTACAAGCAATTTCTTATTTTCCCCACATTATTATCTACCTTATAGGTTTATTGCTTTTCAAATTGCAGTCACTTTTAGTTGTCGTAAGCAACTTTTTTTCAAATTGGACAAGTCTAACCGCGACAGTTTAACCCATTGCAGTGCAATTCCGCTTTTTTTTTGCAACCCTAGAGAAAACGCTTAAAAAGCAAGTGAGGATATTGAGAAATATAATAACAATAATTGTAATAAAAGTAATAAATTTCATACACATAACATTTTCTTTCCCTTTTGACGGGTCTTGAAGCCTCGTCGTTTTGTGATGGGTTAATCAATTGAACATTGACACAGTAGAGTAAAATGAATTGCTGCCCAGCAAATCAAACAGATCGATTGAATATCCAAAACATTGATTTAGAAAAGAGTTCTAAAATTATATTGCATAGTCGCCCACCGAAGTTTCGGTCTTTGTTGTATAGTCGTTTCGAATTTAGACAACCCTCTAACTCTATTTTTCCGGTTAATGGTAGACAAGAACCAAACCTTAGACGTGTAAAATGTCGTAACCACAGCTTGAATAAAGCTGTATTTACGACATTTTGCACGCCCAACGACCAAATAGCTGTCTTTGTCAAACCATACCAACATAACAAAATCTTAGACCAGTCTAAAACCGAAGATGTGACGCGACAAGCGACAATTTCAAGTTGGTGAAATTAAAGAAAACTCTGCCTTTTATGATGGAAAACATTGTAGACATTTAAGTTCTGCTAAGATTTGCACTAAAATCAAAGGACTGAAATAACCGAAAGCACTAGATTCAGGTCAATGCTCCCTTTAAAAACTGATTTTATAAATAATTCTGGCTTTAAAGGGACAAGCAGGTGGTGCAGACTAAGATCAGACTGCACATATGTGCAGGCTGATCTTTGTCTATACCTCCTGCTCAAACAGGAATGCAGTGCGATGATGAGACAGGTGCAATTTTAAATATCGCCTTTCGCAATTTAAAGATATCCCCCTTTTTCCCTGCCGATCAAAATGCAGCGCAAAGAATTGTTCAAAAATATGCAATTACAAAACCGACAATAAATTGTGCGCGAACTGAAGTTACGTTTATTAAGCCTACTACACTTTGTGCATTTAAGCGGAAGAGGGGATTACATTTTTTCGTTCTTTTTTTTTTCAAACTAGGTTTTTGAAGCAATTTGATATGTATACGTGTGTTTGTACATGCAAAATTATTGAAGTGCAGTACACGTGATTCATCGTTGATCGGGTTAAAATATCGTAACTGCAGGTTAAATGAAATGCAGTTACGAGGTTTTAGATGCATCTCGTTCATTATATAATCGCTTGATAGCTTGGGGACACGACATTAAAATTTGTCGATACTGTAAAATGAAAAAAAGTCTGATGACGTAAGTCCGTGGCCAGCTCTGTTGGTAGAGCAGTCGACGGCAAACTTTGAGATCGCGGGTTCGATGCCCCGGTTGACAAAAAGTGATAAACTACTAATTATCTTTCGGATGAAGCCCTCTGTGACGATGATTTAAATTCTCAAAATCTATCAAATGTTAGTATGGTCCAAATTAGCCCTTTCATGTTTTTTTCAAAATATTAGACCTGTCCAAATTCAAAGATTTTGCAGACAATTCTGAGTTGATTTTATTTGAAAATAATCATTCTGTTGGGTAGAAAAATGTGGAAAAAGAAGAAATTGCTTGTTACAAGCTTTTTCTTCTTTTTCCACAATGATTTCTCAAGTATAAAATCACAGGAACGTAAAAACCACTGTTTGATCAAGAAAGGGTTAAGAGAAGTAGCAGAGGACAATTTAAGTTGATTAAAACTTAAAAGTATTTGTCTTTCCGAGTAGAAAACATTGTAGGAAATGAAGAAATTGCTTGTCCTAAGCAATTTACTAATTTTTTACAGTGTTTCCTAAGCTTTTTTTGGGGGGGGGGGGAGGGGTCGTAAAAAGCGGGATCGTGTTTGAATGGATTAAAAGATACAAGTGCGTTGACAGCGTGAAGGGTTGACCCAAAAGATAAAGAAAAAAAAAAAAATGTTTAAAAAACTAGGGAAAAAGAAAATCAATTTCGCCTGTGGGGGGATTACAAACTGACCAACGTTTAACAATGGAGACCAAGAAAAACACCCTGGAGTTCAATAAAATAAAACAAATATTTATTGAAACCTGTCCCTTTGACATTATAGCTGAGTGTGTAAAAAAGAAGAGAAGAAGGAAAACAAAAAAAAAAAAAAACCCTAAAAGAACCGAGTATTGTCGTTGTTGAATTATTCTTATTTAAACTTTTACCAGGCAACAAAATTTCAAGTGGTGTTCAATTCGAAAGACCTTGAAGACGGCTTTACAACAAGTGCGCATTATTGTATCAAAAAGTGATGGATTGATGGCCCCGCCCACTCACCTCAGACAGGAAGATTCTTAGATATCAAACGGTGCTAGTTTGACAAATTTGTGGCGACAAGAATGAAACGGAATTGCGAAAGGGTTGGTTTGACGACCTAAATGTCGCAACTACAGCTTGAATAAGCTGTAGTTACGACGTTTAAGTCGCCAAATCAACGAAATGCTTCACGTTAATATCGGCTTATAGTAATAACTTCCTGTCTAAATGTACGTTTTGATTGACCTGTAGATTTTTTTATTGATAGCAGCGAGTCGTCAAGTAAAGAAATGCTCCCAAGTAGGCAAGCCAGATCAGCAAGTCAACCCACGCAATCTGATCTGCGTTTTCATAAAGCGTTTTGTTGGTTTGTATTAACCCTTTCCTGTTTTTCAAAGTAACCAACCTTCAGGTTAGAAAACATTGTGAAAAAAGAAGAAATGCTTGTTTCAAGCTTGTTTTCAATGCTTGTTTCAAGCAATTTCTTCTTTTCTCACAATGTTTTCTCGAGTACAGAATTACGGGGACGTAAAAACCATGGATTGAGCAGTAAAGGGTTAACTCAAATTTTTTACATGTTAAAGAAAGATAGCTTTGGAAAACATTGTGAGAAAAGAATTTGCTTGTTAAACAAACAATTTTTTTTTTCTCACATGATGTTTTCTACCTCATATGGCCCACATTTTTTTTCAATATAAACAAACATTGTCTTGTTGTTTGCATCATCTGAGAATTAGGACAAGTCTGAACTGGATTTTATTGTTTGCGAGTGGTTTAAGACTAGCCTTAGATGATCTGAATTTACCAAGCAAGCCTCTAGGCTGCTCTGTTTCTTCACTTTACCTTTACCGTGTTCTGTTGAAGTACAAACAGCATCGATTGGGATGAGGCACAACGTATTTAGAATATCATCACCCCCACTTTTATCTTGAGCTATGACCTTATTTGTAGCCTGTCCTTCAAAAGTTTGTATCACTAATCTCTAACGTTTAATATCTTACGAGGTCTGATCAAATGAGAACTTGCTTATTCACCCCAAAAGCGTCGTAACTGAAGCTTGAATTAACCTATAATTACGCCGTTTTAGGGGTCTAACAACCGAAAGAAAAGTTGTCCGGGTTAAGGTGTTCGGTCAAACTCAGGTTATCCACTCACAAAACCGCATATGGGTTGAATAAAAAAAAATCGGAAAAAAATTCAGCACTTCTACACAATGTGGTCAGTTTGTGATCCTTCACTTTAATTAGCTTGTTCTGAGGTCCCTTAACTATCAAACGAATTTGAAAATTGTATAGAAATCGACGCCCTAATAAAATGGAGTATTAACCGTTGCCGTCGATTTCTTTCAATATGTGGTGACTAGAGGTACAGATAAAAAAAAAAAAGAAATGGATCTAGTTCAACTCTGAAAGTTTGCTGAAGGGGATATGGTGAAAGCCTGAGTATGTCTGTCCCGCCGTCCTTCTGTCTGTCCAGGTCTCCAACCTTATTTTGATAGGGGTATTAATCACGTTCAGTAATAGTTTATTTTTTACTTACTTGAATGGGGTTTATCGCGATTTGTAACAATATTTCAGTCATATCGCTGCGGCTAGAGCACCTAGCCATGGATTTCTCGTATTTTCACATCAGTTCTACCACTATATCTTTTACGAGCCACCAGCTGCTCAACCCACTGACGTTTACAATTATCCCGGCATCCGTTGGTGGAAGACAAGTGTCGGAAAGGATATTTACCGCGACCGGGTAATCGGAACCCTAGACCTCTTGACTGAAAGTCCGAAGCGCTACAAACTGCGCTATGGACGGAATCAGGATTAGCTTATAAATTAACCATATTATAGAGTCAAAAACATTACGAGAAAAACGAAATTACTTTCCTCACGTTTTTTCCTAGCATCGAAATTTAAGGGCTTAAAAAGGATGTTTTTTTTAGTAATGAGTTAAAGAGGAACTTCAACACCCATGTTCCGAAATTCTGTAAATATTTTATACAGATAAAACCCCGAAATAGTGGCTATCTTGTTAAGGATTTGAATCTCCCAAAAGCCTCTTTTAAAAATCAAAGTACTGACAGTACTGTAAGCTAGCAAAGCATTGTTTTGTTAAGCAATCTTCTTTGTCAAACCTTATCATGATAAAGAAACGAGGTTAAAGTTAACCCATTCCCGCATAATCCCTCGTTTTTACGCCCCTTAAGAAAATAGTTGTGGAAAACAATGTGGAAAATGAAGAAATTGCTTGTTACAAGCAATTTCTTCATTTTCAACATTGTTTTCTTCCCAGAGATACATCTTTTAGAATTTTCAACTTCCTTGAAGATTCTGGTCATAGTCATTATGAACACGATGTGCTCAAGTGAGTGAAAAAATACCTAGGAGATGTAGGCAGATATTGCAATATTCATTAAATACACAAGAACTACTTTTATGGCGTTGGCATTTAACGGATTTAGTGGTTAAGTCTCCAGTGGCAGTTTGCACTCGTTGAACTTTAAGACGACCCCCAATTTTTTGTCTGTTAACTTAAGCTATCAAAGCTGACGCTTTGCTAGCTAAAAAGGATTACTTTGAGACATATTTCCTCTTTCCACCACGAACCTCGTCATCTGCTTACAAATGTAGGACATCGAATAAGGAATGTGAAATTGACGCATTGCTGATCCCGCCCATTATCTCCGCTGACCACGCCCCCTTACTCCACAGGAAGTTCTTTGATATAAGTCAGTGTTATTTTGCAAATTTTATGGCCAGTAACATGAAACAATGAATGCAATTTTCTTTGCCGACTGTAACGTCGTAGCTACAGCTAAAATAATTGTAGTTATGACGTTCAAGTGGACAAATCTACAAAACACTCCATTTGTATGTCGGCGAATGTCTGAGTTCAAAGTTCACTTCCGGTCTAAATGAATGATTTGATTGGTCGGTTGATTCTTTGATTGATAGCCGCGATTGGTCCATTAACCCTTTCCCGTTTTGCAAAATTATAGACCTGTCCAAATTAAAAGGTTTTGCAGGTGACAATATAAAACTGATTTTATTTGAAAAACAATCATTCTGTCGGGTAGAAAACATTGTGGAAAAAGAAGAAATTGCTTGTTTGAAGCAATTTCTTTTTTTTTTTTTTTCCAAAATGTTTTCTAAATTATAAAAACAGGGGGACGTAAAGCCAGGGATTGTACAGGAACGGGTTAAATCTAGGCTATTTAGTTTTTTTGGTCATTTGGTGAAGAGAAAAAAAGATGTTAACGACGTCAAGCATACAAGGCTTTGACTTATGAAGGTTTGAAAAGAAATATAAAGAAATGAAACGAAACGAAACAATGGAGAAAAGACGGGACAATAACATTAAAAAAGATGAAAAAAAAAATGCATTTGGTTGTATAAGTTTTCCGCATAAATGCACGGCAAGTTATGTTTTTTCCCTCACTTTGTTACGCTAAGTTATTTCAAATGCAGAATGTCAGGTTTTTATTTTTTTTTACAACACAATTGAAAATGCACCCGTTTCCATGGTAACGACGGTCGATTGTAGATTTTTTTTACTTAAATAAAACTTTTCTGCGAGATGAAAATACGAGGAAAATTTATTTCCCGGGAAATATACCGAGGTCCCGGCAACCGAATTTCGCTGTGAACTATATTTTAATCAACTTTTCTATTTTACGACAATTTGCAAGCTGGATAATGTAACTTCTTGACAAAATCATAGATCATTCAGATTTCACAAAAAATTAGACCAAAATGAATTCAAGGAAGGAAAAAATGTAATTGATCAATCGCGACTGTCAATTAAAGAGACAATCGACCAACAAATCATTTTTTTAATCAATCAGGGAACGAAGTTTGAACTCCGACGTTTGCCGCCATTTGGTGAAGCATTTGTTTTGTGACCCAAACGTCGTAACTACAGCTTATACAAGCTGTAGTTACGACGTTTGGGTCACCAACCAACCAATCTAATTTTTCGTTGTATGCTACTTGTCATAAATTTTGCAAAATAACGCCGTTTTAAATCGAAGCGGAACTTCGTGCTGGAGTCGGTAGGGCGTGACCAAGGGAGTAAATGGGCGGGGCCAGCGATTGGCCAATCATCAGAATGGATGGCGAACACAGAAAATCCGAAAAAGTAAATGACAGATCGCGTCTGTTAATTAACAAATCGATAGACCAACAATTCATTCATTTAGACCGGCGGTAGTGAATATTAGCTCGATTTATGAAAAGCATTTTAGCTCGACTTTATGAAGAATAGGATTGGGTGGGGGCTGTCGTCCAGATGTCGGCGTTCGCGTCGCCGTCGATGTAGCTTTCGGAAAGATTCGGCGTGGGCGTAATGCTTTGGTTAAAGGTTTACAGCCTGGGCCTGTCTCTTATCTTGGTTTCTATTAATGCTTTTGCTATGAAACTTTGCACATGCCTTTGAGACCATCATATCAGCCCCTAGACAAAGGTTCATTACTCTGACATTCATTTTAGTGGAGTTATGACCCGGTGTTTTACTTAAACATTTGGTTAAAGTTTTACTTGCAAGTCTCATATCGCTGTTTCTACTAATGAATTTGCTCAGATTCTTTGCAGGTGTTTTTGTGACTATCATATCATCTCTTAGGCAATGATTCATCCCTCTGACCTTCATTTCAGTGTAATTTCGACCCCTTTTCGACCTAGAATTCCTTTGTTATAGTTTGACGTGCGACTGCCATGTCCTCTGTCACATCTCTGTACCTACAATTGACCAATCGCTGGCCGCGCCCACTGACTATCTAGGTCCCTCCCATTAACTCCAACAGGAAGTTTTGCTTCGATTTTTAACAGCGTTATGCTACGTTTACACAATGCCGTGGTATTTGGCTGTTCCCCCCTCCAAATTCACGTTTTATTACGTCTTGCTACGTTTTCTCGTGGCCTATTGCGATGTCCGTGACGTGACGTGGAGTTGTTGGGGCCGGTAAGTTCCGGGAACTCCAAGGCGCACTACGGCTCTACTGGCGGTCTACCACGGAGGCCGGTACGTTCCCTCACGGCCTGACTTGTTCTGGTAGGGTCCCTCACGTTTGTCACTTTCTTATCACGGTCTAACACGTTTTCGACGTTCAGTCAAGGCTTTCTACGGATGAAACGTGGACGACGGGCAACTTTGGAACACGTTAGTGCCCACGCTATAAACAGAAATGTCTCACAAGCGATATAAATCATTGTATCCTGAGACTCTGAGGAGACAACACTACATTATGAATGCGCAAGATGAGGAAAATTTTATTTTACGTCATCTGGTGGCGGTGGCGGTAGAGGATCTTTAGGCTGTTCTTGCTCTTGCTTCTGCTCCTGCTCCGCTACTGGTGGTGGTGCAGGACGGGAGGCTTTCCCATGTCTTTGATTTTAGGGTGGCATTACTTTAATAGGGTTGCTCAGTCAATTGTTCTGATCTGAATGAAGCTCCCCTGTCAGGTCGGCTTATCACAGTCGCTCCCATACCGCGCGTGACGTGCCAGACCGCAGTAGAACGTAACACGTCAGGCCGGGACGCACCGTGGTTGAACGCAACAGAACGGCTGTCAGACATCGTAGGTTGCCGTGAGAATCGTGACAAAACGTGGTAGGACGGAACAAAACGGGATAAAACGCGCTAGCGCTACAACCGTGAAGCAACCGTAACAAAACGCAGACTAAACGCGACAGAACGTGACACAACTTGAAAGGACCGCGGCATGTCGGGAAAATACATGATTCCCGTTTCACTACGGACCACTTTCAAGTTTTGTTACGGCCTGTTACGTTCTGTCACGTATTGTTACGTTCACCCCGTTCCACGACGGCCTGTTACGTTTCCAATCTGCGCCGTGGCTGTCGTGGCAATTTTTTTTTGACAGTTTAAAAATCTGGCACGGCATCCCCGGCAATTACGGCCTATCACGTTTGCCAATCCCGTTGCCCAACGTTGTCTCACGACCACCCCGCTTTGTCCACGGTGGCCTGAAACGGGGCTGCCGGGGCCGCCGGGCACATAGTGTAAACGTAGCATTAGTTTGCAAAAATTATGGCCACTTGCATGTAACAAAAAAGTAAAATAGTTGGTTGGTGACCTAAGCGTCGTAACTACAGCTTGAATCAGCTGTAGTTACGACGTTTAAGTCGCCAAACCAACAATAAAGGTAAACAAAAATGGCGACAAATGTCGGAGTTGATAAGCTCAGGTCCGGGCTGAATACATTATTTGATTGGTCGGTTTATTCCTTAATTGACAGCCGCGATTGGTCAATTGCTCTTAAGCTTAGCACTTGTTTTTGCGACCATACTATCATCACATAGGCAAAACTTTGTTACTCTGACATTCAATAATTCAGCGGTATTATGATCCCCTTTTTGACTTTGACATTTAGCTAAAGTTTTAATGTACATGTCGTTTATCTCTGTTTATACTCGTGCTACTTCTCTGAAGCTTTGCACATGTTCTTGAGACTGTTATATCATGCCATAGAAAAGGAGTCGCCCCTCTGACATTCATTATGGCGGAAATTTGACCCTTTGTCGACTTATAAATTCTGGATGCAACTGCCTTTTATCTGTTTCTGCTATTGACAGTGATACGATATGCTCTCAGTTGGTAGACCACTTGACTTCAAAACTCAAGATCACGGGTTCGAGCCCTGTGCTGACCATATAAACTAAAAAACTAATTGTTTTTCGGATGAGACGCTAAACCGAGGCACCGTGTGACGACGCTATCCATCGAGCACGTTAAAGAACCAGGCGGGGCTCTCAGTAGTTTCGTCCTGTCTTCTTGCACTATCCCCCGTAATAACTAACCATCTTTTCGGGGCGACGCTCATACGGGTATGTGCTACGGTAGCGACGATAAATAAACGGAAATACACAGACATTGATATAAACAATGCACGTGCCTCTGTGTTCTTAGCATATATTCATTATTCTGGTGTTCATTTTAGTAACGTTTCAACCTTTTCAACTTAGAAATTTAAGTGCATGATTTTTATTATTACTTGGGTTAAGGTTTGAAATATTTATTTAAGCGTTCAGAGTCATGATTTAAAATTACTCATGGTTCTCGTATTTATGTAGTGGAATTATGCTTAATGTCGACATTGAATTGCTGCTACTAACCAGCATTTAGAGAAGTCGAGCGTTGCTGTTCACTGACAGCTCTTGTTGATTGATTGGCGACTTAAATGACGTAACAAAAGCTTATTCAACGATACGAAGGTCGCCAACTAACAATTTAAGCCCCCATAATTGAAAGCCAGCGGGCTATTGTAGTGGCGTTGTGTTCGTCGTGCGTCCGTCCGTGCGTTAGTTTGTACGTGTCTCCGTCCGTAAACTTTTATTTCAGAGTCTCCTCAGAAAGTACTACATAGATTTCAATCAGATTTTAACAAGATACCCAGAATTTTAACAAGATACCTAGATTTTAAACGAATGATCTTTAGACGTGGCTTTAATGGGCGGAGTTAACTTCCATTTACGGTTTATAGTAAAAACTTTGAAAATCTCTTTCTCTGAGGATGAATTTCAGCCAAATCAGGAATGATCTTTTGGTGACTCTGAATTCTTGAATAAATAATAATATGTTTAATCAAAGTACTGTAGGCTGGCAAAGCATTTTGTTAAATCATCTTCTTTGCCAAAGGTTATCATGATAAATATTTGAGGCTAAAGTAGCCCAGGAGTTAATCCATTATAGCATGATAAAATCTTAGACTAGTTCAAATATACAGAAGATGCAGACGACAATTTCAAGTTGGTTGAACTTGTAAATTCTTTTCCTTGTTAGGAAGAAAACATTGTCGACAATGAAGAAATTGCTTGTAACAACCAATTTCTTCATTGTCTACAATGTTTTCCAAATCTTTTTTCTTGAGATGCTAAAAATTGGTGTGGAATGGATTAAATAGCATGCATTTGAAAGATTTTTCTACAATTTGAATAGAGTTTGCAATATTCCTGAAATACATAAGAACTACCATTTATGAACTAGGCATTCAATGGATTTAGTGGTTATGCCTCCAGTGACAGTTTACATTTGCTGAACTTTGTGATGACCTCAAAATTGTGTCTGTTAAAATAAGCTGAATAATGTTGCTTTAGAGGATTGGCTAAATTTCAGATTGGTGAAAGGGAAATAACTGTTATTTCTTGACTGAGAATATTTGTTGTATAAAGGAAGGTTGTCTCTCTTAACCCTTTCCTGTATTAACCCGGTATTTTACATCACTTTGATAATACACATGGGAAAGCATTGTGGAAAAAGAAGAAATTGCTTGTAACAAGCAATTTCTTATTTTCCTACGTTATTTTCTACCAGATAGGATAGTGTGACTTCAAATTGCTTCCAATTTGGATCAGTCTAAAATTTCAAAAAAAAAAAAAAAAAATCAAAAATAAAAATAAAATAAACCGGGAAAGGGTTAAAGTAAATTGAAAACGTAGTTATGCTTTCTTAAATGAGTTACCTCCTATGTTGCTGAAAACTTCACACCCACACACCCTTTTTTTATATATGTTATTGACCATGAATTCTGCTAAATAACGTCTTTGTCGCCGGAAATTTCTGTTGTAGCTCAGTTTTCGGGCTAGCGATCTTTAATACTATCCGCTTTTCTTACCTTCTTGTAAAAACCCCTTTAAAACTGCAATTAATCAAAGTTCTGAAAGCACGGGAAGGACTGATTTCGGATCAGTTATTTCTTTTAAAATCACTTGTATAAACAATCTGGCTTTGAGTGACGAGCAGGTGGTGTAGACTGAGATCAAACTGCACATATGTGTAGGCTGATTTGTTTTTTATGCCCCCCTGCCAAAATTGGGAATAGTCCAGATTCGGCATGACAAGGTTTAAAAACTTAATACTTTGATAGTTATGGAAGTTGATTATGAATTTTGATAATATTTCTAGTTATACCAGACGAGTAAATCTTTTGGGTGGAATTCAAATAAAGAAGAAAATATTTAGCAGAACCGTTTGGCAAAGAGTTTCCATATTGTGCATGTAGTATTGTTTGATCTTAAACTAAACCATTTCAAACTATTGTTCCGATATCAGAAGTAGCCCTCTGCTGTGGGATCCCAGATTTGACATATTGATATCAGCAGAAGGAAGAAATATTTAAAAACATTTTCCCACAAAACCATTTGATTTAAAGCTTTCAAAATCTACTTGTAACATTGCTAGTGATACTTGAAATTATCACCCTGGAATAAAAATATATCTTATTTTAATAGTGGATTGTGTATGGTTTGGTTCGCTTCATGTCTAAATGTATGATTTGATTTATTGAACGATTTTGTAGTCCTATATTGTATTATAAAGGTCCTTAAACACATAAAGATGGTCTATCTGTAATAGTCTTCTCCATTAGCTTCAAATGTTTATTGAATGATTGAAAGGGGTTTAACTCCACCATTGACAGTATTTCATCGCAGCGGCTGGAGCACCTAACAATGGGTGCCTGGTACATTGTATTTCTGTCACCGGTCCTACCACTAAGCTCCCCATTGGCGTAAGATAAATGTCGGAAAGGATATTCGCGGCGGCCGAGGATCGAACCCAGGACCCCATGACTTGGAGTCCTACGCGCTACAACTGCTCTATGGCCGCGGCACGTTTCAAAGTTTATAACTTTCCCACTTAGGTGAGCGATTTGGGACGATTAGATCCTCTTGTTTGTTTCTATAAATGTCTCCAGCATAAAGCAGTTTGCATATCTGCCTACGCAGGTTGACTGACCATAGTCTACATGAAGTTTAACAGGTTTGGAATGTTTCATAATTGTAAATTATCTATTTTCAGATCGAGTTCAAGGCATGGATTCTCCAGTTTAGAGTATTATCGAATGTCGGAGAGCCTTATTTTATCAAAACTGAGGCAAGAAGTCCAAGCCAAAGAATCTATTTTTGGATTGGTCTACCGATAAGCCTACCCGCGAACTCACAGCATAATGTTTAATGGCCTAGGAACCACCCCTCTTATTTTACCAAAACCCGAACCGATTTACGACGAAGAACGAATTCCAATGGATATAAACGGAAAAACTCGAACAAATGACATGAAGCTACAGAGCATACTACCCAGACCGACCCTGCCCGGCTTGCAAGGGAAGGGAAAAGGTCGCGGGGTCCGTCCATCTATTGCACCAATAGGGAATATGAACCCAGCCAATATGTGTAAAATCTGTGGAAAATGGTTCCGAAGTCGCCAACAAGTGTCGCAGCATTTACTCGTACATACGGACGAGAGACGATATAAATGTAATTTCTGTGACAGGGCCTTTAAACAGGCTTCGCATCTACAGCAGCACCATAGAATACACACTGGTAAGGGTTATTATAATGTTGCTATAAATATTTCTTTTAAAATATCGATGGCTTAGAGCAAAAACGTATAGAGCCATACTGTGCTTTTGATCTAAGCCATCGATATATCCATACCACACAGAAAAAATTGTACGAGTTAGAAAAATCTGTATCTGAGAGTGTTACATACGGTACCATATAAGGTAGTCTAAGATGACGTCATTTTCTTCCTGTATATGACGTCATGATGCTAATAAACGTACTCAGAATGGTATAGGAGAAGAGAAATACATATCTTTTTTTATTATTTCATAAAATTTATTTAATAAAAATGGTATACAAAAATGGAATATTACCTTGTTATTACGATACAACATCTTGTATTTCCTTCTCGCTGCGGAGGAAAATTTGATATTCCACTCGACCTTCGGTTTCGTGAAATATCAAAATTAATCCTCCGCAGCTCAAAGCAAATACAAGATGTTTTAACAATAATTCCTATATATTCAAGCCTGCTCGAGCGACTAACTTTATTCATATTATTTCATTCAAGGCATGGAGACTCCAACTTTATCTAACACTCTTACGTGCTAAAGGAAATAACTTTGTGGAGAAACTGCTTTCTACTCTATTTTGCATTAATTTGTCATCTACAACCTCTTTCAATTTGGACGAGTCCAAAATTTTGTCGTGTGATAAACAGACACCAACGAACCACTTGTAAACTCCGTGAAACAATTGCAGTCGATCTTGCATAAGCAACCACCTCTATTTAGCGACCAATCTTATTGAGCGAACATAATCGAAATTCCATTTCCAAAAGCGTTAACTTTCGAGAAGATGAAGATTTAGTTAAATTAAATACAGTAATTAACTGTTATGTTATTTGAACTCATTAGACTCGCACCAGTGAGGCTATTCTAAGAGTTCCATTATCATGTCACAAAAATGTACTAAGCGAGAATTCTCTTGAACGATCACTTTTAGACTGATTTCGAAAAATAGATTGGATCCAGTGTAAGTCGATCCCTGCTTGCAATGTATTTTTTTAATAACTATAGTGAGGTAGAATGACTATTCTACATTTAGAAAACCGTGTAGATAGCCATTCGACCCTCAGCAGTCAGATTTGTCCGTCGGTAGGTAGGTCAGTAGTTTTTTTTTTCTTGTCTGCTCATTTTATAATGGACTAATTGACCAATCGCGTCTGCCAATCAGGGAATTAACCGACCAATCAAATAATTTATTCAGTCCGGACCTGAGCTAATCGACTCCAACATTGGCCGTCATTTTGTTTACCTTTATTGTTGGTTTGATGGCTTAAACGTCGTAACTACAGCTTATTCAAGCGTTTAGGACATCAACCAACCAATTTACTTTTTTGTTACATGCCACTTGCTATAAATCTTGTAAAATAACGCTGTTAAAAATCGAAGCAGGACTTCCTGTTGGATTTAATTGGCGGGGCCTATGTAGTCAGTGGGCGGAGCCAGCGATTGATTTCACACAAGCACTAAATATCAAGCAAAGATGTCCAAATTATTTTGGTTACTTTCAATTTATTTGCGTTTAGGACATCAACCAACCAATTTACTTTTTTGTTACATGCCACTTGCTATAAATCTTGTAAAATAACGCTGTTAAAAATCGAAGCAGGACTTCCTGTTGGATTTAATTGGCGGGGCCTATGTAGTCAGTGGGCGGAGCCAGCGATTGATTTCACACAAGCACTAAATATCAAGCAAAGATGTCCAAATTATTTTGGTTACTTTCAATTTATTTGCGTTTAGGACATCAACCAACCAATTTACTTTTTTGTTACATGCCACTTGCTATAAATCTTGTAAAATAACGCTGTTAAAAATCGAAGCAGGACTTCCTGTTGGATTTAATTGGCGGGGCCTAGGTAGTCAGTGGGCGGAGCCAGCGATTGATTTCACACAAGCACTAAATATCAAGCAAAGATGTCCAAATTATTTTGGTTACTTTCAATTTATTTTTAGAGTCATGTCCCTTTATCTAAAAATTATTGTCCAGCCATTTTCTCTTCAACTGCTTAATTGATTTGATTCAAATTTCATTTTTGGACAGAAGCAAGCAAAGATGTTCATATTTTGGTTATAGTCAATTTACTTTTCTTTGAGTTATGACCCTTTGTTGAAAGAAACAACAAAATGATTTTTCTGTGACATGTAGCCATGGAGGATGTTAATCACGTTCAGTAATTGTCTAAGCGTTTTTCTCCACGAAACCCGATGTTGGTGGTACTCGTTTAGAATCGTATGAGACGAATGTAATTGTTACCGTGATATGTGAGATCTTAGGGACTCGGCAGTGTATGTCTTAAGGGCCCTTGCTTTATGTTTTGGAGTCCTTGATTTACACATCGATATTTCTTTAATTATTGCATTTATTCCACATGAATATTGAATCTATAGCATAGTACTAGGTAGACAAAGTATTGGAGAGCTGTGACCTTTTTTGGACTCCACATTCGTAGAGAATATAAAGCTTTGATTCAGATGAGCTCCTTAAGGCAGATTCGTGTGAGCGCTTTAAGGCCAAGGACTCTCTTGTTTTGATTGGCAGCTGTGACTTCTTTATCTCAATTGGCAAAAAGCTAGCGGGCTATTGCCATAACGCTGAGTCCGTCTTACGTCCGACCGTGCGTCTGTCCGTTAATTTCTTAGTAAGTGTAACTAGTATATCAACAATATTTCACTGAAATGATCTTTGAGTGACCCTTTATAAGATTCCTTCAAAGAATTTTGATAGAAGAAAAGAATGCTTGTGTTTCGGGCAGCCATTTCCATATATTGTAAGTGGAAAACTTTGAAAATCGTTTTCTCGAAGGTGGATAGGGGACGCCTAATTTCTTGTAGTGATCACATAGTGATGCAATGGATATGACTGTTACTGCTTGACAGAGAATCATTTTGTATAAAAGAAAGTTTCTTCCCTTAAAGCAAATTAAAAAATATATTCAAAACTAAGTTGGCTACTGTGTGAAAGAAAATAAACTATCTACACGATAACTAAATTCAGGCGGCCCATGGAATTAATCAGTCGCTCAAGTCAAACAGTGGGGTGCGCCGCAAATGCATCCATAAGTCAAACTTTAAGGTTAAAACCCATCCAAAATGTAAATCAAATTCTAACATGTATGTGCCCTTCTTTGAACTGTAAATTGATTCAATCGATGCTGAATCACGCCCGGTAATCTCGGGCTCCATCTCTTTTTGGAGAACAGTGCAAAATGGAGACAATGATACTTCCGATATGGAGCCAAGGACCGGAACTGAACAGAAAAGGTAAATAAAACTGTACACCTCGCGTACAACTTGATCTCCTATTAACGTATTATACATTTTCCCAAAACGTCCAGAGTTTCATACCACATAGAAATGATTATATTATCCGTTGGCGGTGATAGATTTCAAAAATAATTCCGTTTGTGAATAGAAACTTGAATCAAAGTTTGGACATCGGACCCGATCAAACACGAAAATGCGTGTTGAAATCGTTCAAATCCATTTAATCAGCAGTTCTGAAAGATTTAAGTGGCAATGACTGTGAAATGAATGATAACGTGTTGATATAGAATAATGTTACCACAAAGAACTGCGTTTTCCTACCCCTTTTGCGGATTTTCTCAGATGAGAAGGAGACCAGGATGCGGTGCGGGAGACAAGATTCAGAGGGAGAGGCGATGCATATATAAATGTACTGTAAATCTTCAAATAGAATCCCATACTCTTATGTAACCCCAGCCCCTCTTCGGACGTCGAAGCCGACCATTTTTGTATGATTTTCGGAAAAATTATAACCTGTAATAAACCCCAATACCAAACAAATCAATGCCACAATGAATTCAATAGAGGACAAATGTAACTGTTCTCAACCAAATGTCCCCTTTTGTGATGGTTCAATGCTTAGATAATTGGTTTGCTTAAAGTTTTTTTCTTTATATTTAGAAGGCGCTGTATCCTAGATTATGTCAAAAGGTAAAAAACTTCACTGCTTAAGTTAAAACATGCACCGTGAAATTGACAATGTTTGGATGAATTGGGAATGATTTCGGAATGAAATTGAATGAGTGGGAGGAGCGAGTTTTGAAGCGAAATTAAAAGTATGTAATCCAAGATCGCTAATTTGGTCCAATTTGCGATATTTTTACCTTCTTTTATAAAAATATACCTGATTTTGTGTTCGTGTGTCTTCACGGACCTATCAGACGCTTTAAAAACCACAGCTGCCAGTAAAAATTGTGGAAAATTGTTATCGATTGGAATGAAATGCTGCGCATTTTGGACGGTTGTTAAATGTTTTTGAACTATTTTGAGCGTTTTTAATGGTTTGAGTGAGTGTTTGGAATGAATGATTGGAGCGCTTTGTGAGTGAATTTGAAAGGTTTTGATCGTTGTAAATGTCAATTTCACGATGTTACTAACTGTATAGTATGTACACTGTAAATTCATTCTAGTCATGAACCACCTGCTCTTTGCAGTCAAAGTAAATCTTCGCCCCCCCTTTTTCCGTCTTAAAATCTGTAGCCTGTAATTAACACCCACCCCTTTTTAAAGAAGTGTGAAAATTCTAATAAACCACCGGTGTTGTTATAGAGCTTTTACAACGTATAAGGCACAGAACGTCCGTTTATTGCAGATCTGAACTCCTTCCGCTATACATATTTCTAAGAACCTAGCGTATTTTTCAAATTTTAGGATGACCTGAATTCTCAAATTAGCTATTCGTTAGAATAGATTTACAAAAATTATTACGCGTTTACTTTATATTCACCTTTGTGGCCCGGTAAGTCAGTTTACGAGAAAGGAGAAAAATATAGACCAGATATAAATATGGTTGTTCAAGAGAGTCTGAGAGACACATTTACTGTGTAAAAGGGAAAGAAAAAGTGTCCTGTAATATGCATAAAGTTACAATCCTAGAAAATCATTCACTGTATTCTTTTATATGCATCGCCTCTCCCTCTGAATCTTGTCTCCCGCACCGCATCCTGGTCTCCTTCTCATCTAAGAAAATCCGCAAAAGGGGTAGGAAAAACGCAGTTCTTTGTGGTAATATTATTCTATATCAACACGTTATCATTCATTTCAGAGACATTGCCGTTTAAATCTTTCAGAACTGTTGATTACATGGATTTGAACGATTTCAACACGCATTTTCGTGTTTGATCGGGTCCGATGTCCAAACTTTGATTCAAGTTTCTATTCACAAACGGAATTATTTTTGAAATCTATCACCGCCAATGGATAATATAATCATTTCTATGTGGTATGAAACTCTGGACGTTTTGGGTAAATGTATAATACGTTAATAGGAGATCAAATTGTACGCGAGGTGCACAGTTTTATTTACCTTTTCTGTTCAGTTCCGGTCCTTGGCTCCATATCGGAAGTATCATTGTCTCCATTTTGCACTGTTCTCCAAAAAGAGATGGAGCCCGAGATTACCGGGCGTGTGAATATGACTGAATTTATTTGCGGTCGAAAAATTCTTGAGGATTGGGGTTGGCAGTGGTATATACGTGCACGATAAGGATTGCGGATTTTTTAATGTAAAGGTAGGTCTTGTGTGTGTTTTTTTTTTAGCTCACCTGAGCACAACGTGCTGAAGGTTAGCTTTTGTGATCACCCTGTATCCGTTGTGCGTCGTCCGTCATCCGCCCGAAGTCGTCAACAATACTTTAAAAGTCTTCTCCTCTGTAAGCTATTTGGCCATTTTCAACCAAACTTGGCAGGACAATTTCATGGGTGACCCTCTTCATAACTTGTTCGTGAAATTTTGATTCACCAAAAAATAGGTGCGTCGCAGCGCGGGGCTTATAAGACTTGGAGAAATAATGAAGAAGCTCTTTAAAAATCTTCTCCTACACTACTAAGCCAATTTGGAAAAATGTTCAAGAATGTTCCTTGGTTGATCCTATTCAAAACTAGTTTATGATATTTTTTTGATCAGTGAAAAAATGGGAGCGTTGCAGGAGGGGCTTATCAGAATTAAGAGAAATAATGAAATGGTTCTTTAAAAATCTTCTCTTTCTAAACCACAAGGCCAATTTCAACTAAACTTTACAGGGATGATTCTTTGGTGGCCCTTTAAAAAAAGGTTGGGAAATTTTGATTTGCAAAAAGGGATGTGTGGCAGGGTCAGGCTTATTAGACTTAGAGAAATCATGAGACAATACTTTAAACTCTCCTCCTAAACCAATGGGCCAATTTTGATTAAACTTGACAGCTAGGGGTGACCCTTTTCAAAACTTGTTCATGAAATTCTGATTCGCAAAAAATATGGGCATTGCATGTCTAGTCTTATTAGAATCAGAGAAATTATTCTAAGGTGAGCGATTTAGGGCCATCTTTACTCCCTTGTTAGCTCAACAGAGCACTTCGTGCTCTGGCGGAGCTATTGTGAGCGGTCATCGTCCGGCGTCCGTTCGTCCGTTCACAATTACAAAAAATCTTCTTCTCTTTAACTCACCATGGAATTTCAACAAAACTTGAGAGAAATGATCCTTAGGTCATGCTCTTTCAAAATACTTCAAATAATTGAAATCCTGAAGAACTCTGGTTGCCATGGCAACGGAGTGAAAAAACTTAAAAAAATCTTCTCCTCCCAAGCCGTAAGGCCTAGAGCTTTGATATTTGGTACAAATTATCATTTATTGACCCTCTACAATAATACTTCAAAGAGTTACCGTATTTTGAAAATTAGCCCTTTTCTGTGCGATCCCTGATTTGACATAGAAATAAAGAAGGAAAAATTTAAAAAATTCTTCTCCCAAGCCGTAAGGCCTAGAGCTTCGATATCTTGTACAAATCATCATCTATTGACCTTCTACCAAAATACTTCAAAAAATTACTGTATTCTGAAAATAAGCCCTCTTCTGTGCGATCCCTGATTTTACATTGAAACAAAGAAGGAAAACTTTATAAATCTTCTTCCCCTAAATAATAAAGCCTAGAGCTTTGATATTTTATATAAATCATCATCTACTGACCTCTACTTTATTACTTCAAACAATTATTGCATTCTGAAAATTAGCCCTTTTTCTGTGCGATTCCTAATTTTACATAGAAATAAAGAAGGAAAAACTTTATAAATCTTCTTCTCCCAAACCATAATGCCAAGAGCTTTGAAATTTGGTACAAATCATCATCTATTGGCCCTGTACCAAAATACTTCAAAGAATTTCCGTATTCTGATGATTAGCCCTTTTCTTTGCCATCCCTGATTTTACATAGAAATAAAGAAGGAAAACTTCAAAAATCTTCTTCTCCGAAACCATATAGCCGAGAGCTTTGATATTTGGTGTCTAATAATACCTTTTTTGACCCTGTGCTAAAATACTTCATAGAATTACTGTATTCTGGAAATAAGGCCTTTTCTGTGCAACCCAAGAAAGGAATAAAGAAGGATATCATAAAAACTGTTCTCCTTCTAAACCATTAGGCCTAGAGCTTTGATATTTGGTATGTATTAATGCCTATTGACCCTCTACTTTATTACTTCAAAGAATTACAGTACTCTTGAAATAAGCTCAACATGGTTGGGTTTTCACCATACTTAGTATCAAAGGAGAAAATCTTTAAAGATCCTCTTCTCCAAAATGATTAGGTGTAGGGCTTTGATATTTTAAATATTATATCATAAAGTCTTGAGCAATCATACTCAGGGTAGCGATATAGGACCACCATGGTCCTCTTGTTTTTATATTATATGCTGCATAGTACGTGGTCGCGATGTAGAGCGTCGGCTTCCCGATCAACAGGTCCCGAGTTCTATTCCCGGAAACAGCGATCGATCTTGGTTCTGTCATCGGCCCACTCTTTCGGCGCGAGTACTGATGCATTTCCAGGAAGCAGAATCGAAAGGGATAACATTAAGTTGAAGAACTTGTTTCACAATCGGTATAAAATAAATAGGTTTAAACCTAAACATAGAATCAAGAGGGTTATTATGTAAGATCTTATCCAAATAGTCATCAACCGAATAGCAGACGAAAATATCTGGTACTGGTCAAATTATAAAGAAGTTGCGGGCGACAATTGAAAGTTTGTGAAAATTGAAAAAAAATGTGGCCAGTGAGGGCTATTAACTTTGAGAGAAAAAAGGAATTGCTCGTAAGAAACAATTTCTTCTTTTCTCACAGTCTTTTCCAAAACTAATTTCTGTTCGCGGATTATGTGGAAAGGGGCTAAGGCACGACGTTGGTAGCTAACGGAAGGTGTGTTAACGTATTGTATTCATACAGTGGACATATACTTTCACTTAATCTTGTTTTGATTGACGGAGCACTCGTCTCGCCCTCTGTCTCCATCAGGAAGTTTAACCCTTGTCATGCTGCACCCGGAATATTCCGGATTTTGGCAGGAGGCGTAGACTAAGATCAGACTGCACTTATGTGCAGGCTGATCTTAGTCTACACCTCCTGCTTGTACTTTTCCTACCAGAGTTGTTTATGAAGTTGATTTCTAAAAGAAATATTGTTTTTTGAACAACAAGTTCTATCAGTGCTTTCAGCCCTTTGATTTGACAGCATTTCAGTAAGGTAATTTATACAGCATGACAAGGGTTAACTTAGATAATAAACGGCGACGATTTTCAAAATTTATTATCATTAATATGTAAAAAAAAAAAGAAAAGAAAAACTAAAACGGTTAGATGGCGACTTAAACACCGTAAATACAGCTTAAAGAAGATGTATTTACGACGTTTAAGTTATCAAAGGTCATTTTTTTCTGTCTAAAAGAATGATTTAATTGTTTGTTCATTATAGATACGAAACGTCAAATCGCTGGCCCGGCCTTCTTACTTCGTTGGACCCGCCCATTGACGCCTACAGGAAGTTCCGCTTCTATTTCAAATGGCGTTAATTCGTTTAATATATGTCCAGTGACATGTAACACAAATGGTTGGTTGGCGACCTGGACGTCGTAACTACAGCTTGAATAACCTGTAGTCACGACGTTTGAGTCGCCAAATCAACAAAAATATTCCACACAGATGTTGGCATATGACGGAGTTGAAAGCTCACTTCCGGGATGAATGGACGATTTGATTGGTAGATTGATTCCTGGATTGACACTCACGATTGGTCAGTTCCAGAGTAGAAACAAAACATACAAACGTTTAACTCTCCTTTCATTTACATCAGGTGAGAAGCCCTATCGTTGTCCGTTGCCTGGTTGTGAACGAGCGTTTCCTCAGTTATCGAACTTGAATCACCATCTCCGTAACCACGATAAACCTGAACCCCCGGCTTCGAATACGTGTATATATTGTGATAGGGTGTACGCCAGCGAAACTGTCATGAAAACTCATATAGAAAAGGTATGTATGAAATGGTGGATATTTCAAAGCTCAAGATTAATCCATATTTCATCTAAATTCACAGGAACGATCTTTGGATGACCTTTTTTCAGATTTCATCAAAAAAAAAAAAAAAAAAAAAAAAAAAAGAAAAAAGAAAAAAAATTGATAGGATTATCATATGGCTTATAAAGGCGTGGCAAATTTCCATATATGGTGTATAGCGGAAACGTTATAAAGATTTTTCCAAAAAAACAAGAGTTGGATTTCAACCAAATTTCTTTAAATCATTTTGACGTATTTATTTACATTTCACGTTCAATGTGCCAAAGTGTTCATCATTCATTGTGCCCCAGTGTTCACCATACAGCCGCCGTCATAGCGCAGTTGGTGTCAATCTAGAGGTCCCGGGTTCGATCCCCGACAGCGGCACTCATCCTTTCCGACTATTTGTCTCCCACCAATGGGTCGATAATCTTAGACCTATGTGGGATAGCAGCTGGAGGCTAGGAAAGGATGTGATGGTAGTACTGTTGTGAAAAATACCAGGAATCCATTGTTAGGTGCTCCGGCCGCCGCGATATAACTGAAAGATTGTTGAAAGAGGCGTAAAACCCCATTCAAATCATCATACAGGGATAGTTTTCGATTTTTTGTAGAAAGTAAAACAAACAAAATGAAAAATAAATGAATAAATCAAACTTAAAATAGTAATATTAAAAAAAATATTTAGAAATAGAAAATCTTGAACCATTTGATGGAAGAGTGCTCGGATATAACATATTCGGACCTAAATAAAAACGAATATTCGAATATATTTTAATATTCAAAACGAATATTCGAATATCAGTTTTGCTATTCGTTCTTATCCCTACAAATTTCACATGAATGATTCTTTGTTGGCTCTACAATCAGATTTCTTCAAAGAAATTGATCGGATGAAAAGAATGCCTTTTATTGGCCAGTCCAATTCCCATATTCGGTAAATAATGAAAACCTTGAAAATCTTATCTCAGAAATAATTTGTTGAATTAATACCTAATTTCATCGAGATGAATGTATTGTGACTCTGTGCCAGATGTATTGAAATGAGTGTAGTCAGGTGGAAAACGTGACTTTTATGGGCGGGGCTTATTTCCATATTGGTAAATTGTGAAAAAAAATCTTCTCAGAAAAACCAGCTGGATAATAATCAAATTTTACAAAAAATAATCCTCAGACGACCCTTTGTCATATCCATTAAAAAACCCCACTGAGATCGGAAGAAAAACATGTTTTTTTATCACGTGGGAAAATTTTGAAAATCTTACTATACTCATCTTATGGATCAATGGATATAAATGCTGCTTTAATAGGTAAAGAAACCTAGCAGAGTTGTCTCCATTCAAACTTTGAAATAACAGTCTAATCTTACCTTCTGTTCCTTCTGAAAATCTCACTTCAAACTTAGAAATACCTGTCATATCTTACCTATCTCCTTTTTATTCTTTTTCTTCTGAAAATTATGCAGACAAGATGGTGTTAAAACACCACAAGCTCTATAGAGCTGTTATTTCTCGTTAATACCTTTGCATGAGGCTAACTGAATGGCTTATACATGACTAGATTTGACATTTTTTTTTTAAAAATGTTAAGTTAAAAAATCATCTCTGGAATTATTGTATTAATTCGCCGGATATGGCAAAGATTATATTGGTTATATTGAATTCCTGAAGTTTCTTAATCAGTTCACTCATGCCCGTGGAGCGATACAGGCGATCAAGCGCCTCTGTTTGAGTTGTCTGATTGGGTAGGCGGTAGAGTATTATTGTGACCATAGTTGATCATGTGGATATTGTTATTCCATGACAGATAACTGTTAATCAATTACTAGACGACAGATATTTAGACTGGTTCAAACTGAAAGATATTGCAGACAAGAATTTTGAATTGATGAAAAATTGATTTTTTTAGCTCACCTGAGCACGAAGTGCGTTGTGCTCTGGGTGAGCTATTATGATCGGTCATCGCCCGTCGTCCGTCCGTCCGTTCTCAATTACAAAAAATCTTCTCCTCCTAAACTAGCAATAGAATTTCAACAAAACTTCACATAAATGATCCTTATACTCTTTCAGAATACTGAATTGAAATCCATAAAGAACTCTTGTTGCCATGGCAACGGAGTGAAAAAAATCTTCTCCTCCCAAGCCATAAGGCCTAGAGCTTTGATGTTTGGTACAAATCATCATCTATTGACCCTCTACCAAAATACTTCAAAGAATAACCTGATTATTCTGAAATTAGCCCATTTCTGTGCGATCCCTGATTTTACATAGAACTAAAGAAGGAAATCTTAAGAAATCTTCTCCCAAGCCAAAAGGTCTAGGGCCTTGATATTTTCTATAAAAATCATCTGTTGACCCTATACCAAAATACTTCATAGAATTATTGTATTCTAAAAATTAGCCCTTTTTTTGCGAACCCTGATTTTACATAAAAATAAAGTAGGAAAATTTTTAAAATCTTCTTCTTCCAAAATATAAGCTCTACAGCTTTGATATTTTGTACAATTCATCATCTTTTGACCCTCTACCAAAAAATTTACAGAACTACTGTATTCTGAAAATTAGCACATTTCTGTGCGATCCCTCATTTTACCTAGATATAAAGAAGGTAAACTTTAAAAATATGTTTTTCCCTAACCATAAGGCCTAGAGCTATTATATTTGGTACAAATCATCATCTATTGACCCTCTATCAAAATTCTTCAAAGAATTACTGTATTTGAAAATTAGCCCTTTTCTGTGTGATCCCTGGTTTTACATAGAAATAAAGAAGTAAAACTTTAAAAGTCTTCTTCTCCCAAAACATTAGGCCAAGGGCTTTAATATTTAGTGTGTAATAATACCTATTGACCCTGTACCAAAATACTTCATAGAATTACTATATTCTGAAAATAAGCGCTTTTTTGTGCGATCCCAGAAAATAGTAATTAAGGAAATCATAGAAAATGTTCTCCTTCTAAACCATCAGGCCTAGAGCTTTGATATTTGGTATGATAATGCCTATTGACCCTCTACTTAAGTTCTTCAAAGAATTACTGTACTCTTGAAATTAGCTCAATATGGTTGGATCTTCACTATACCTAGGATTAAATGAGAAAATCTTTAAAAAAATCTTATTCTCCAAAATGATTAGGTGTAGGGCTTTGATATTTTGTATATTATCTCATAAAGCCTTGAGCCATCATACTCAGTGGAGCGATATAGGACCATCATGGTCCTCTTGTTTTACTTTTTCAATAGAAAACATTATGTGTGAAATTGCTTGTAACAAGCCAAAAAAGTCATTACATAGGAATGGAATAAGCGAACAGAAAGATTATTCCCAAACTAACGATATCAATCCGTGAATTTAGATTTATCTCATTTAGTCGTGTTTTTTGCTCCCCTTGCTTAAAGTGCTCAAAGTAAGCCGCTTTCGTGATCTATTTGTATCCATCGTATTTCGTGCCTCAACTTATTGTATGCACTCTACAGAATATATTTGCGAAATTGCCTAACTTGGTCAGATTGTTTGCCTGCATGAAATTTCGCACGCGTTTGCTATTTTGTTTCTATGGGTAAAAAACTAGATCACTAGGTTAAATATTTTAAAAGTTTTGTGCCCAACTTAGATAGACGATATTTAAAACCAAATATGAAGAAATTTTGCATGATTTTTTTTTTCTTTTTTTAGTGGGGGGGGGGGTCGTCCTTGTTATCTCAGACAACTATGAAAATCGAGTCATGTTGGTTTAAAAACTACGCCTCTTTATCAGATCTTACATATGCCGCTTGTGCAGTCTACAGGATACATTATTGGCTGGGCTATCTTGAATCTTGATGCTTGAATTTTATTTTAGTCATATCGTGGCGGCTGAAGCACCTAACCATGGATTCCTGGTATTTCTCACACTAGTACTACCACTACATCCATTCCGAGCCTCCAGCTGCTCATCCCATTACAGTTTGCAGTTATCTACCTATTAATGGAAACCTACGAAACAAACAAACCAACTTGTAAATCATTGTCGCAAAATGATTATCATGTTATAGGGTATGTGGACTTCCCACAATGTATCGCTGGTATGTCTTTCTTTGTGTATTTATTCCAAATTATATAGAATGGTAACCGATTTCTAGGTTTCGCGCCTTGTGTAAATTTTATGTGACTTAATATACAATTCTTTTCCGTCTGGATTTTTTTTTTATAAAATTTATTGTAACGTGAGACATTTATGATCCAATTTTCGCTATGGGTTGTTAAATTTCAAATTTACATGCACGAAACTGCACATTTAAACTGCATAATTGCTAAAACTTATCAGTACTGATGTATAGATTGTCACCAGAAAATCGTCGATGGGGACCATGATGTCGTAACTACAGCTTGATTTAATCAGTAGTTACGACATTTTGGTCTCTCATCGACGAAATACAAACAATTATCCTGTTCGCGATGTGTAAATAGTTCAATTTTAGTTGTGTTGATCAAAACCTCTTCATTTTGATTGGCTGAAAATTTCGTTAAATACCTAAAAAGAAAATAAAACGAAAAAACAAAACTTTATGCTTGCGCCAAAAGTAGATTTAAAACAGCGCGTCAAAAACTGGTATTTGTGTTAACCCATTACCAGATGACAAAATCTTAGACTAGTCGAAATTGAAAGAAGTTGCAGACAATAAATCTAAGTTGGTGGAATTTAGCAAATCTTTTAAATTACCTTTTTGAACGGGTGGGATTAATTATTATATTAGATATTGAATTATAAAATGGAGTTGTTTGGTTTTGTTTTCATTGAGGTATGAAACTATAGATCTGATTACACTTCTGTATGAAGCCGCGAATGCCTAAATGAAAACACAAACACACAAAAAAAGTGTTAAGAACTTAACCCTTTCCTGTTCAATCCCAGGTTTTTACGTCCCTGTTGTTTTTATTTTTTTGAAAAAAAAATATTGTAGAAAAAAGAAGAAATCTGCTTGTAACAAGCAATTTCTTTCTTTTCTGCATTTTTTTCTACCCTACAGAATCTTTATTTTTCAAATTAAATCCACTTTTAATTTTCGTCTACAAATCCTTTAAATTTGGACAGGTATAAACTTTGGCAAACAGGAAAGGGTTAAATGAAATATGATAGCCTTAGAGTCGCACCCACAGAGGTTTAAATTTCTAACTCCCAAAAAGTCATCCTGAATCATTCTGTATAACATTTCTAGCTTATATAATGTCGGCGATCAAAAAAATGCCATAACTTACTGCAGAAATAAACTGGAATCACCCAGCGACGACAAGCTAATGTGATCAGTTTTTTAATCCTTTGTATTTCTTTGATGTCTTTTCTGCACTCTTGTTGAAATTTATGTCGAAAAATAGATGAATATCAAAAACGAGTCCCAGTTCTTACATATTCCACTTGAATTTCCTATCCATCATCGTGGAAGTTTGGTGGCCGATGTCTGATGAATTCTAGAAAATTTGTATTGACCGGCCACCCTCAACGTTTTGTTTGTGTGTGTGTGTTGAAATGACCTCGTTTACTGATCCCTTATCGTTTGATGAAACACTCTCTCACCTATCGACAGACGACAAAGATTTGGACTGGTCCAAACTGAAAGAAACTGCAGAAGACATTTCAGTGTGTGTTGTAAATGAAATACAAATGGCTTATTGGGTAGTAAAACATTTTTAAAGTTGTTGAGTTAAATGAAGCCGTGAATCATTATATACTTTTCCCTTACATTGTCAATATAGCGATATTTCTCCAGTGCGTCAATGTTGGAGAATTATTTGGTAATGGATAAATCAAAGGATTATTGGCCACGCACACCGAGCTCCGACAGGAAGTTTCACTTTGATGGTTAAACGGTGTTATTCTGCAAAATATCAGGCTAGTAACATGCAACCAAAAAGTAAAATGGTTGTCGGCGACCTGAGCGTCATAACGACAGCTTGAGAAAACTGTAGTTACGAAATTAAGTCGAAAAAAAATGCGCCATGTAAATGTCGGCCTTTGGTGACGTTAAAAATTATTTGATTAGTCGATTGATTTGTTGATTGACAGCCGCGTTCTGTCAAATGTGTGATAAAGAACTAACTGACTGACATTTGTTTTATTTCAGATGCACATGGCAGTGAATGGAGATATAAAACCAGTCATACCTAGTTCACCAAACACAAAAATGCCCAAAATGTCCAAACCTAGTGTTCTGTATAGCTCTGAAAACTTTGTCAAGATAGCCCCCGCTCCTCTCCCCTCAATGACTGTAGCGCCACCAGTATTAAATTTCAGTCAGGCGTTCTTCCAACCCTATTTGCATGAGTTAAATCTTGTTCAGCTTCCGAAAAATCTGATCGATCACGGTCAACTTCCGGTTGATTCGAAAATGACACTTCCTGTTTCCATGCCAAAGCTAAATGGCGAATCCTTCCCCGAGAAAGGTACTGTTAAATTTTCAAGTGACTCGCAAGACAAAATTCATCATCAAAATGGTCCTGTAAATGGAAATCAGTGTTCGTCTACGCAAGGTAAGCCACGAGAAGGTCCCGATAACCCAGAACCTGCTGCAGAGAGTGATGGGACCGACTACTCACTTCTGACAACTCAAATGATTGTCAATCAATCAATCAATACAAGGACGATGAACAATGTCATTAAAGCTGTTAACGCTGCCAAAATGTTCAAATCGGATTATATATCAGGCGAATCCGAAAGTGAGACTGACGAAGAGTTTGATTGTGAGATAAATGGCATTGAAGACATGCCCGAGGATTGTAAATATAGCTACACACTAGATAGTGCAATACAGGAAAACCGGCATTTGTTACGACTCAGTGAACAAGAAGAGGCATCTAAAGAGAATGATAATCAAAAACTTGTCACGAACGGGTTCAAGAAATCGCAAACACCAGACTCATTGACGCCCCCAGTCTCTCGCGATTCTAACGAAAGTGGAAGTGTACCGCTACCACAGCAAACTCACTCGAGAAAACGGAAAGCATTCCGACCCCAAAGGGTTGTTCACGAAAAGGTTTTTATACCCGACGACGATATTTAATCTGTGTTTATACCCCACAAAACTATGTTTAGGGAGTATATAGGAGTCAGCTTGTCGTTCGATCGGTCCGTCCGTCCGAATGTAGTTTTTTCTTGTCCGCTCAAATTCTTGGCAACTATTGAACGGATTTTATTCAAACTTCACTGATATAATCAGTATCAAGCAGAGATGTGTATATTCTATTTTGGTTACGATCCATGGATCCAGCGGCGTCCAAAAGCATCACTGTGTGGGAATATTCTAAGGTCAAAGCTTAAGGTCACGTGACAAGCAATTGACAAATCGCTGGCCACGCCCATTTACTCCTTTGACCATGCCAACAGTAAGTCCCGCTTTGATTTTAAACGGAGTGCACAGTGAAGACACAGATCAGACTGTGCGAAAACAGGGCTCTATTTACTCTAATAGCCTGTTTATCATTTTTATAACTTCACTGGTTTGTCGGTTTAAGTTATAATCCACTCGGAAATCTCGATAATCTCACACAAAACATTTAATAAAAATAATGTAATATTTATCGTAGGGATATTTGAATCATAAAATAAAAATTGATATAAAGATACATGTATATACGCTTTACTTCTATCAGCCTATATGAATTTCATGGCAAGCCTTCGAGATATTTCAGACCGCCGTCATAGCGCAGTCGGTAGCGCGTCAGACTTCAATCATGGGTTGTCATGGGTTCGATCCCCGGCGGCGGCACATATCCTTTCCGACATTTGTCTCTCACCATTGGGTGGATAATCGTTAACCTATATGGGATAGCAGCTAGCATCCTGATGAGTCGGCCGGCTGTTTAAGTGCTTGAAAGTGGGTAAAATTTTTAAGTCGAAATAGGGGAATAATTCGTTCAAAAATACATAACGAGTTATTCCCTTGTTGTTAGTGTTTGCTCTTTTAGTAGTGACCATATATTCAAGTGAGTTAATCGAGTAATACCAGAGATATCAAAAAATGTAAAAGTTTCCTGACAACGACGCTGACAACGACCTGGATATAGCACCAACTCGATTTTTCTGAAAACAGCGCAACTAATAAGTTAAGTTAGGTGGTTATTTCTAGTACAAGCCAAACCATAACCTTTTACGCTTTCTAGCAGCTCTATCCGTCTGCCGTAGACCCCCTTCTTGTTGATACAGTGATCTATGTATTCATCAAGTAAACATACACAATTACAACACTTTCGTCGACTTGTCTATTCGCTGATGATGTAAAATTGAAGTCTCGGCGAATGATTTCGTCATTGGGCATGAAAAATATCATCCTCACGAGTGAAGGGATATCGAGATCATCTTTTTCTCTAATATAGATAAGTAGAACGTTCGGCGCCCTTGGTACGACAAGATGGCAAAATAGCGTAACTACAGAATTGTAGTTGCAGCAATTTGCACGCTCAGCGACGATTGATTGAAGAGGCGGGTTTAAGGTGGACTTAAACGAGCTTGTATTGCCTGACGACCACGTTTCTTCCGTCTTACAATACCGAGATAGTGGAGGAAAGTCTTAAGTAAGACTATAAACTTTGTGAAAACAAAGTGACTAATAAGTAACATAATTATCAACAAATATATTTCAACATACATATCATGATTAAGATACAATAAATATTTTCAGCAAAGCAGGTTTGTTTTTATGGTAAAACCCATTACCACACAAGGAAATTTTAGACTGGCCCATATTGAAAGAAGTTACAGATGACAAATCAAAGTTTATGAAATTTTACATTTTTCAACTTTTTGGGTAGAAACCATTGTATAGATTGCTTGTAACAACCAATTTCTTCATTTTCCACAATGATTTCTAAATATTTTTTTCATGAATGGCATAAAAATGCGAGATTGTGTGGGAATGGGTTATAAACCTCTAAAAATTTCCCTTCTTCTCATCATCACACTTCGCCAAAAAAACTTTCTATTTAACCCATTCCAACACAGCAAAATTTTAGACTGGTCCAAATTGAAAGAAGCTGCAGACGACAATTTCAAGTTGATGGAATTTTATTATTTTTTTTTTTGTCTTTTGGGATAGAAAACAATGTGAAAAATGAAGAAATTGCTTGATACAAGCAATTTCTTCATTTTCCACAATGTTTCTAAAGCTTTTTTCTTGAGGGGCATAAAAAGGAGGGCTTGTGTGGGAATGGGTTAATGGTAAAGAAGATTTTCACCTTCAATAAAACTTCCACCCTTATTCAATAATGAATGGGGGGGGAAATGCTGTATAAATATAGGATTAGAAGAAGGTTAACCACTCAGCCCAGTACCACAAATTCTCCAGGTTTGATGTCTAAAACAGATAATGTTTAAAATAAATTGTGTGAGAGAGAAAATCGAATGCAATCAAGTCATCCTAGTCTCACAATTTTTACTTTGCTTATTGCCCTTATCTTTAATTTATATGTACTTTAAAATGTTGCCAATAAAATTGTCCTATATTTCAATACAATGTGTCAAGAAAATTTGGAGGTTTGATAAATTCCAAATAAATCCTGCTTTTCATAGCCCTAAACAAAAAAGCTTAGAAAATATTATTGAAAATGAAGAAATTGCCTGTCACAAGTAATTTCTTCATTATCCACAATGTTTGCTACCCTGGAAGACTAAGACATTTAAAATTTCACCTAATTGAAATTGTCGTCTGCAGCTTCTTTTAAAATTCTGTCAAGTAATAAAGGGTTAAGGATAGAATAACTGTATATCTTCTTCACAAATATGGCAAGTCTCCATCTTGCCACTAAACAACCAATATTTCTAATTCTGTTTCTCTTGAGTGTATGAATGAATGTGTCAAAAACTATCCATGCATTCTGCTATAAACCTTCTTTCTGAAATTATAACACAAAACCCTTTAACATTAAAACCCTTTACCAGACTTTAAACAGGTTCAAATTCAAAGAGCATGCAGATAATATAAACTTATTCTGTGTTGCAATTTGGTTTAAACTTGTGTAAGAAAGGGTAAAAATTTGTAGTTAAGAAAATTATTGTTACAAGTATTTCCTCATTTGACCAACTGACCAATCAAATTATTAATTTAGAACAAAAGTGAACTTTGAACTCTAATATCTATCTTAACCCTTTCCCGTTTTTTTTAAATTTTAGACTGCTCCAAATTCAAAGCGGTTGCAGATGATAGTGAAAATTGGATGCAATTTGAAAATAAACAAACCTACAGGTGAGAAAATATTATGGGAAAAGAAGAAATTGCTTGTCACAAGCAATTCCTTCTTTTTCCACAATGTTTTCTCAAGAATAAAATCACAGTCACGTAAAATTCCGGGTTTGTCCAGGAAAGGTTTGTCAATTCCGATGATTTAACAACTATAACCTCATAGCTACAGCTGAAGTTACAATATTAAGGTTACTGACCAACATTTTGAACTCAACATTTTTTTTGTTTTCCCAACAAAGGATATTTTCATCTTACTGAAAGAACACTAAGTCAACTTAATAAATGCTTTCAGAAAATTCACCAATCTAAACTGAGGGTCATCAATAATTTGCATGTTGTCAAGTAGACACATTCTAGATTCAGAGATTCTACCAAAACAGTAAAAGTTTCCACCCTAGTCAGTCTACAAAGACTGATCAAGGCTAATACTTAATGCTGTGCAGTTTTCAGAAGGTTCTTTTTTGCTTGAAAGGTCACATCAGACACATGTTATGTGAAAATTTCATCAAATTCTGTCAAGAATTATAGGAGAAGTTGTACACACAAGAATTTTCATATTGAGTCTCTTTTTTGCATGAAGCATCATTAAATCACAAAACTTTGATAACAGGCATTAGGTCAAATGAAGATAAACATTTATCGAAAAATTCAACAAGATCTGACTAGAATTGTTGAGTGAATGTGTTTAATGCAACATTTAAAAGAATTTCAGTCATATTCCAGTGGCTGGAGCACCTAACCTTGGATTCCTGGTAGTTCTCACACCATTACTACCACTACATTCTTTCCAAGCCTCTAGCCGCTTATCCAACTTAGGTTTATGATTATCCACACATTGGTGGGAGACTTATGTCGGAAAGGGGATAGAATCCGGGACCCCATGAATAGGAGTCCTACACGCTACCACTGCCCTTTAGCTGCAGCCCTGACTAGAATTGTAGGAGAACCTGCGCACATAAGATAAAGTAAAAGCCAGCCAAGCCACCTGTCTATTGACTTTGTGGACACTCACCAATTGATTAACTAAACTTTTTGCTTTGGAAAACCTAGTTAAAAATACTTGACAATAAAGGCAGAGTTCAAAGTTTATTACAGTTTAAATAAATGATTTGATTTATCAATTGATTTTTTAATTGAAATCCATGATTGGTTAATTCAACTTATTTTGAAATTGTCAAAACAAAAAGAATAACCAGGATCAAGTTTGAAAGTTAAAGTTCCAGTAGATGTCATTGTATATGTCGATTCACTTCTAAATTTCTCTTACAAAGACATCAGCTTTTAATTAAAATAATTTCAATAGTACTCAAGATGCATCATTGAAAAATTGTGACACTGAGAAATTTCTGTCAAGGGGGTCAAAATGAGCCCTTTGGAGATATTCTGAGGATCAGAACTGGATGCCTCAGAATTTTGAGGGATCAAAACCTGGATTTGAAAGTCAAACACAAACTCTGACATACAATCGTTAAGTCATTCAATGGGAATTCTCTTTACTATATTCTTTGAACTTACAGCTTCTTTTACTCTTTTTCCATGTATTAAGTATGGGTTTCTAAAGTCATTTTGACAGTTTGCATATCCCATTCCCAGTCCGAATCCAGCTCCCAGTGTAACCGGCCAAGGGCGTCCTGAAAATATGTAGTGGATACAAGTTCTTTACATGTACAAACAAAATTTGTGTGGTTTTAATAAGAGAATGGCTCAAACTACATGCAATTGAAGAAACCATCTAGTCTTTTGACAAGTCTAGTAATTCAGCTTGCTGATTTGCTTCATTCATGGTTGACATCTGATCAGATGGTTGCCAGTTCCAGCCCTGCTGGCAGTGGTGTCTTTCAACAAGAAAACTTTACAGAGAAAGGGTAGTCAAAAGGGAAGCAGTGGTTTTAATGGTGTCCCTTACACATGATAGCACCTAGAGAATGATTTAGAATAACTAAGGAAATAAGAGAATGTTTCGTAAATCTGATCAGTTGTGAATAAAGGAAACAATTTTTTTACAGTCTTATTAATTCTGTGAACTCATTTGGTAGGTTGTGATATTGTGAGATCTTGTCAAATCCATGAAATCACAGGCTTCTTGCTGAGATTCTTATTGTGATCGGTGAATAAACAATTAATGTCACTTGTAATGCTAAGCCAAAAATTTGAGAGGATATTTTGAATATTTGATAAATCAGACAGAGGGCAGGGTTATGTTATCGCAGCTAGAAGGACTCTACATTTATTCATAGACGGCTTGTTTTTGACTGTAGAATGTTAGCAAATACTTAATACTGCATAGTAGGAGCATATACTTAATACTGCATAGTAGGAGCATATACTTGATACTGCATAGTAGGAGCATATACTTCATACTGCATAGTAGGAGCATGTACTTCATACTGCAAAGTAGGAAGCAGGCTCTTTTTTTAAACCCTTGTCATGCTATATACCGGTATATAATCCTTTTCAGAATTGTATTAGTATTAAAGAGCTGAAAGCACTGGTAGTACTTGTTGTTGAGTTGTCAATACTTCTTTTGAAAATTAATTTCATTAACAACTCTGGTTTCAAAAGGACAGACAGGAGGTGTAGACTACGATCAAACTGCACTTTGGTGCCCAAAGTACAGTCTTATCTTTGTCTATACCTCCTGCTAAAATGGAATATTCCGGGTTCAGCATGACAAGGGTTAATTTATCACCATCTTTGCATGTTATATTATGAGATATTCCATTCGAAAGTATTTCTTTATAAATGAGCATAATGATGTGCAAAGATGCTCTTTTTTTTTTAGATTTGAGTCAAAACAAAAATTTGACTAGTTAATACCCATTACCTCAAAAATTATCTAGACCATTTCTATTTTTCTTAAATGACAGATGCATTATTTCAATTGTTTCAGCAAGTTAGATGATTCTAATAAAAACATGATACAGAAAAAAAATTCAGAAATGGTGAAAACTATGAGTATACTCTTTTAGAATCTGTATTTTCTCCCACTATCTTAATTTTTACCACACATGATAATAGCATATCAGTGCAAGGAATCTCATCTTTGATAGCCATGGGTGACACCCACTTTTCACAATAAACATGTAGTGGGCGTCCTCCTTTGCAACCAAAGATGAAAGAACTATATCTCAAATATATGCAACGATGTTTAAATAAACGCAAGATGTTAAGTTTTTGCATTAACCCTTGTCATGCTGAACCCGAAATATTCCGGTTTTGGCAGGAGATGTAGTGCAGTCTGATCTTGGTCTACACCTCTTGCTTGTAATTTTCCTGCCATAGTTGCTTATGAAACTGGTTTCTAAAAGAAATATTGATTTTAGAACAACAAGTTTTATCAGTGCTCTCAGCCCTTGGGTTTTTATGGCAATTAAGTAAGGTAATCTATACAGCATGACAAGGGTTAAGTTTACAACTTGCAGACATACACACAGATGGGCATCAGTAAAACAATTTGCCCTAATCCTAGCAATGTTCGGGCATAAATATGCAGGAAATTAATGAATTGCTTACCACAAGTAAGCTTCTCTCTTCTATCAGTGAATTTGATGTTATTTCGAACGTACCTTAAACTTACAGCACCCTTTTTTATTTCAACCAAATAAACTGTCAGAATGGTTCAAGGTGGACAGGGATTCAAATCCAAAGTTAACCACTTACTTTTAAAAAGTGCCACAGAAAACACTCCACCAATTATAAGTCCTGTTCCTAAAATAGACAGATCGATTTAAAGATGAGTAATATTGCCATTAACCCATTCCCACATAATGTCACTTTTAGACGCCCCCAAGAAAAACAATTTGGAAAAATTGTGTACAATAAAAAAATTGCTGGTAACAAGCAATTTTTTCATTGTACACAATTTTTTCTACCCAAAAAGTTGAAAAATCTAAAATTTCCTAAACTCCATATTTTTGTCTGCACATTTTCTTGATTCGGACAAGTCAAAAATTTTGCCGTCTGGGATTGGGTTAAATGAGAGTTATAAGGTAAAAGAATCCAAGTATCCAGCAAACAAAACTAAGGTGAAAAACATGTCTAAGATTTAGAAACCCATTATTTTAAAAGAAGGTATGCAGAGTTTTCCTGTCACCCAGAGACTTATGTTTTCATGCTCTGGAAATAAAAAAAGAAGTGATTTTGATACTCAAAAAAAAAAATAAAAAAATTGTCCCTGTGTATCTGTTCGACTCTTGAAAATTATCCGCTATGAGTCAGTCTCCCAAATTATTGGAAAATAGTCTATTGATTATGTAAATAAAAATCTGCATCATGGAAAGCACCTAGCTTGACTGGCAATTAACATCTCCAGTGACTGGACATAAAGTACAGATTGTAAATGACAGGCATTTGGTACCTCTGAAATATATATCCTGAAACCCTTTTTCTTAATTCTTATCTCAATGAAATCATCTTAATTGTGAATACAAATGTACTTTTATCAAACCAAACAAAATGTAATTTAGAAAGTGAATAAAATCAAAGCAAGTTTTGCTGAAATGTAATTGATTTTCTTTGTTAAACTTGGCACTTCACAAAATAACTTTATTACACTTAGTAAACTTGAGAATTCTAAAACATATTCCAACTCATGATAATTTAAGTGAATACTAAAATCACCCTAAAATTCATGAAATTCTAGGGGCTAATGTCTGCCTTGTCAAAAAACAATGAAGGAGATATTGTCCGGAGGGTCTATTTGTCCTAGATTCAATATTCTTTATCTAGTTATATATTGGTATATTTTGTAATTCATAATATTCAGTCACGTCTTTCTTCATAGTTGATTGAATGAATGAAGTTTAATGCCACTTTTAACAGTATTTCAATCATATTTCGATGATTGGAGCACCAAACCATTCCTGGTATTTCTCACATTAGTACAACCACTTTCTCTCTCATTAGCACTGAAACCAAGAACTTGAATGGTCCTCTGAAAGAAGTAATCTAAGTATCTTAATAAAAGATTTATTATTTGGAAAATTTAATTATCTTATCTCTTTGGTTTGTTTGTGATGTTGCAATCCTTTCATTCATTTAAAAGGCAACAAAATATGTTTTTGAATGCCATCCACTTCCTGATGAACTGTTTTGAGGTACATGAAAACATTGTGAGAAAATCCATAGTGGTAGAGTGCATTCAACAAAGCTGACAGGTATTCATTGATTAACCGGTACATACAAGTTGGAAGTCTGGCCCCTTTGGAATTTGTCTAAAATCAAAATTGAGGCTTAACATGCGCGTCAAATTTGGTCTAGATGCAATATTGTAGCCCTCTTACTGAAAATCTGCTGGCAAGGGCTTCGACAACCCCCTTCTTTGCTTTTTTTTGCAGCCCCCGGAGTGATTCACTCTGGGCTCTTTGGGGGCATTTAATGGAAGTTGTGTAAATAGTACAAACACAAGTTTTATACTAGAATGTTTTTTTCTTTACTTGAATGGGGTTTTACGCCATTGATAGTGAGATCTCACGAGATCTCTCACTTCCCACCAAAACGTCAGCAAATGAAAATTTAGGTCACCAAATTTGGAAGACATAATTATTTTTGAAAACAAAACAGTTATTATTGAAAATAAGAATAAAGGCATATGAAAGTAATTCAAATGTTAATTGAATTTGATAAAGATATTAAAAATATTTATGATTCAGTTCCTTTCATGATAAAATTTTATCAGTGGTAGGTAAAAATGACACTATAATTTGTGAAGAGCACCCGTTTTGACAGCACGGCAGTGGTAAACAATGTGACCTAATAATAGATCATATAACCAACCAAATATCATGGCTGCCAAACTTAGGAATTTTTAAATAAACTGAAAAGAAACTGGTATTAAATGATTGATACAATTGATATTTTTATAATTTTGTCCATATTATTAAGGTATGTATGAAATTGATCCCTAGATCATTGCCTATCACAAAACATGTAATATTAGTACTTGCAACAAAGCACAAAGAAAGAGGGAGTCATAGTCCTTGCAAGCAGAATATAAGTAATATGGCTAAGATATCGCAGCTGAATTTGGTCATGTCGCAGGATTTCCATTCAATTTATAAGAAATCTTAGTCGAGTAGTGTCTAAGTACTCAGTTTTGGTATTAACCCTTTCCTGTTCAATCCCTGGTTTTTACGTCCCTATTACAAGATATTTCTTCTTTTTCCACAATAATTTCTACCCTGCTGAATGTTTTTTTTCAAATAAAATCAACTCTGGATTTTCGTCTGCAACACTTTTCAATTTGAACAGGTCTAAAATTTTGCAAAACAGGAAAGGGTTAAACATTTCTAACAAATGTTACATGCCTGTGATTTTATAAATGAGAAAACATTGTAGAAAAAGAAGAAAGTGCTTGTAACAAGTAATTTGTTCTTTTTTCACAATATTTTCTATCCTACTGTACGGTTATTTTTTAAAAATCAATCTATTGGAAATTTTTGTCTGGAAAATTAAATGTATGAGAGACTCCATGTAAATGTATTGAAAACAAGAGCACCGCCCACGGTGGCTAACAATTGGCTGCAGGTGCTGGATAATGCAAAAGTTCCAAGTCGAAAAAGGGGCAAAACTCTTACAAAAATGCTTTTAGAGTTATCCCCCTTGATAGTCTAGATAGCTCTTGTGATGGTCAATACACATGCCAAGTTTCACGAGGATATCTTCGATAACAACAGAGATATGACCAAAGTTAAAGTTTGTCACGCCGACGCCGACGCGAACGACGCCAAGGTGATGACACTACCTCCAAAAACAGCCGAGCTAAAAATGATAAGCTCAAATAATTCCCTTGATACTCATCATTTAAATGCCATGTGTAATCAAAGCTAGACCTAACTACATGCGCATTACATGTGGAATTCGCTGTGCGACAAATCAAAATTTTCTTTACAGAGGGTAAAGTAACTGTGAGTCGGCATCCTTTAGCTACTATTTCGACGTTTTCATGAAGATCAAAAGATGAAATAATCGGCTTGTCTGTATCTATACAGTTCGAATTTTATTTACGAATCATACCAAACTTCATCAATGTGTCTGACAGGCATCTGTCCCATTTTACACCCAATAAGTCTTCTGACCTTACGTCTGTGTCCGCCATTTTGATTTTGTGAAAATGTACACAATTCAAATAAGTGAATGAACGGAAAATGATACGTCTAAAGGAAGGGGCAAAAACGCTTGCTAACTAAGAGGGACCTGGGGAAAAGGGAAGGGTTAAATAAGACACCCCTGTTTCTTTTTATGGACCAAATTCCTCTTTTCTATAATCAACCGAATGTGCAGTAGTATGGAAACACGTCTTTTCTAACGTGTTATTCTATGTCTCTGGTAGTAAAGGACTGATGATAGGCCTATATTTGTATAACTAGCAAAATGTCTCTCTTACGGCCATATATCAATCATAATCCAACAACTACATGTACTTGTCATTTATGAAAAATAAGCTTCGCCTACTATAACAGGGGCTTTCTTTCACTTTCCACAGTGTTTTCTACTGAGTTTCATCAACAAATCACCGTCATATGCAACCAATTCCCAATTGTATCAGTCTAAAATTTTGTTCTCTGACAATGGGTTAATATTTATTTTATCATCAACCAAATTTGCAAGGCAATATATTTTTAATCAAACGTGTATATGATACAAGTGAGATCATTTCCTAATCTGTCTATATAAGAAGTTGAAATAATGTTACGAGTCTCCCTTTTACCATTAATTAAATACAATATAACAACTATATACTTACACTTAACTTACTCCCAAAACAAGTTTTTCTTAATGATAATTTCATTTTGGCGATCCCAAGTTTCAGGGTGTAAGGGTAAAGATTTTGACTTTGACCATGACCATATTGTACAACGTTGACAAGTACTTATACATGCCAAATATAAACAATGTACATTGAATAGTATTGGTCGTCTGTATGGGGTTTTATGTCCAACCCAACAACTGGGGTCATACGGAGACATGGCCTTCTTTTAACCCATTCCGACGTGTCAAAATTTTAGACTGGTCCAAATTGAAAGATGGGGCAGACGACAGTTTCAAGTTCGTGGTATTTGAGAAATCTTAACTTTTTAAGGTAGAAAATAGCATAAGTCATCTGCTGATTAAAGTAACATATTTGTGAATGTTTGCTTCAATTTTTATGGGCCCAAACCACTTATTGTAACTGAGTTAGAGCCAATAAAATATTTGTATTTATATAAAAAAGAGACACAACCGGAGCCAAATAAATATACAATGTAACAGATATAAGATTTCGGGCATAACTTAAAAAACCTTTGAGTAATGCTCTTTACCAAATATGAATGCTTTAGGCTTTATAACTTAACCCATTCCCACTCAATCCCTCCTTTTTACGCCCCTCAATGAAAAAGCTTCTGAAAACATTGTGGAAAATGAAGAAATTGCTTGGATCAAGCAATTTCTTCATTATCCACAATGTTTTCTATCCCAAAAGACGAAAGAAATTAAAATTCCATCAACCTGAAAGTGTCGTCTGCAGCTCCTTTCAATTTGGACTGGTCTAAAATTCAACTGTGTTGGAATGGGTTAATCCATTAGCAAACAATCTGGTATTTAACTCCATCAAGGAAAGAGGTTCTGAAAACGCGAGACACAGAAAACTTGCTTGTTACAAGTAATGTATCCACTGCCCAAATGTTTTCTACCCTAAAAGCTACTTATATTTTAATTTTAATCAAACTTGAACTGCCAACACTTCTTTCAGTTTGGACCATTCTAAAATTTTTGCATCTTGTAATAGGCTTAGAGAATAATTTAAATTTGCACTTATTGCGCATTTCTTTTACCGATTGGGTACAACTTTGGCACCCTATGTAGAGAACCACCTGGATACGCTTTATACTAAAATTGAATGTATTACACCTTATATCTGGGCTAGAGAGATTTTTACCATAAGGGCATAATTTCTCGTAACATAGTACAAAATCATCTAGTAATGCTACGTAGCAAATATAATTGCCTTAGGTCTTATATTTTAGGAGGACAAGACTTTTGAACTTGCTCTAATTGAGCGTTTTCCAAATTTTCTCGTCTTGGACGGGGCCAGTTTTGACCCCCAGGAGAACCTGGTAGAGAACCATGTGGAAATGCAACATATGAAATATAGATGTATTACACCATTATACATTGGGAGGAACAGATATTTGAACATGCTGTAATTGAGCGTTTTTCTTAATTTTGGACCCTAGGGACAATGCTTTTTTTTACCTAAGGGGCAAAATTCATATAAACATGATAGATACCTAATGGGTTATAGTACATTCCAAATATGAATTTTTAAGGCCTTATAGCTAAGAGGAAGATTTTTTTCAACTTGCTCATAATTGTCGTTTTTGACAAAAGGGGCACAATTTGTTAAAACATACTACACAACCATCTAGTTGTTAGATGTCAAATATGAATGTCCTAGACCATATAGTTAGGGAGGAGAAGACTTTTGAACTTGCTTTAATTGAGTATTTTCCCCAACTTGCACCTAAGAGGTGGGTCCATTTTCAGTTCACCTGAGCACGAAGTGCTCAAGTGAGCCATTGTAATTACCTTTTGTCCGACGTCCGTCCGGCGTCCGTCAATAATTTCTTTAAACGACATCTCCTCCCAAAGTACTTGGCCAATTTGAACCAAATTTGGCAGATATGTTCCTTAGGTGGTCCCCTTTGAAAATAGCTAAAATAATTGAAATCCGTTAAAAACTCTGGTTGCCATGACAACAAAAGTGAAATCTTAAAATAATCTTTAAAAATCTTTTTCTTCTTACATCAGAAGGAGTAGAGCTTTGTTATTTTGCATGAAACATCAGTATATTGACCTCTTTCAAAATTTCAAATAGCTAGATCATGATCCTCGGGTCCCCAGGGGCGGAGCCCCGGGTGAGGGGGGTATAATGATATAAAGACCGATTTTTAAACGACATCTCCCCCAACACCACTGGACCATTTTGAACCAAATTTGGCAGAAATGTTCCTTTGGTGGTCCCCTTTGAAAATAGCTAAAATAATTGAAGTCCGTTAAATACAATGGTTGCCATGGCAACAAAAGTGAAATTCTAAAATAATCTTTAAAAATCTTCTCCTCCTGATCAAGAAGGCCTAGAGCCTTGATATTTTGCATGGAGCATCAGTATATTTACCCCTTTCAAAATAGCTAAATCATGATCCTCGGATCCCCAGGGGCGGAGGCCCAGGGGGGTCGGGGTTTATATAGAAATAAGGAACGGTTTTCAAACGACATCATCCCCAAACAACTGGGCCAATTTGAACCGAATTTGGCAGAAATGTTCCTTATATGGTCCCCTTTGAAATTGCTAAAAGAATTTAAATCCATAAAAAAATCTGGTTGCCGCGGCAATAAAAGTGAAATTTTAAGAAAAAAAGAAAAACTATAAAAAATATTCTCCTCCTGACCCAGAAGGCGTAGAACCTTGATATTTTGCATGAATCATTGCTTTATTGACCTCTTACAAAATAGCTCAAATCATGATCCTCGGTTCCCCAGGGGCGGAGCCAATGAAGGGGGTATAGGCATGGGTATAGGTATCAGTTCACAGATTTCTTTCTTATTTCTGAAATTATAACCCATGGATCCTGAGGATAAAAAGTTTTTTCTTCTCTCTAATTTGCCATAAAGCCTTGGAATTTGTAATTCAGAATATTGGATCCCCAGTTAAGTAGTCAATATATGTAAGTATGGCCCACTTGTATCATAATCCTAACCTTAACATGAAATTAGACTGATGAAAGAAAAATAGCCTTTATCTCAGGTGAGCACCCCAAGGCCAACGTACCCTCTTTGTTTACCATGGGGTCATAGTTTTTAGTAACCAACTACAAAACCATCTAGTTATTTTACATAACTAATATGAATGTCATAGGCCACATATTTAAGTAGGGGAAGACTTTTGAACTTACTCAAATTGGGTGTTTGTGCCAGCTTTGGACCTCAGGCGCGGGGCCATTATTGACCCCAGGGGCATACTTTTAATAAAATACTACAAAGCCATCTAGTTGTTACATGCCAAATATGAATGTCCTAGGTCATATAGTTAAGGAGATGACTTTTGAACTTGCTCTACTTGAGCATTTTTCCCAACTTTGCACCTCTAGGACAGGGCCATTTTTGACCCAGGTGCATAAAATTTAATAACATACTACAAAACAATCTAGCTATGATTGTCGTAAGAAGGAGAAGGCTTTTGAACTTGCTCTGCTTGAGCAATTTTTTCAACTTTGGAACCCAGGGGAAGGGCCATTTTCGACCCAAGGGTTATAATTTTTTAGAACTCAGCAGAGAAACGTGTGATTGTGCTTTTTATGAAATACAAATGTCCTTTGCCTTGTAGTTTCCTAAAAAAAGTTTTGCAAAGATTTACTAAAATTTCCATATGCTACAACAACTAGAGTTTTTATTGAATGAATTTCTTTAACAACTTTTGTAGAGCTTCACACAAGGAACATCCCTGCAAAGATTCATCCTAATTGGCCAGCTGGTTTTGGAGGAGCAGATAATTAAAGAAATTGTGGACGGACAGACAGCCGGACAATGACCGATCACAATAGCTCGCTTTGCACTCAGGTGAGCTAAAAACACACAAAATCTCATAAGCAGAAAATGTGTTGGTATTATATAATATGAGTTAAGTTGCATTCTGTTTCTCTAAGCGTTGTGAACAAATTGCTCCAGAAGAAAGGATGGACAGACGAAATGGTAGCTATATGCTCACCCTACCAAGATTAGGAAAATAGTTAATTTAAAATATAGAAAATTTGGAAAATCACATTTGTCTCATTGAAACAGATTATATAAATAAATTAACAGGTATAGGTTCGTCTACCTCTATACCATAACTGAAATGTCTTTTAACCCTTTCTCTCAAAATACCCCTTTTTTACACCTATCAAGAAGAAGGCTTTCGAAAACATTGTGAACAATGAAGACATTGCATGTTACAAGCAATTTCATCCATGTCCACTGTGTTTTCTATCCTAAATGGCAAAGAATTTCAAAATTACCAGCTTGGAATTGTTGTCTGCAACTTCTTTCAATTTGGTCCAGTCTAAAATTTTGTCGTGTGTTAAAGATACTTTCTCTTTTGGGAAGATATTATATGTGATGCATTTTTTTGTTGTTCGGTAGAATTTTAAAAGGAATGAATGAGTTTTGACAATTTACGTTCCTTCAAACTGCATTCAGTACACACCTGACATTTATGGGTTCACTAACTTTGCTAAAAACTGGCTCACAGGAAATATAACGAAAAACTAAATGTATAATTTTGATAAAATATTGAACATTAGTCCTGTAAAGACTGAATTCATCATAGATGCAGTCTGCAGGTACTTTTTCATCAGACATTTTAACAAGAGGGCCATTGGCCTTGGTTTGCCCACCTGAAATAAAGGCTCTTTTTCTTTCAATATTCTAATTTCATTTAAGAGACGAAGAGAATATTTTTTGTTTTCATGGAGGTATGGACCGAAAAAAACTTATCACACTGTATGAATACGCGAAACGGATTCATACATTGTGTGATTTGGTTTTTCGGTTCATACCTCCATGAAAACAAAAAACATTCTCCTCATTTCTTATAATTTAATAGCATCGAGCGAAAACAAGAGGCCCATGAGGGCCTTAGACGCTCTACTGTTTATCAAGTTTTCCATTAAAGAAATCTGATACTTAAGGAAGTTAATTTCATAAAGAAGAATGCATAAAGGGAAAAAAATGGACTTTATCCCCTTTATCATTTATCCTCAAGGCCTCTTTTCCCGTGTTTCATGACGGATCCACTCCATTTCCAAAAGGAAGTTACATTGTGACCATATAATCATCCTGTGAAATTTTCATCAGAATAATTGTGGACTATATCACATAAACAGGATTGTTTTGAATGAAAATCCACAAGGCTCCTTTTCCTGTGTTTTCTGATGGATTAATTTCTTTCCAAAAGGAACTTTCCTTACAACCCTACAATTGTCCTGTGAAATTTAAAAGACAGTTTGATAATGATTGTGATCTTCATCACATACACAAGAATGTTTTGAATGATAATCTGTAAAGCCCCTTTTCCTGTGTTTCAAATGCCACAATTATTCCATGCATCTTTGAAGAGAATCCGATAAAACTGTTGACTTTATTGTGTGAAAAAAGATATCAAAATCAAGTTCTCATTAGCCACCTTTTCCCGTGATATTTTACTGTTGGTTTTATCATTCTGTGAAAGTTAACAGTGAATCCGATGAAATGTGGGGACTTCATTATGTTTATTAGAAAAAAAAAAAAAAAAAATATCGCCCCTTTTTACATGATACTTGATGGATTGTACCCAGTTCTGAAAAGAACCATTTAAGTGATAGTACAATCATTCTGTGAAATTTTGAAGTGGATCCGGTGAAATCAAGGGACATCATTGTGTTAACTAGAATATTTAAGAAAGTTTTTCATAAGGCCCCTTTTTATGTGACACTTGCCGTAATCAGATCCACTGTCAAAATCAACAATTGTAATGATGGTACATGGATCAATCTGTGTAATCTTTTGAATTGGTTGTGTTAATGAGTTTATAGTAAAAATCTTCATGGGCCCCTTTTCCCATGATACTTTACAGAACAAACCAAATTTCAAAAGGAACAATTCTAATGAATGTATAATCATTCTTTCAAAGTTAAAGAGAATCAATGAAAACTGTTGACAGAATTGTGTCAAGAATTTTTTTAATAAAATTTTCATAAGGCCCCATTTTTCTTGAAACTTAACAAATCAGACCCAATGTACAAAAGAACAAACCTAATGATAGATAGTTTAAAAAAATGATAAAGACTGAGAACTTTATATTGATAATGATGTTTTGAAATAAAATTTTCTTAAGGCCGATTTTCTTGTCTTACTTAAGAAAACAGACCCAATTTACAAAGGAATAATCCAAATGATGGTACAACCATTCTATTATAGTTTGAAGAGATTCTGATAAAGACTGAGGACATAATTGTGTTAGTGAAGATTTGGTAATAATTTTTCATACAGCCCCTTTTCCTATGATACTAGACAGATCAGGCCAAATTTGGAAAGAAACAATCCTAATGATGGTACAAACATTCTGTGAAATATTGAACAGAATCTGATAAAAACTGCTGACCCAATTTGGTGTAAAGATTTTAAAACAAAACTTTCATAAGGCTCCTTTTCCTGTGATACTTGAAGGATCAGGTCTCATGTCAGCATCAACAATCGTGATTATTGTAAAATCATTCTGTGAAGGTTTGAATAAAATCCAATGAAAGCTCTGGACTTGGTTACAAGGATTATAGATTAAATTCTCAAAAGGCCTCTTTTCTCATGATACTAGACAGATCATGCCTAATTTGAAAAGAAAGAATCCTCATGATGGAACAATCATTCTGTGAAAGTTTAAACAGAAACTGATGACTTTATTGTGGTACAGTGATTTTAAAATTAAATTTCATAATGCTCCTTTTTCTGTGATACTTGACAGATTAGGTCTAATGTCAACATCAGCAATCATTTTTATTGTACAACTATTCTGTGAATGTTTGAAGAAAATCCAATGAAAGCTCTGTACTTGGTAACAAGGATTTATAAATGAAATTTTCATAAGGCCCCTTTTCCTGTATTTCTTGAAAGTTCAAACCCTGTTATGAAAAGAATGATCGTTATGACCTTACAATCATTCTGTGAAAGTTTCAACAAAATCAGATCAAAGCTGTGGGCTTCATTGTGTTAACAGGGATTTTTTAATTAAATTCTCATATAGCCCCTTTTCCCATGTTACTTGATGGATCTGAACCAATTCGAAAGGGAACTATACTTACAAAAATATATTTATTCTGTTTGAGTATAAAGACAACCCCATGAAACCTCTAGACTTAAAATCTTTAATTAAGATTTTTTTAATTGAATTTTCCTAAGGCCCCTTTTCCTATGTTTCTCGATGGAACATACACAATTTGAAAGGAACAATCCGTATGATGGTTCAATCATTATGTGAAAGTTTGAAGTCGATCAGATGAAATCTAGGGCTATGATGTGTTAACTAAGATGTTTTTAAAATTTTAATAGTGCCCCTTTTCCCGTGAAACTTGATGGATCAAACCCACTTCTGAAAGGAACGATCCATTTAATGTAATAATTATTCTGTGAATGTTTGAAGAGAATTTGCTGAAAACTGTGGACTCTATTGTGTTTACGAGGATTGTTTTAATCAAATTTTCATAAGGCCCCCTTTTCCCGTGGTCCTTGACTGATCATAACCATTTAAAAGAAACAATTCTTATGATGGTCCAATCATTCTGTGAAAGTATGAAGAGAAACCGTTGAAAACTGTAGACTCCAGAGAGTTAACCAAGATTTTTTAAATAAATTTCAATTAGGCCCCTTTTTCCATGTTCCTTGAGGGATCATACCCAATTTTAAAGGAACGATCCAGATGATGGTGCAATTATTCTGTGAAAGTTTGAAGAGAATCCATGAAAACTGTGGACTCCAGATTATTAATGAGGATTTTTTATTAAATTTTCAAAGGCCCCCTTTCCCGTGTTTCTTGACAGATCAAATCCGATTTCGATAGAAACAATCCTTATGATGATACAACCATTCTGTGAAAGTTTGAATAGAATCTGATGAAAACTGTGAAGTCTAGAGTGTTAATGAGGATTTTTATTTAAATTTTCATACGGCCCATTTTCCCATGTTTCTTGACGGATCATACCCAATTTCAAAAGGAACGATCCATATGATGGTACTATTATTTTGAGAAAAGTTTGAATTGAATCTGATGAAAACTGTGGACTCTAAGACTGTTAACAAGGATTTTTTATTGAATTTTTAATTAAATTTTCATAAGGCCCCTTTACCATGTTTCTTGACGGATCATACCGAATTTCGAAAGGAACGATCCTTATGTTGGTACATTCATTCTGTGAAAGTTTGAATTGAATCTGATGAAAACTGTGGACTCTTGAGTGTTAACGAGGATGTTTTAATTAAATTTTCAACTGACCCAATTTTGAAAGGAATGATCCTTATGATGGTACGATCATTCTGTGAAAGTTTGAAGGGATTGATTGATTGATTGAATGGGGTTTAACGCCGCTTTTAACAGTATTTCAGTCATATCGCGGCGGCTGGAGCACCTAACAATGGATTCCTGGTATTTCCCACACCAGTACTACCACTACATCCTTTCCTAGCCTCCAGCTGCTATCTCACTTAGGTTTACGATTATCCACCCATTGGTGAGAGACAATTGTCGGAAAGAATATTTGCCGCCGCCGGGGATCGAACCCATGACACCCATGATTGAAGATTAGGAGTCTGGCGCGCTACCGACTGCGCTATGGCGGCGGCCAAAGTTTGAAGGGAATCCGATGAAAACTGGGGACTCTAGTGTGTTAACATGGAAAAATGTAATGGACGGACGCACGGACAGGAAAGAGCCATCGCAATAGCTCTAGTGGCCTTCGACCAGTAGAGCTAAAAACAAAAGCTTTACAAATTTTGATACCTTTTTGAGAAAGTTTGAAGAGGATCCGACGAAAACTGTTGACTCTAGAGTGTTATCGAGGATTTTTAGTGGAATTTTTAATCAAATTTTCATAAGGCCCCTTTTCCCATGTTTCTTTAAGAGTCATATCCAATTTCGAAAGGAAAGATCCTTATGATGGTACAATCATTCTGTGAAAGTTTGAAGAAAATCTGATGAAAACTGTGGACTCTTAGGGTGTTAACGAGGATTTTTTAATTAAATTTTTATCAGCCCCTTTTCCCATGTTTCTTGATGGATCTGACCCAATTTCGAAAGGAACGGTCCTTATGATGGTACAATCATTCTGTGAAAGTTTGAAGGGAATCCGATGAGAACTGGGGACTCTAGTGTGTTAACATGGAAAAATTTAATGGACGGACGCACGGACAGGAATAAGCCATCGCAATAGCTCTAGTGGCCTTAGGCCAGTAGAGCAAAAAACAAAAGCTTTACAAATTTTGATACCTTTTTGTAAGGGACTCTTTTGTGCGGAAGCATACAAAATCACTGTGTGATCAAAATTTTTTACATGGAGTTATGAATAATATTTTCGATCAATCAGAACGCTCATTTTTGATAGATGAAACTAAAAGTTAGATTATATAAGGGCTAGGGTTATGATACTAGTAGGCTTCACTATACTTTATACATCTACAGGTTCTCTACCGGCGGATCCGAGTCTGAATAACAAGGCATTAAGAAAAGTGGAGAATACTTTTTCCTCCCTTCTAGATCTATAGGTAATAATTTTATTCTAAGAAAGAAGTCGAATAACTGATGCTTCATGCTAAATATCAAGGCTGAAGTCAGGAGGAGAGGGTTTTTTAAAAGTTTAACTTTTGCTGCAATTGCAACCAGAGTTCTTCCACTTGATTTGTATAATTTAAGCTATTTGAAGAGGTACTACATAAAGAACATTTCTACATTATTTGGTTCAAATTGCCCCAAAGGTCTTGGAGATGTCGTTTAAAAATCATTCTTTATTTCTAAACATACACTACTCCACAGTGGCTCCGAGGATCATGACTTGAGCAATTTTAATAGAGGTCAATATACTGGTGTTTCTTGAAAAATATCTAAGCTCTTTGCCTTCTGGATAAGGAGAAGATCTTTAAAGTTTATTCCCTGGCAGCCAGAGTTTACAACAGATTTCAATACTTTTAGCTTTTTTTTTTTTAAGCGGACCACCTGAGGGGCATTTCTGCAAAATTTGAAATTGGCCCAGTGGTTTTGGAGGAGATGTCGTTTAAAGAAATTGTTGACTGACGACGCATGGACGCCGGACAAAAGGTGATGTAATAGCTCACTTTGGCACTTCGTGCTCAGGTGAGCTAAAAAGGCAAGTAAACAGCAGTATTTCTTGCCAATTCTTTCACACTGTATGCAGGATTCTGGAAGCATGCAGCGTATTTCTTGCCTTTAAAGAAGGCCGACAGTAAGTTTCAGTTAAAGGAAGCAAAACAACTAAAACAAAGTTAGCATCATAATCATCATTTATTTACCATACTCATGTTTCACAAACATACATGGACAGTTATTAAACTGTACGGCGATTCTGTAATGCACTCAGTCTCTCATTTCTGTACAATCATTTATACAAATTTCTCATTTTTCTGTGATCCCTAAAGGTCAATAAGCCATTACCATTTAGCAAAATTTTAGCCTGGTCAAAATTGAAAGAGGTTCAGAGGACATTACAAAGAACATTCAGATGAAAATTGAAAAACAAGAGCACCGCATGTGGATGCCATTGCTTCCAAATAAGGAGATATCATGTGAAGCATTTTTGTTGGTTTGGTAACTCAAACATCATCACTACATCTCATTCAAGTCATAGTTACGAAATTTAGGTCGGCAAACAATTATTTTACTATTTTGTTTCATGTTTCTGGTGTTAAAAGATGCAAGATAACGCTGTTTAATATCGAAGTGGAAATGCCAGTCGTGGCTCAGTGGGCGGGGCAGCAATCCATTAACCCATTCCCGCACAATTCCTCCTTTTTAAGCCCCTCTAGAGATAAGCTTTGAAAACATTGTGGACATAGAAGAAATTGCTTGTTTCAAGCAATTTCTTTAATGTCCACAATATTTTCTACCCCATAAGACAAAGATTCTTAGAATTTCATCCACCTAAATTTGTCGTCTGTATCTTCTTTTAGTTTGGACCAGTCTAAAATGTTCGCAGTTTGGAATGAGTTAATTGGTTCAATAAACACAGTTGGAACAGAAGCAACAAGCAATTTATTATCTCTCCATCTTGTTATATTTGGATGAAGAACCTTTTTTTATTTGTTCATACTTTTTATGTTTTCTGCATGGTCTTTTTGTCTGAATTAGCCTTAATTCTAAATTGAACCAGCTCTGATGTGCAAAAAGTATGAACCCTGGTCAGACTACTTACATTGAAAATTTTACCTTAACCCTTTCCTATTCAATCCCTGGCTCTTACATCCTCATGTTGTTATACCAGAGAAATCATTGTAGAAAAAAAGGAAATTGCTTATAACAAGCAATTTCTTCTTTTTCCACAATATTTCCTATTCTTCTGAAGATTTATTATTCATATAAAACCAACTTTGAATTATTTCCTGAAAAACCTTTGAATTTGGACAAGTCTAGTATTTCTCAATACAGTAAAGTGTTAAGGTACACTTTACTGGATGGGGAAAAGCCATTCTTCCTTACCACTATTCCATCAACATGAAAAACAAATCCTTATTGGCTTTTTCTGGATGGGATCTCTATATTAAGTTAATTTAATACTATTTTGGTCAATTCCAAAGAATTTCAATAATTTCTGATCATAGTGATACATTTTTATGTCAAATTAACAGCACCTAACCATGCATTCCTGGTACTTCTCACACCGTTACTACCACAACATCCTTTTCGAGCCTCAAGCTGCTCATCCCACTTAAGTTTTCGAGAATCTACCCATTGGTAGGAGACTAAAATCTTGATTGGATGTAGTGATCTGTTAACTCATTTACAGATGGCAAAATTTTAGAGTGATCCAAATTGAAAGGTGTTGCAGACAATAATTCAAACCTTATGGAATTATTGATTTTATTACCTTTTGGGTAGAAAACATTGTGGATAATGAAGTAATTGCTTGTCACAAGAAATTTCATCTTTTCCACCATGTTCTCTAGAGATTTTATTCTTGGGCTGTCCAAAAGTGTCAATGAGAGGGATTGGGTTAATTATGAGAATGTTGAGTTTGCAAAACAAGATTAGGAGAGACAATTTTCAGTAAAACAATACCCCAGCACAAAAAAAAAAAACCCTCTGATACAGTGGAATCTTCTTTATTGCATCTCTGATAAAAGCAATTCACTGCTTCATTGCAACTGTCTTTATGCACAAACATCAGATGTAAAGAACAAACAGTACCCTTTAATAGCAACTTCTGCTTAATTGCAACAAAAGTAATGACAGTTGGGTGTTGCAATTAACAGGATTCCACTGTACAAGTTAATTTCATTTATTCAGTCAACAAATTGCCCCCACATCCAACTTAAATTTAAATCAAGTTATTTGGAAAATTTTTATAGCCAGTAACATGTAACAAAAAATTCAATGGTTGCACCTAAAATGACTCAAGCTGTAGTTAGAATGTTTAAGTCGCCAAACCAAATATGCTTCACATGTAGGCCAATGTCTAAGTCCACTTCCGGTCTAGAATTCAATAATTTGATGTGTGGATTGATTTTTAGATTGACAGCTTGATTTGTAGGTTTGATGCTATATGAGGCATGTGCAAAACAGGTTAGAAAATCTGATCTTTATTTAAGAGATGAAGAGAATATTTTTTGTTTTCATGGAGGTATGAACCGAAAAACCTAATAACAATGTATGAATACACGAAGCGGATTCATACAGTGTGATTAGGTTTTTCGGTTCATACCTCCATGAAAACAAAAAATATTATCTTCATTTCTTATAATTTAATAGCATCGAGCGAAAAATGCAACAACTTAACAAACTTTGATACCTTTTTGTGGTGAACTTTTTTGTGCAGAAGCATTCAAAATGGCTGCGTACTCAAAATTTTGTTCATGGAGGTATGAATTAAATTTTTCGACCAATCAGATCGCTCGTTTTTGATAGACGAAACTAACTATTAAATTATTTCAGCATAAACATATGGTATGCATAGCAGCACATTCATGATTTTGTGCCTACACTTCCCACATAATCATACTATTTATGCCCCTTAAGAAAAAACAATTTCCTCAATCCCCACTAAGCTTTCTGCCCTAAAAGGCAAAGATTCCCTAAATTTCACTGACTTGAAATTCTTGTCTTTGTCATCCTTAATTTGAAGTAAACTAAAATTTGCTGTGTGGTAATGGGTTAACAAATACATATAAGAGCCGTCGGAGACGGATTATACTCCCCTAATAAGGCTTTTGTCACAGAACTTTATGCCATTATTGGACAAAAAACTTTTTATTGAATGCAACTATAGTTTGAGAGTTCAGTTCACAAGAAATTTGGAAGTTTGACAAACATTGAAGGAAGCTGTTTGGCTTCACAGGCCTGATTCTAGTAAAATTCAATATCATTATATGGTAAAGGGTTGAATATTTTACCTTCACTAGCCAAGTTTTCAATGAAAAATGTCTCCATACAAAATTAAAGACTCTAACTTGCGTAGTCTTGCAGAAACAATAGACTGATTTATTTTAGAATAGGATATATACAAAATGTAAAGCTGCATGGCATTAAGCCCCCTTTTAGCATGGTATGGTTCATTGGGTCAAAAATTGAAATAGAAATTACCTAGGGCATTTAATGAACCACATTTATGTAAAGTAACAAGAAATTTTGGCAATTAGTAAAGGAGGAATATTTGAAAATTAATGACCTTGACAATTTGACCTTGACCTTGACCAATGACCTTGAACTTAGTACCACCAGAAAGTCCATGTCATAAGCAATGCACATGTAAAATATGAAGGCTATATCACTTACCATTGTTTGTTTATGGGAGATGTTGAAGTTAATTTTTTCGAAATTTTGACATTGAGAAATGACCTTGACCTTGACAGATGACCTTGAACATAATTCCAAAAGAAAGGTCATGTCATTAGCAATGCACATGTGAAATATGAAGGCTATATCACTTACCATTGAAAACTTATAGACAATGTTAAAGTTAAGATTTTCTAAATTTTGATCTTGAGAAATGACCTTGACCTTGAATGATGACCTTGAACTTGGTACCAACAGAAAGGGTTTGTCACAACCAATGCACATGTGAAATATGAAGACTTCATCTGTAACCAATCAAAAGTTATTGCCAATTTTAGTTTTTGCGAGGAAAAAAGACAGTTCACGTAAAGGTAATAACATTAAGGCCCCTTTTCCCATGACGCATGACGAAAATTCCCGTTAGTTTAAGGTCAAGGGGATCTGATTTGCTACCCAAATATGAAATTTCATGAAATTCTAACAATTAGTCTTGGAGAAATTGGCAAAAAACTAGTTTTTACATTAAGGCCCCTTTTTCCATGATGCAGCCTTGAAATAAGAAAAATCAAAAAACGGGTCTTGGAAATTTCCTAGGAAGATTATATATTAAGTTTCGTCCAATTAGGCAAAGGGGTTGCTGAGTTATGACTTCGGAAGGACGCACCCACGGACGGATGGACGCACAGGCCGGCGACTATATGCTCCCCCGAAAATTTTTTCGGGGAGCATAAATATTGAAGAGATCCCCTTCTTTTTCTAAAAAGTTAACAATAGCACGAACCTACTGTTAAAAAACAAGTTTGAAAATTCTCATACATGTAATTTCTTTGAACTTGGAAACTTTTTGTGATAGCTTTCCTTTTAACCCATTCCCAAACAATGATGTTTTTGTTGCCCCTCAAAAAAAAAAAAAAAAAAAAGAAGAAATTGCTTGCAACATTTTACATGATTCTTTCTATACAGAAAGTCAGAAAAACCCAAACTTTCATAAATTATATATTGTCGTCTGCAACTCCTTTCAATTTGGACAAGTGTAAAATTTTGCTGTCTGGTAATGGGTTAAAGATGAATACAAGGTTCTACTTTTAATACTGTATGAAGTAAAGTGTAAGAATAAGGTAACACTAACAAAGGTTCACAAGATTGACTTTTTTTCATCAACTTTCCTTGTTTAGTAGGAACATTAACCCATTCCAAAACAACAAAATTTTAGACTATCCAAATTGAAAGAGGTTGAAGATGACCAAAAAGAGAGGGTTTGAATTGAAAATAAGAGCTGAAGGAGGTAGAAAACATTGTTACAAGCAATTTCTTGTTTTCTAATAATGTTTTCCTTAGAAATATTTTTTGGTACATAAAAAAACAGGATCATGTGGTAATAAGCTAACTCAATAGTAGCTATATTGATATATTCAATAATTTAACCTTTAAACTGACTGACAGTTAACCCCTGTCAATCAAGCAATCAATTGACCAATCAAATCATTTATTTAGACAGAAAGTGAACTTCAACATTTATCCTATACATTTTTTTATGGTTTGCAAACTTTAACAGTGTTCTTACAGCTTATTCAAGCTGTAGTTACAACATTTAGGTCTCCAACAAATGATTTGGCTTTAATCTTATGTCAGTGACAACATATTTTACAAAATAATGCCATTTTTTATCCCTTTCCTTGATAAACCAGGGTTTTTACGTCACTGTGATTTTATACTTAAGAAAACATTGTGGAAAAAGGAGAAATTGCTTATAATAAGCTATTTCTCCCTTTCCCACAGTGTTTTCTACCAAATAGGATGGTTTTGTTTGGAATTGCATCCAACTTTCATTGTCATCTGCATCCTCTTTCAATTTGGACCAGTCTAAAATTTCAAAAACCAGGAAAGGGTTAAATGTCAGTCAAACTGCCAAATCAGCAATCAGTTGGCATGGCCAGTGATCTATTAATACCATACAGTCCCAAGTACCAATTTGTCTTCCGTTTTTCAATTTAAACACACTGCAAACATCTTTCAATTTTTGACCAGCTAAACGGTGTTATTTTGTAAAGTTATGGACATAGTGTGTAACAAAATAATAGAATGGTTAGTTGGAGACAAAAGGTTGTAGCAGAGCTTAAATAAGTTGCAGTTCTGACATTTAAGTCACCAAACCAACAAAACTGCTTATTAACCCTTGTCGTGCTGTATAAATCACCTTACTAAATTGCTGTAAAATCAAAGGGCTTAAAGCTCTGATAGAACTTGTTGTTCAATAATCAATTTTTTCTTTCAGAAATCAATTTCATAAACAACTCTGGAAGGAAAAGTACAAGAAGGAGGTGTAGACTAAGATCAGACTGCACTTATGTGCAGGCTGATCTTGGTCTACACCTCCTGCCAAAACCGGAATATATTCCGGGCTCAGCATGACAAGGGTTAAAAATGTCCAAGGTTAAAGTTCATTTCCTGTCTCAATGATTTTATTGGTCTGTTAATTTTTGATTGACAGCGTTGACCAGTCCAGGATACTGTCATTCAATATTGGGTAAGTTGGGACTGTCTATAACTATAATAACTGGTAATGCATTTGATAGGTTATCAATTTCCACCACGCCCACCTCTACCTCCACCTCTTCTTCCACCACCTCCCCCTCTTCCTCTATTTCCACCACGACCCCCTCTACGATTACCTCCCCTGTTTCCATAATCTCCTCCCCTACCCCCTCTTCCTCCTCCTCTTCCCCTCCTGTCCCCACCGCCCCTATCATTACTCCTACCTCCCCTATGACCAGAATCATTAAATCCCCCAGATCTGAAGTCTTCATCACCATTAAAGTCACTTTCATCTTCATCGGGTCTTTCATTATTCCACCTATCCCTTTCACCACCCATAGACCTGTCTTCTCGACCCCTTTTTCCTGAACCATGACCCCTGAATCCCCTATCCCCTGTCCTAACTTGTCCACGTTTATTACCCCCACCACCACGATCTCTGTCATTTAATTTTCTATTTTGTCCTCCTCTATTCCTATTAAACTCAGACCCAGTGTTTGAACTATGTTGACGCTGATCATAGTCCATTCTATCATCGTGATCAAATTTCCCGTCCCAGTCCCCATGTTGCCACATTTGGTCGTCTCTCCTGCCATCATCGGGATAATGTCTGAACCTATCATTGTGTCTATATTCATCATAACTATCATTATAACTATCATCCATGTTGTAACTATCATCCATACTGCGATTATTTCGATCTCTATTTTCATAGAAATCATTAGGTTCATTATCACTACCCTGGAATTTTCCTGATCCAGATCTCAAGGGTGACGTCCTTTCCGTTCTAAACTGAGACTCTGAATTTATTCTGTTATGAGGATCATTTCTATAATCGTCATAATACGGGCGATCATTATTTCTGTGATAGTCTCGTTCACGTTCACCACTCCTATAATCACTATCCATACGAAGATCCTGATCTTGCCGATAATCCTGGTCACTACGATAGTCCTTATCTCCAGTCGCCATGTGAGGGCGATGATCTGTATCCTCTTTGAATGGATCTGGCACACTCGATTTAGATATTGTACCCTGATTCATATCTTGATGAGTTGCACCTAAATCAAAAGGCCTGGGATTAAAACCTGAAAATAAAAGATGTGTTTTGACTTTCTTTTTTATCTAAAAAATAATTTCATCTAAACAATATTTTTGTGCGAAACACTAAAGCCTCCATTACAATATTTCATTTTCAAGAGTATGACCTTGTGAATTTACCATGACCTTTTCAGATGACCTTGACATTGTCAAAAAGATAGTTATGTACCTAAATACTAAATCTGAGCATTGAAAGTTAAGTAATTTTAATGTACAGACTTTTCCATAAAAAATCTAAGGTTAAGAGTCCTTTTATCATTTGACCCTCATCACATACGCATTGTAGAGGGCAACCTACATATCAAATATGGACTGTGTCACTTATATATATTTGAAGCAATCTTGAAATATTAAGTTTCATATTATAATTTAACAATGTTGGTTAAAAATTTGACCAAATGACCTATGTTGCCAACATAAAATAATTTTGAATTTCTTTTTTGTTTCTGCTTGGCAAAGCTCTTTCCTAGCAGATTTGTGACCTACTCTGAAATGATTGAAACAGGTTTTTTTACACAATTTTAACAAATGTTTTCGGATTGCTTTTGGTAAGAATGACCTATTCTGAAATAATTGAAAGAGGGGGACTGTGCACCATTTTAACTAATGTTGTTGGTGAGAAACTTAGTCTCTATGACAGCCATAGGGCCTTTAACCTTGACCTTGATCATATGACTCTCATCAAATGCCTATTGACGTCACCTACCTGCACACAAATTATGATAATTGCAGCTTTAATACTTTTTAAGTCCCAGAGAAATCACTATCCTTTAACCCTTTCCTGTACAATCCCTTGTTTTCACGTCCCTGTGAATTTATACTTGAGAAAAAATTGTGGGAAAAGAAGAAATTGCTTGTCACAAGCAATTTCTTCTTTTCCCACAATATTTTCTAACCTGTAGGTTCGTTACTTTTCAAATTACACCCACCTCTGATTGTTGTCTGCAACTTCTTTCAAATTGGACTGGTCTAAGATTTTGAAAAATGGGAAAGGGTTAAAGTACAAAGCCCCTGAGGTATTGCTATGCTTCAAAAGACTAAGTACATTACCTGGTTCTCTAATTGGTTCTTGATCATTCGTGTCATAATCTGTAATGAAATACGATATGCTTTAATCTTCTTTAATGCTTAACTCAGAATATTCCAGTTTTGACAGGAGGCATAGACAAATTGATCAACCTGCACATGTTTGCAGTCTGATCTTAGTCTGTACCACCTACATGTTCCTTTTCAGTCTGAATAATGTATCTTAACAAGTGAAATGGTTAGTTAGCCACCTAAACGTCATAACTATTGATTAAATTAGCTGTAGTTATAATGTTTTAAGTTGACAAAACAACAAAAATGCTTTACATAAATGGCGGCCAATGACATATGTCAATGTTAATTTCCATTTTCTATGAATGGTTTATTGGTTGACTGGTTATTTGATTGACTACCTCGATTGGTCATTTGTGATGAGAAAGCTACACTACCAAAAGGTGTTACCCATATCAAAGAATGGAATGGTCTATGAGTAAGTTGACAAATTGTTAAACAAGAGAAACATCACCATATGCCATTCTTGGCTGTAGGGTGCATAGCAAAAATTCCTTTTAACCTGGTTATCACATAACACTGTATTTAACCCTTACCTGTTCAATCCCTGGTTTTTATGTCCCTGTGGATTTATTCTTGAGAAAACATTCTACCCTACTTAATGACTTTTTTTCAAATCAACTTTAAATTGTCATTTGTAAAACCTTTGGACAGGACTAAAATCGTAAGAAAATAATTTCAAGATAAAATGTTGAAATTTCTTAATTTTTCCATATTGAACTCTTTCATTAGGATCTGAAAAAAATACTGTGAGAGATGGTTTAATTCCTTCATTTCTCAACTTGCATTCTCTTTTGTATATCTTTGTGAAGAAATGACACTTACCAACATATTCTAATCCTGGTGGGGGTCGTTCTGGAAGTTCTAAAGTGAGCAATGACTGTATTTTTCCTTTTTTCATCTGTCCATCCTCTGTGAAAAAAATAATAAACAATGTGAAATGTAAAGCACATGCAAGTCATTCGTTTATATTTTCATACCCCCCACATGCTAAGTATTTGGTTTCACTATGTCTGTCTGTCTAAAAAGACTTTTTGTTGCCAGGATATAACTCGAGACTCGAATGACCTAGGACCAGATTACTATAAATAAGTGTTGACCCAAGTAGTTGTCTTATTGTTTTTGGTAATATTAATCAAAAGTCAAGATCACATTTGAATCACTTAAGTCAAAGCTTAAGGTTGGCCTTTGAATTTACCACAAAGTAAAAGTTTGTATTAACAGAGAGGTTTTACAGTGAAAGAAAAAAATGACCTTGGTCTTCAGAGACAATTTCAACCTTGGTAAAGGTCTTACCACAAGGAATACATATGTGAAACAAGGTTACTTAATCTTTTGCCATTCAAAATCTATGTTCAATATTTCAGTTTTAACATACACAAGTTAGACTTTGTAAATTGGCCTTGACTAATGACCTTGAACTCAATACGAAATCAAAAAAATCTATTAAACTTACTGTCATCTTTCACTAATGTCCCTGGTTGCTGATTTGAAATCCAAGCTTGTTCAAAACTTCTAGGAATGGGTCGTGAATATGGAGTCTTTTTTCGTGGTCTGTCATCTGTTCTCTGCTGATCTTTAAAGAACTGGGCATCCGATGACCAGTCTAACCCAGGTATTGATGGCAATTCATCTTCTTCATTCTTTTTCTCATCTGCTTGTAATGTAAATTAATGCATACACATATAATTCATGACTGGTTGTATTTATATGAATAAAAAATTTAAAAAAAAACAAGATGTGTTTGTGAAAGACAATGCCCCAGTTGTAAATGAATTTTTTTTGGCGTTTGACCTGGTATGTGACCTTGACCTTAACACATGACCTCCACCTTGACATGAAGAGATGCGTATTAATGAGATGTATCATCATGCCAAATATGAGCATTGTATCTTGAATAGGCTGGTAGTAATTGGCAATGTTAAGTTTTTTGTTAGGTTTTGCAGACAGACAGACTGACAGACAGACGGACAATGGTAAAACAATATGACCCTGATCTTTTGATGCGGGGGCATAAAAAATCATTTTAGACATGATTTTTTTTGTGTATAACATAAATGCTCAAGAAACTGCTTTTATTTTAAGCCATTACCAGATGGCAATATTTTAGACTTGTCCAAATTGAAAGAAGTTGCAGACAACAATTTAAAGTTTATGAAATTTTAGATTTTTAAGCTTTCTTGATGGAAATCATTGCGTAAAATGAAGAAATTGAAGCAATTTCTTCATTTCACACAATGTTTTCCTAATTGTTTTTATTGGAGGGGCTTCCAAAAGTGTTACTGAGTTGGAATGGGTTAAGTTTGGTGTTGACATATGACCTTGATAGTATCTACACATGTGCATTAATGTGAGCTATCATTGTGCCTAGTAAGGACATTTTATCTTGCTTAGACATAAAGTAATGAGAAATGCACAGTTCTTTGGTTAAGTTTGAATAGTAAAATGATTAATACCAACTTAAGGTTTGTACAAAATATACCAGAAATCTGTCATAAATTCCCACATTATTGCTTTTGCCATTCCGCTTTTCCCTTTCAAATATCATTCAGTATTCATTGTCATCAAAACAAGGAAGTCTTTGGTGTTCATGACATCCGACAAACCATTGATTAGAAGTATAGAAGTAAACATTCAACCATGCAGAATTTCTTTATCCCTTTTCCATACAAATCCTGATTTTTACACCTCTGTTATATTTCAGAAAACATTTCTTGAGAAATTGCTTGTTTAACTAGCTTTTATGGTACTTTTTTTACTAAAATTTACATGTACTTTATTTTTCATCCTCAGTTTCTCATGATTAGGTCCAGTCTAAAATATTGTTGTAAATAACAGATTAAAACTGGAAATTTAGGTCTTCTGCAAAGAAACCAAACCATATGAAAATTTATGAATAGACAAATAAACATTTGATGTATCTTCCTCTTTTCTGTTGATTTCTCTAAATAGTGAGATACTGCAAACCCTCATGAGATATTCTTGTATTAGGTGAAAACTGTAGAAGTCCGTACAGACGGATAAATCCGGATGGTCATTTAAAATCTAAGTTTTGAATGAACAACCAGAAAAGTATTTGTATCAATGATTTCTTTCAAAGTGTATGCTTTGTATAATCAAGTTTATGGACTAGTGATCTCATAAAATATTGATAGAAAATAAGCTAATAAGATAATAAGTTATGGACACCTTATTGCCTTGAAAAGTGTACTGACATCCTTGCATGGCTGATGGCGGTCATAGATGGCAGTCACAGGAAGTGATACAAAAACTGTCTCCGTCTGATAATCATATCATTAAACTATATAATTGTTACCCATTTTTATTAGTTAAATACACAAAATAAGGCTTTGTCTAAAGTGTCCATATTATCCCTATCTCTTTTCTGCCAAAGTCTCACAATCTCGCTCTTTTACGCCTCTAAAGATAAATGCACGGAATAACATTGTGGGAAATGAAGCAATTTCTTGTTTCTTCATTATCCACAATGTTTTTACAAAGTTTTCTACCCCAAAAGCCTAAAATTTTCAAAATTTCATCAACTTGTAGTCTGCAAAAAAAAAAAAAAAAAATGAATTTGGACCAGGCTCAAATTCTGTCAAATGGGAATGGGTTAATTATGTTATTGCAACACTGAGTTCACCTACCTTTTTTCTCAGATTCCTCTTCAGGAGGAGGTAATCCATGTTCAAGTCCCATCCCTGGTAACAAACTCTTGGCCTCTCCAAGGGGCATATCATGATCTGAAATATAAGCATATGAAAATAATTGTTTGAATCAGTGTGAGATTAATCTTTCTTCCAATGATTGAATGATAAAAGCTATATTTCCAGGAGTGGCAGGGCCACAAGTGAAAACATAGCTTTTGTTTATCATGACATAAAAGATGAATCTAACAAAAAACAAATAATTGTTTTATTTCTTACATGCAAAAAAGAAACTTATAATGAATTTCTTATGAAGACAAAGGCTTAAATTGCATAAACCCATTAGCACACAAAAACCTTTTGGACTGGTCCAAATTGAAAGAGGTTGCAGCCAACCGTTTTAAGTAAATAGAATTTTAAAACTCTTTGCTTTTTGAGGTAGAAAACATTGTTGAAAATGAAGAAATTGCTTGTAACAAGCAATTTCTTAATTTTCCACGTTGTTTTCCAAAGTTTTTCTTTTGAGAAAAGTAAAAAGGCGTGAAATGTGTGATAATGGGTTAAGTCAAATTGCTATAAGAAGAGCTTTTAACAATGTATAGTTTATCAACCTACCTATGTCCAAAGCCTCTCCATCAGGACCTGTAATAACTATATTCAAGTTATATTTGTCTCTCATGGCATCTCCAGGTCGGTTACGAGTCCAAAACTTCCTACAATTGTCAATTAAAACAATTTGTTTATTCTATGATTAAACTATTCAACAGGCGTTCAAAAGCTACACAATGGGACTATCAATGATATCGTTTAACTCTTTCCCGAACAACGAAATTCTAGACTGGTCAAAATTGAAAGCTACTGCGACAATTTCAAGTAGATGGAATTTTTATTTTTTTTGTCTTTTTTGGACAGAAACATTGTGGATAATATAAACAATATTTTCAAATCTTTTTTCTTAATGGATGTAAAAAGAGGGATTATGTGGTAATGGGTTAAAAGTAACTTCTTTTAACTACAAATTTTTACTACTTCTTTAAGGTTTAGATTATTTTCTTATCACCTTAAATATGTAATAATTTGAAAGTACTTTAGATACTGCCTCTCCATCAGGATCCGTAATAACTTTATCCAAGTTAAAAAAAATCTGGTACTGATTAGGCAAGGAACTTTCATATAAAACTAACCTGTAGTTTCTGAGGAGAAAATTATAAAACATTCACTTTATATGTTATAAGTTAATATGCCTTGCCCCAAATAGCCACTTCTTTCATTGGACCAAAATTTCTTGAATTTGTTTTTGTTTTGATTGAATGGGGTTTTACGCCGCTTTCAACAATCTTTCAGTTATATCGCGGCGGCTGGAGCACCTAACAATGGAATCCTGGTATTTCTCACACATGTACTACCATTACATCTTTTCCTAGCCTCCAGTTGCTATCCCACATAAGTCTACGATTATCGACCCATTGGTGAGAGGCAAATAGTCGGAAAGGATGAGTGCCGCCGTCGGGGATCGAACCCGGGACCTCTAGAGTGATAGTCCGACACATTACCAACTGCGCTATGACGGCGGCTCAAAATTTCTTGAAGAAATCTGATCAAATTTTGTTGAAATGTTAAGCAGATTGTCTGGAAAAGATTTTCAAGTTTTATTTTACAATGGCAATTTGTCATTCACCATAACCAAAGACTTACGTAGAGTGGTCATTTGACCCAGATACTAGTACATGACCAAGAGGGTGCCAGGCTAGATCCCAAATTATAGCATCATGAGCTTCCTCCATTGCTCCCAACTCTTTATCTGTCCTGTAGATAGAAACAAGAGGATTGCTGTAGGAGACAGCTTATGTAGGATCCCAAAACAACCAAATTTCAACCAACAGTTGACCTACCTGAACCAGTTTTTCATAGGAAACATAAACTCTTGGAGAAATATTGTGTAAATTCATATTGAAATCTGCTCATAAAAGAAGAAAGTTCTAAGATTTGAGATTTATCTGTGACCTTGACCTTGCACCTAACTGAATGGCATAATGATATTTTGAATAGCAAATCTGTTTATGAAGAAAAAAACTTGAGCAAGTTTAGGTTTAAATCCATCCATAAAGGTAGATGTTACAGTATTAAACAAGAGCACCACCTGCAGGTGCCTACACTACAATGTTGGGTGCTGGATAGTGGACAAAATGCATCTAGAGTTATCCCTTTTGATAGTAATAGGTTGCTCTTTTGATTGTGAACAAGTGTGCCGAGTTTCAAATGAATACTTTTAGTAGAAACAGAGATAGCACAAAATGTCAAAGTTTTTGCATGACGATGACAACAACAACGACAATGACGACACCAAGGCTATCACAATACCTCAGGTTTTCTCCGAAAAACAGCCGAGCTAAAAATGACGTTCCATTTAGACCATGAGCCTGCCTAGAGCAATATTTCATATGACATATATATGCTTGTACTTTAGAACAATTGTGTCGAGTTATACTCAAATTCATCCACAAGTGTAGATGTTATGGTTAAGGCATACTGGGATAGATTGATGTATGTACTAACATAACAACACACTTATTTCTATACATTAATATAACAACACGCATATTTCTAGCTGTCATTGTGATATTAACTATGTCTAATTTAGTCACAATAAGCCAAATTGAATGCATTTCAGACTAAATAAAAGTACCACCAGCACTGTAAGTTAATCATCATCAAGATAAAAAATATGAGAAAGGAACATACTTTCATATTAACAGATGTTCTTGGTCTTTTTTTTTTATTTCTGGTGCTAGTCTGTATTTCATTGCCTTTCTTTTCTTTTTCAAATCTTATTTTCCTTAGATTTCACAGAACAAAGACTCATTTTCATTATGGATGAAAAATATGGTTTTATATTTGAGACGAGTTCATTTTAATAATTTTATCAAGACAGACTTAGGTTACTTTTTATCCTTGTTTATCATTTCTTGAAATTTTAGACTCATGGATCCCTGCTGAAATGTCCATGGTCCCTTACGTCTTTAAAAAGTGTTTATTAAAATGGCACATGCATTCAAGATGGAAACAAACATGCCAAATAAATATTGAAATCCCTTAATAAATGAATAAGTAAATAGTGTGAATTTGCAGCTATCCAAAGATATTTCAATTACACTTGTTCGCGTGATAAGAATGTCTGTGCTATTTTTTTTTTAAATCCATCTTAAAATGTAGAAATGATACTACATATAAACTCAGCCGGACACAGGACAGATCAATGCCAAAACAATAACCCTTTATCTATTAGATGGTGATAATTGAAAGGGTTGATTTTTGAAAGGGGATAGCATTATATTTTGTTGTCTTCTGACCTTTACATGCTTGCAAATAATAAAACAATTAAGAGATGAAGAGAACATTTTTGTTTTCATGGAGGTATGAACAGAAAAACCAAATCAAAACTGTATGAATACGCTACGCGGATTCATACATTGTGTGATTAGGGTTTTTGGTTCATACCTCCATGAAAACAAAAAACATTCTTTTCATTTCTTATAATTTAATAGCATCAAGCAAAAAAAACAAAAGCTTTACAAATTTACATACTTTTTTGTATGGGACTATTTTGTGCGGAAGCATACAAAATTGCTGCGTGCTCAGAATTTTGTTCATGGAGTTATGAATATTTTTTTTTTACCAATCAGAAATCTTGTTTTGATAAACGAAACTAAAATTAGATTATTTTCTCATACCCTGCATTCCAGAACATAATAGCTCCATCTGACCCACCACTAGCAAACATCTGCTCATTGATAGGGTGCCAGGCTACCGCTGAAAAATACATATTTAACCAGATGACAGAATTTTAAGCAGTTTTACATCACACTATGTTGCAGCAGAATTGAATAATATATCATATTTGTTTGAGAATTAATGGAAAGAAAGGAGATATTGCGTGTTACAAGCAAACTCTTTTTTATCACAATATTATATACACAACATGTATCACAAGACAACACATTTTTAACTGGTCAAAATCAAAATTACAGGTGACAACTTTTAGTGCATTAAAGTTTAAAAAACCTTGTCTTTTAGGGTACATCATGAAGAAAATTGCTTGCCATGAGTAATTACTTCATTTTCTTTAATGCTTTCCAAAGTTGTATCTCAGATCATAAAAAGATTGTGTGGGAATGGGTTGATAAGATCTATGACTAGTTTGTATAAATGGCAAGATCATCAGGTAATGGAATAACTATTATCTAATAGCTGTTCAATGATTATAAAGACGTGACCTAAATCTATATCAGAGATATCAGTCTCCACTCTATATGACCTAACAAGCACCAGTTGAAGATTAAACTAAAATTGTGGCCCTTAGAGTGCTGACAATAATTGTAATTACAGCCCCTTTTCATGTTTTCCAACAGAATGTTCCCATTTTCATTAGGCTTCATCCTTGTGCTCAGACAAACATTCTGACCCAGTTTAATGAAGATTTGAAGACTATTGTGGCTTCTGGAATGCTAACAAAAAATTGACATCAAGATCCATTTTTCCATGTTTTCCAATGTAAACTTCCTATTTATTAAGGGTTTATCCCTCTGACCTGCAAAGCATTCCGACAAAAGTTTAAAAAAGATTGAGCCAAAATTGTTGCTCCCACAGTGCTAACAAGGAAGTTGTCATTAAGACTCCTTTTCCCCTGTTTACAAAAAGAATGTTCCTGTTTTCAATAGGGTTTATCCTTGTGACCAGACCAACAATCTAACCATGTTTCATGAAAATAGGACCATAATTGTAGCCCCTACATTGCTAACAAATAAATTGTAATTAAAGCCCTTTTTCCTGTGTTTTCCAGCAGAACCTTCCTATTTTCATCCTTATGCTCAGAAAACATTCTGACCAAGTTCTATGAAAATTGGGCCAAAATAGTGGCCCAGGAGTGCTAACAAGAAAATAGTCATTAATGCCTTTTCAAGTGTTTTCAAACAGAATATTCCCATTTTCGATAGGGTTTATTCTTGGGACCAGACAATCTTTCTGATCAAGCTTCATATAGATTGGGCCAAAATTGTTGATTGATTGAATGGGGTTTAACGCCGTTTTTAACAGTATTTCAGTCATACCGCAACGGGTGGAGCACCTAACAATGGATTCCTGGTATTTCTCACACCAGTACTACCACTACATGCTTTCCTAGCCTCCAGCTGCTATCCCACTCAGGTTTACAATTATCCACTCATTGGTGAGAGACAAATGTCGGAAAGAATATGTGCCGCCGCCGAGAATTGAACCCATGACATCACATGAATGAAATTAGGAGTCTGACGGGCTACCAACTGCGCTATGACGGCGGCTGGGCCATAATTATTGCCCCTAGAGTGCTAACAAGGAAATTATTGACAACTCACAATAGCAATTCAAAGATCACAAGAGCCCACCTTGAGCATATGTGCTCAAATGAGCTATTAAATACTTGAACAAGAATGCTATAGTCACAATATACGCCGCCACTTTGCTGTTGTTTCATGAAAATACTTGTAAACACTACTTATTTTGACAGAACCAAATTCAAAACATTTGCAAGTTTCATTTAAATCAAGACAAAAAGTTAGGAGGAGTTGTGTTCACAAGGCTGCAATTTCAATAAGCCCAAGATACTAAGTTTTAAGGGGGCATACTTCAAGGAAATTGATGAACCATAAAATCCTTGATCCATGTACATCTACAAATTATGGTGATAACATTGACCAAGTTTCATTTAAATCAAGACAAAAATTTAGGAGGAGTTGCATTCACAAGGCTGCAATTTCAATAAGCACCAGATACTAAGTTTTAAGGGGGCATAATTAAGGGAAAAATTAATGAACCACAAAATCCTTACTTCATCCACAGCTACCAATTTAGGTTATAGCATCCACCAAGTTTCATTTTGATCCAGCCAGAAACTTAGGAGGAGTTGCATTCACAAGGCTGCAATTTCAATAAGCGTCAGAGACCAAGTTTTAAGGGGGCTTAACTTAGGCAAAAGTCAATGAACCATAAAACCCTTACTTCATGCACATCTACCAATTAAGGTGATAACATTGACCAAGTTTCAAAAGGATCCAGCCAAAAACTTAGAAGTTGCATTCACAAGGCTGCAATTTCAATAGGCCCCAGATACTAAGTTTTAAGGGGGAATAATTCAGGGAAAAATTGATGAACCGTAAAACCCTTACTTCATGCAGAGCTACAAATTTAGGTAATAATATCCACCAAGTTTCATCTAGATCCTGCCAGAAACTTAAGAGGAGTTACATTCACAAGGCTGCTATTTCAATAAGCCCCAGAGACTAAGTTTTAAGGGGGCATAACTGAGGAAAAAAACAATGAACCATAAAATCCTTATTTCATGCACATCTACCAATGAAGGTGATAACATTGACCAAGTTTCAAAAAGATCTAACCAGAAACTCAGGAGAAGTTGAGCTCATGAGAAAAGTTGACGTATGTATGTACGGATGGACAGATGAGAAGATGACGCCAACATACGACCGCCTCCGGCGGCATATAAAACTGATCAATTGTTTGAATGGGGGTTTAACACAACTTTTAACAGTATTTCAGTCTAATCACGGCGGCTGGAGCACCTAACAATGGAATCCTGGTATTTCTCACACCAGTAAGATCACTACATACACCAGTAAGACCACTACAACCTTTCCTAGCCAGGTGCTATCCCACATAGGTTTTGATTATCCACCTATTGATGAGACACAAAACACTTGAAAAAAGAATGGATTAAGCAGAGGTTTACCAGAAGTCAATTTCCTAGACTATTTACATTGTGAGACAGAATGGTAATTTAAGACCAAAAACAAAATGTGTTTGTGAAACACTATGCCCCGAAACAGGTATTCTTTAGAAATGGGTAAAGGGTTAAAATTTTGACCTTGATGAAATGACCTTCCCCAGTTGCGCCTTGTTGAGACCTATCTACATACCAAATATTAGCATTGTAACTTTATCAGGGTTGAAGTTATAGGAAAATGTTTAGTTGGCAGGTTAAGTTTTGCAGACAGACAGACAGACGGACACGGTAAAACAATATGCCCCCGATCTTATCGATGCCGGGGCATAAAAATGTCAAAAAGCAAAACAGTTCCAACCCTGATCAGTCTTCACAATCTGACTAGGGTTGCTACTTTCAGCCTTTCCCAAGAGGTCCTTTCTTACATATGGAGATACTGTAATGATTACAACTTATGTATTTGAAGCTAGCTTCAAGTCTAAAACTGTTGGTTTTACAACACATATTTCAAGATTCGTACCTGTTGCTTCCTTCTTGTGCCCTTTAAATATCTGTAATTCTTCCTTTAAGTTTCTAATATCAAAAAGTTTAATGAGATGATCTCTGGCTGCTGTTAATAACCAATTACCATTTTTGTTCCAGCTAATGTCCATAACAGTGAACTTGTGGGCATGGCTGTGAATTAAACAATAACTTGTGGGCATGGATGTGAATTAATAATAATTTATCACAGAATAAATATTTTGTTACTTGAACTAATCCTTTCTTCCACAAAGGGCAAAACCTCCACGGAAAGTAAACTAAACTAGCGTCTTCACATCTTTTCTTGGTACTGTTTGTGTGGAATTAGAATCAAATCCAACCAGTAGTTTGGTAGAAAACTAGTAGTTGCTGAGAAAATGAGTGTAAAAGATTTTTCATCAAAGGGCCTTAACTCTTTAACTAGAGATGCTTGAGCATATGTATCGCTCCACAAGCCTTAATGTACTGACTAAGCAATGACTCCACACAGTCTGATCAGAGTCTTCACTCTGCCCTTCGAAGATAGATACTGACCCAAAGCTTCTTTAAACAATCAGCGAAAATTCTTATTGCCCCGAAAGGCTGTCCAGGGTGCTCAATGTGTGCGAGTCAAGCACATGCGAAATGGTTGGAAATGTCACACATAGGCTCAAATGTTGTTGGTAAGACATGAAAAATTTAGAGCCTGGTATCTTTTGAATAATTCTGTTGGAGACAAATTGTTACTGTGGTCTTAACCCTTGTCATGCTGTATAAATTACCCTACTGAATTTCTGTAAAATCAAAGGACTGAATAGCACTGGTATAACTTGTTGAAAAATCAATATTTCTTTTAGAAATCAATTTCATAATCAACTCCGGCAGGAAAGGTATATGCAGGAGGTGTAGATCAAGATCAGATTGCTGATCTTTGTGTTACACCTCCTGCCAAAACCGGAATATTCCGGGTTCAGACTGACAAGGGTTAATAATTTGAAGTAAATACAATTATAAAATGAATGAGTTCATAGGATTTTACAGCCAAATAAGAAACTGAGGCCATTCAACACACAAGACACATAAAAATATTTGTATATGGTTATAAACGCCAAACAAGCCAGATGATGGAGGAATGAAACAAAAATATAAAATGATGCCCTTGTATTGCCTTTTTTGTAGTAGACATTCACCCTGTCCGTTCAATCCCTGGTTTTTACATCCCTGTGATCTTATAATTGAGAACACATTGTATAAAAAGAAGAAATTACTTGTTACAAACAATTTCTTTTTTTTCGCAATATTTTCTACCCTACTACATGGTTGTTTTCAAATTAAATTCACTTTAAACTTTTGTTTGCAAAACCTTTGAATTTGGGCAGGTCTAAAATTTGGAAAATAGGAAAGGTTTCCTGGCAACCTGAGGAGCCAAGAAAATTGATATTGATCCCAGCAATTTCAGACTAGGAATTCTGTCAAAGTCCTTCAACATTCCTCAAGTATAATTAAACCTAATGTATCAACTAATTACCAATACAGTAATTAACTAAGAGTGGCTTTAGCACACTTTTGTTGTTGGCAGCAACTTCTTTCCTTGTGGATTAGTCTGAAATTTCCTTGTCTGGAATTGGTTTAACCCATTACCAGATGGCAAAATGTTAGACTGGCCCAAATTGAAAGTAGTTGCAGATGACAATTCAAAGTTTATGAAATTTTGGGTTTTTCAACATTTTGGGTAAAAAACAATGTGGAAAATGAAGAAATTGCTTGTAACAAGCAATTTCTTCATTTTCCTGATTGTTTTCAAAAGTTTTTTTTTCCTGTGGGGGAATGGGTTAAATTACTTGATACATGTGGAAAAGTTCAGTTTTCCAACAAATCACTTGCATTACTCACAGTGTAGCTAGACTCTGTCCAGATTTCGGGTCCCACAACTTGACTGGTACTTGATTATCTTTACTTCCTGAGGCTATAAGTGACTTCTGAGGGTGCCAGTCTACACACTTCACATCAGCTCCATGGCCTGTTGGAATGAAAATCAGGTCTCCAAGTGTACAAATTCAATCTAAGGATACTCATTTTAAAATGATATGTGAATTGAGATTCAACATCTACAATAGTAATCTACAATAGTAATGCATAAGCCAAGTCTGACGCAATCTTATTTCTTTTTACAATTCTCAAGAAAACTTTTTGACAACTTTGAAACTGAGGAATCTACTTTAAACAATGGTTTGATTGATTGAATGGGGTTTAACACCGCTTTTAACAGTATTTCAGCCATATCGCAGGGGCTGGAGGACCTAACAATGGATTCCTAATATTTCTCACACCAGTACTACCATTACATTCTTTCCTAGCCTCCAGCTACTATCCATCTTAGGTTTACGATTATCCACCCATTGGTGAGAGACAAATGTCAGGAAGAATATGTGCTGCCGCCAGGGATCAAACCCATGACATCCCATGATTGAAGTTTAGGTGTTTGACGCCTTACTGACTGCACTATGACGGCGGCATTCTACTCTAAACAAGCTCATATCTGCATTTGCATCAATGTTTTAACCCATTCTAACACAACAAAATTTTAGACTGGTCCAAATTGATAGAAGCTGCAGACGACAGTTACTAGTTGATGGAATTTTACACTTTTTTTCATCTTTTGGGATAGAAAATATTATGGATAATGAAGAAATTGCTTGATACAAGCATTTTCTTCATATTCCAAATATTTTCCAAAACTCTTTTCTTTAGACGTGTAAAAAGGAGGGATTGTGTGGAAATGGGTTAAGCCTAAAGGACAAAGATTTTTCAATTCTTTAAAATTTCTATTATCTTCAGCAATTTCTTTGAAATATGAAAAGTCTAGAATTATGTTCAAAGGAGCTGCAGACGGCAAATTAAAATTCATGAAATTTTAGATTTTTTTATTTTTCTGAATAGAAAACATTGTGTAAAATGAAGAAAGTGCTTGTGACAAGAAATTTCTTCATTTTACACAATGTTTTCCCAATTGATTTCCTTGGGGTGTCAAAAATCTTCACTGTGTGGGAATGGGTTAATGTCAGTCAAAGGTCACTTTATTAGGTGAAAAGTAAAAGTCTATGACCTAGTGGAGATGTATGAGATTCTAATTCATACAAAGCATTTCGAAATACAAGCAATCTTAAAGCCATTGAAAAATAGGTAAATTTGTACAGTATTTGATTGGAAATTCAATTGTCTGAAAAGTGTAAAAAAATAGAAGCAATCTCATTGGAATGGTACCAATGTGTTGGTTCTTACTCCTATTAACCCATTCCCTTCTTTTAACACCCTTCAAAAAAAGATTTGGAAAGCATTCTGGAAAATTAGAAATTGTTTGTGGCAAGCAATTTCTTCACCATCCACAAATATTTTCTATGGAAAAGGACAAATAAAATCAAAATTCCATCAACTTGGAATTGTTGTCTGCACCCTTTTTTCAATTTGGACTAGTCTACACTTTTGTCGTTTGGGAATGGGATAAAAGTAATAAAAAGTTTGATTGTCCAGAAAAGTAAGGTTGTTTTATTATTGGCGTAAGATAATTTAGTAGAAGTGGCACTTGAATGACTGGCTTGTTCTACCTGCCTGAAGTAATTAATTATACAAACAATTTAGTTTTCTTAAATATGGGCCAACTTATTTAAGAAAGAATTGCTTTTTTCTTAACCCATCAACCAGACGGCAATTTTTAGACTGGCCCAAATTGAAAGAAGTTGCAGACGACAATTTAAATTTTATAAAATTTTGGGTTTTTTCAACTTTCAACTTTAGAAAACATTGTGAAAAATGAAGAAATTGCTTGTAACATTCTCATGATCATACAGGCAGATGTATTTTGAACTATCTGCAGCTTATTCAGAAATTTTTGGAGTGGTCCAAACAGAAGAGCGATGCAATAAGGTAGCCGAGAGGTAACTGAAGAATATACAAGAGTCTTTGTGGTGTTCTTATTTAGACAAACTCTGTTATGACTGATTTGCCAAAGCTGATTATAACAAGACCTTCAAACATTTACATGTGAATCCATGTCCATTTGTGAATCTAAAAAAAACACCATGATTTCTTTTAGACTTTTCTGTGTTCACTTAAGACATGTCAAGTTTAATTGATATGTATGCGACTTGGTTCAAATGTTTTTGAAGATTTCGAAGATTATCATTTCAGATTTTTTAACACTGAGCTTGAACATATTTTGACTGATCCAAGGGACAATAAACATAATCCCTCCTGATACGCCCCTCATGACAAAGGCTTTGGAAAACATTGAGGAAAATGAAGAAACTGCTTGTATGGAGCAATTTCTTCTTTATCCATATTTTCTATCCCAAAGTATGTAAAACTCTCACAATTTCGTTGTGTGAGAATAGGTTACACAAAAGATAGAGCTGAGAATCATCAGTATAGAAATGAGCATGGTTTCTGCAGATCATGGTTTCTGCATATCATACCAACTGGCTTAGTATACATGACATTTTTTTGGCCAAAGCACAATTCAATAAATTCTGATGTCAAAATTTATCAATGCACAACTAGAGCTCTCATATGACACTTATATGAAAAAAGAACAAAACTTGCCCAAAATTTTCTAATATTTCATTTTGTCTGCATCATGCACAGTGCACTTTCTTATATCAAAAGTTTAAAGCATGTAAAAAAACAACAACTAAAGATTAAAGATATATAGAAAATGACAAAAGGAGTGGTCTGGACTTAGGCAAGGTCGAATTCTGACTTTTGTCCTAAGGTTACAAACTTAGGCTAGTGATCAGCACACTTGCTCTAAGATGTTCAAGTGCTTAAGATATTATGGGAATAGAACCATCGGATATCAAGATAAAGGATAAGTCAATGTTTGACATCTAGCCTTGAAAAACGGAGCTTGAATCATGTGTAACAACCTTACTCTCATCAAATTGTACACAGGTTCAGAATCAAGAACAGAACACATGCTCTGATCAAGATGTAGAGAGGTGTAAAATTTCATGAAAATAGGACCCTATGAAAAAATCTATGTCAAATTTGGCCTTTTGTCTTGAGGACCTTGAAAGAAGGAGCTATAATCAAGCACAGAGCACATACTCTCATCAAGACGTACACAGTTGTCAAATTTAATGAGAACTGGACAAAAGGATAAAGGCAAGATCAAAATTTGGTCTGGTGTTAATAAGAGCAAGAAACAAGCACATTACACATGCTGTAATCAAGATGAACAGAGGTGTAAAATTTAAGAGAATAGGACCATATGATAAAGGCAATGTCAAAATAATTAAGGTAATGTCAAAATTTGGCCTGTTACCTTAACCTCTAAAGAAAGTGCTATAATCCAGAACTGAACAAATGCTCTCATCAAGATGTATACAAGTGTAAAATTCTATGAGAACTGGATAAAAGAACAAAGGCAAAGATAAAAATTTGGACTGTTGTCTTAACCTGAAAGAAGGAGCTACATTAAAAAAATTGGCCTGTAATATTAACCTAGAATGTAAAAGGGAGCCAGAATCGAGTACAGAACATGTGCTAAATCAAAAAGTACACAGGTGTATAATTCAATGAAAATAGGACAGTATGATTAAGGTTATGTCAGAACTTGGCCTGTTGTATTAACCTTGATAATAGGAGCGAGAACAATGCAAATAACATGTACTTTCATCGAGATGTACACAAGTATAAAAATTCTTGAGCATAGGATCATATGATAAAAGCAACATCAAAATTCAGCCTGTTGTCTCCAAATTTGGAGTTAGAATCAAGCACAAAACACAGTCTCAACAAAAAAATATGACAATATGACTACAAAATCATGAGATGTAGGTAAGGTCAAAATTTGAATCTGAAGGTCTTAACCTTTTGGTATGACCTTGACCTTGAAAGTAGGAGCCTAAATTCAAGGCATTACAGTGGCTGTCATCCTGATGTACTGCATCTGAAGTATTATGAGAATGCTACTATAGTATCAAGAAATACAGGCAACTTTTAAATATGACTTTTAGCATCTAGCAGTGACCTTGACAGTATGAGTCCCTATCAAGAGCAGACAACTTGCTTTCATCAGGATGCAACATGAGTGTTCAATATAATGAGAATCAGCCCTTAGGATGAAGAGATAAAGGCATGATGGTTTGATCTTTTGCTGTGACTTTGAAATTGGAAAAAGTATCCTCAATCTAATGAAGCACATCTTCCTCTTCAAGATGTACAAGTGTGTAAAATATGAGAATTGGACCCTGGGATAAAGTGCAGATTTTCAGGTATGACCCTGACCTTCAAAATAGGAGCCATAATCAAGTGTAGTACACTTGTCATAATAGGAACATAAGATGAAGAGACAGAGGCAAGGTCAAGATTTCACCTTTGACCAGCTGTGACCTTGACCTTTGGAGTAGCCTGAATCAAGAGCAGCATACTTGCTTTCATAAAATGTACCAGCATGAAAAGTATTCGGTGGTTCATCAAAAGTACAAGCATGAAATTATGAGAAACGGACTGTGGGATCAAGAGACCAAGACAAGGTCAAACTTTGACCTCATGGTGTGACCTTGACTTTAAGATAAGGAGCCTGAATCATATCAGCTCACTGCTCTTATCAATATGAACAAAAATGCAAGATATTCTGAGAATTGGACCATAAGATCAAGATATATAGGCATGGTAAAAATTTGTCTTTTGGCTGAGACCTTAGTAGGAGCCTAAATAACATCCAGCACACTTGCTCTCATCACAATATATGAGTGTAAAAGTATTTTGGACAATCAACCATAGAATCAACATATATAGGCAAGGTAAACAAGAGGCCCATGAGGGCCTGAGACGCTCTACTAGTTATCAAGTTTTCCGTTAAAGAAATCTGATATTTAAGGAAGTTAATTGCTCTAGGAAGAATGCATAAGGATAAAAAAAAGGGCTTTATCCCCTTTATCATTTTAAGAAACAATCCTAAAGGCACCTTTTCCCATGTATCATGACGGATCCACTCCATTTCCAATAGAAAGTTACCTTATGACCCTACAATCATTCTGTGAATATTTCATCAGAATCTGACAATAATTGTGGACTTTATCACATAAACAGGATTGTTTTGAATGAAAATCAATAAGGCCCCTTTTCCTGTGTTTTCTGATGGATCAATTTCAATCCAAAAGGAACTTTCCTTACAACCCTTTAATTGTCCTGTGAAATTTAAAAGACAATTTGATAATGATTGTGATCTTCATCACATACACAAGAATGTTTTGAATGATAATCTGTAAGGCCCCTTTTCCTGTGTTTCGGATGCCACAATTATTCCATCCATCTTTGAAGAGAATCCAATAAAACTGTTGACTTTATTGTGTTAACAAAGATACTAAATTCAAGTTCTCATAAGGCCCCTTTTCCCGTGATATTTTACTGTTGGTTTTATCATTCTGTGAAAGTTAAAAGTGAATCCGATGAAATATTGGGAATTCATTATGTTTACTAGAATATTTAAAAAAAAAAATCATATGGCCCCTTTTTACATCATACTTGATGGATTGTACCCAGTTCTGAAAAGAACCATTTAAGTATTTGTACAATCATTCTTTGAAATTTTGAAGTGAATCCGGTGAAATCAAGGGACATCATTGTGTTAACCAGAATATTTAAGAGAGTTATTCATAAGGCCCCTTTTTATGTGACACTTGCCATAGTCAGATCCATTGTCAAAATCAACAAGATGAATGATGGTACAATCAATCTGTTTAATCTGTGGAATTTATTGTGTTAATGAGTTTATAGTGAAATCTTCAGAGGGCCCCTTTTCTCATGATACTTTACAGAACAAACCAAATTTCAAAAGGAACAATTCTAATGAAGGTACAATCATTCTTTAAAAGTTAAAGAGAATCAATGAAAACAGTGGACTGAATTGTGTCAAGAATTTTTGTAACAAAATTTTCATAAGGCCCCTTTTTCCGTGAAACTTAACAAATTTGATAGTTTGAAGAAAATGATAAAGACTGAGGACTTAATCGTAATAATGATGTTTTGTAATAAAATTTTCATAAGGTCCCTTTTCTTGTGTCACTTAACCAATCAGACCTAATTTACAAAGGAACAATCCAAATGATGGTACAATCATTCTATTAAAGTTTGAAGGGATTCTGATAAAGACTGAGGGCATTGTTGTGTTTATGAGGATTTGGTAATAATTTTTCATACAGCCCCTTTTCCTATGATACTAGACAGATCAGGCCCAATTTGGAAAGAAACAATCCTTATGATGGTACAAACATTCAGTGATAGTTTGAATAGAATCTGATGAAAACAGCAGACTTTATCTTGGTGTAAAATTTTTAAAATAAAATTTTCATAAGGCTCCTTTTCCTGTGATACTTGAAGGATAAGGTCTCATGTCAGCATCAACAATCGTGATTATTGTACAATGATTCTGTGAAGGTTTGAATTAAATCCAATGAAAGCTCTGGACTTGGTTACAAGGATTATAGATAAAATTCTCAAAAGGCCCCCTTTCCCATGATACTAGACAGGTCACGCCTAATTTGAAAAGAAAGAATCTTCATGATGGAATAATCATTCTGTGAAAGTTTTAACAGAATCTGATGAAAACTGTTGACTTCATTGTTGTACAAGGATTTTAAAATTAAATTTCACAATGCTCCTTTTCCTCTTATACTTCACGGATCAGGTCTAATGCAAACATCAGCAATCATTATTATTGTACAATTATTCTGTGAATGTTTGAAGAAAATCCGATGAAAGCTCTGGACTTGGTAACAAGGATTTATTAATGAAATTTTCATAAGGCCCCTTTTCCTGTGTTTCTTGACAGTTCAAACCCTGTTATGAAAAGAAAGATAGTTATGACCTTCCAATCCTTCTGTGAAAGTTTCAACAAAATCTGATCAAAGCTGTGGGCTTCATTGTGTTAACAGGGTTTTATTAATTGAATTTTCATATAGCCCCTTTTCCCATGTTACTTGATAGATCTGAACCAATTCCAAAGGGAACTCCTCTTACAAAAGTATAATTATTCTGTTTGAGTATAAAGACAACCCCATCTCATCTGTGGACTTACAAGCATTAATCAAGATTTTTTTAATTGAATTTTCCTAAGGCCCCTTTCTAAGATTTTTTAAATTGAATTCTCCTAAGGCCCCTTTCCTATGTTTCTCAATGGATCAGACCCAATTTGAAAGGAACAATCCTTATGATGGTACAATCATTCTGTGAAAGTTTGAAGAGAGTCCGATGAAAACTTTGAACTTTATTGCGTAAACGAGGATTTTTTAATTAAGTTTTAATTAGGTCCCTTTTCCTGTGTTTCTTGACGGATCTGACCCAATTTCGAAAGGAACGATCCTTATGATGGTATAATCATTCTGTGAAAGTTTGAAGGGAATCTGATGAAAACTGTGAACTCTATTGCGTAAACAAGGAAAAGTCTAACGGACGGACGGATGAACGTCGGACGGGAAAAAGCCATCGCTATAGCTCAGTGGCCTTCGGCCAGTAGAGCTAAAAAATGAGCTTTGACCTTCAGGTGTGACCTTAAAACTGGGGGCTTGAATATAGGGTGGCTGCCATCCAACTCCCAAATGTCTTAGTATTGTAAGAATCTAGCTATAGGATAAATTCAAGGTCAGAATTTGACTTTTGCCACCATGCTGCTACCTTGATCTACAGAATAGGAGTCTGAATCAAAAGCAGCAGCATTGCTCTCACTAAGATGTACAAGTGTGTGTAATATTGTAAGAATTGTACCTGAAGTTTTAGAGATTTTACAAAACATTTTTGCAATCAAAATTAGATATTTGTATCTCTGCTGAGTCTTTCCATGAAGTTTGTACCTTATCTATCCAATAACTTGTGAGAAAAAAAGCTGACAAGAAATGAAAAGGCCATAAATGCATGAATCATAACCATATAAGAATATGCAAATCTCTGCTAGATACAGAATCTTTCTGTGTAATTTGAACTGAATCCATCCAGATAAAAAAAACAAGGATACAAAAATAACCAAAAGGGCCATATCTCTGTGAAACTTGTATGAACCGTCATCAAAACAGAATATGCACATCTCTACATGATACCAAGCTTGAACCAAATGAATCCAGAAAATGAGAGAATAGCTGAATTTGATTTGAATGGGGTATATTGCCAATTTGAGCCACCTTTGAATTTTGTCAAGTTCAATTATTCTTGAGCTTTGTAAGTATCAACAAACCTAGGCAGAGCCTCTGGAATTGCAAGCCTAAAGACAATTTCAACTGAACTGCAGTCCGCTCTGGATAAGAACCAGTATCCTAAACTTTCAAGTGCATTTAAAGTTTAAGAATCCATTGCCTTTACTACTGAACCTTGTGGGGTCCCCATGTTGACTTCAAGAAGTGTTTGTTAGACAGGAATGCCCCTGCAACAGCCACTTTTATGAATGTGACCTTGATATTTGATCTTAAGTATGATAGACAACCTTGACCTGGGTGCCAACAGAAAGATCTTGCAAAAAGAAATAAACTTTCCATTTTAAAGTTTTTGGCATATTTAAGTTATTTTTATAAAATATGACATTGACATTCAAAGTTGACTCCTAAAACATCGTACAGAATAGACTTACAAGAAGGAACTAGAGCTTGTCTCAGGAGGAGACTTAATATCCCCCAACAGAGCCTTGTTTTTAAAAGTGTTTAATTTCAAGGGGAGATAGTGATCTGCCAGGGGGAGTTGATACCTTACAATGGAGTCTTGCAAAACTTTAATATGTGATTAATGAATGTATGAAATTTTGATACTTTTGAAGCAAACTCGTATTACTTAAATCAGCCTTGTTTATGAAAAAGGTGTCTAACGTCAAAGGGAAGATAATTCTACTGCCATGTTCAATGTTGTGGAAAAGTTTCGTAACTTCTGAAGCAAAACATTGTCAACACAAAACTACTGGAATGGGCCTTATTTATTAAAAATATTGTTTAGGTTCAAGGGGAGATTATTCTTCTACTAGCAGGAGTTTCGATATCTATAAAGTGTCTTGCATAATTTCAACACGTTATCAATGTATGTGTAAAAGTTTTATTACCTTTAAAGAAAAATTGATGGAGAAGTTCATGACACAAAATACTTGCATACGGCTTATTCATGAAAAGTGCCTAAGTTTGCAGGGGAGATAATTCTACTGGGGGAAAACCATGACCATAATAAAACATAAATATCTTACTAAAATCTGTCCAAAAGTTGCTTCGAAAATTATGAGACATAAGTAAACAGACAGATAACCTAACCAAGCAATAGATTAACTCCTATACACATTATCCCCCTTCCTTCAATGATAGAAGAAAAATTTAATGTTTCCAGACATAATATAATCAAAACAAGGTAATCTCTCCAAATCTGATGAGGCATGCCCTGCTATGTCCTGTTTATTTGAGAAACAAAATTTTATGAACAAGTTTTGTAAAGGGTTACCTAAAGAACATTCTTGTCAAGATTGGTCCAAACTGGCCCAGTAGTTTAGGAGAAGATTTCCAAAGAATTATTCAATAGTTTCTCTTAGTCTGATAAGCCTGGCCTTGTCCACATTTTTTTGCCAGTCAAAATTTCACATACAAGGTTTGAACAGGATCATACAAGGAACATTCATGTCAAGCTTTGTTTAAATTGGCCCAGTTGTTTAGGAGAACATTTTTACATAATTATTTAATGATTTCTGCAAGTCTGAAAAGGCCAGCCTGCCATGCTCACATTTTTCATAAATCAAAATTATTTGAAAGGGGTCAGCCAAAGAACATTCTTGCCAAGTTTCGTTGGTCCAAATTGGCCAAGTGGTTTAGGAGGAGAATATATTAATTTCTCTAAGTCTGATAAGCCTGGCCCTGCCAACATTTTTTTGCAATCAAATTTTCACAAACAAGTTTTGAAAAAGATCACCCAAGGAACATTCCTGCTAAGTTTGGTCTAAATTGGCCCAGTGGTTTAGGAGGAGGTGATTTTAAAGAATTATTTCATGATTTCGCCAAGTCTGATAAGCCTGGCCCTGCTACACTAACATTTTTTCATAAATCAAATTTCCATGAACAAGTTTTGAAAGGGGTCAACTAAAGAATAATCATCCCAATTTTTGTCCTTTTTGGCCGAGTGGTTTAGAAGATTTTTAAAGAATTATTGAATGATTTCCCGAAGTCTGATAAGCCTGGCCCTGCCACACCCACATATTTTTGAAAATCGAAATTTTGAAAAGGGTCACCCAGCTGAGTTTTGTTGATATTGGCCTTGTAGTTTAAGGGAGGAAGATGTTTAAAGAAAAGGTTGACAAAGAATAACAGACACTGAGAGATCCTTAATGCTCTGGTGAGCCGAAAACAGTATAATTCTATTCATACGCATTTGCTCTCGGGAGCATGCAAGTTCCTTTTCTCCAACTCACCCAAGGAGATATCAGGTTACAGTGAAAAAAGGGGTCGTGATTTGTTGACTGGCAACAAGTATAAACTCACATCAACCAAAATGGTCTAATAGAGACAGATCAAAGTTTATACTTTTTGTCAAATCCTTGTCTTGATTACAGACTAATCAGATGATTTCTGAACTAATAGATTGTTTCCACTTTTCACCCTAATTGAGTCAAGGGCCTATTTAGTGCAGTGTTCATCAGCTGATCAAGTACTGCAGCTTAATGCTTCCTGATAACACTGCCACTGTGTCAGAGTATCTGACATCAGATAATAACAAATCATACCTCTAAGAATTTTTTCCTCGTAACAGCGCATAAAATCCCATACTCTAACAGTCCCATCATCTGAACATGATGCAAATTTTGTATCAGTTGGACATAGACTGTATTGGTAAAAAAATATAACAGAGATAGCATTAAATTTCTGTAGTCTTTATTCTGAAAATAAATTTTCTATAGCATGTAAAGTTATTAACATAATAAATGCAATAGAAAAGAAGGGCATGAGACCTTTACTTAGTTAAATGTACAAATCAATTAGAAATTTTCATTTAATAGATAGGGCACAAGGCCTTTATTTCATTTAATAAATATTTTTTTAATATGGCATGAAACTATTATTTCAGTTAGGCCATTATGCCTTTATCTATAACTGAATAAATCATTTAAATAAATAATTCACATCTCCTTTATTTCAAATACACAGGGCATAAAGCCTTTATTTAATACATATCAAACATGAGGGCTTTTTTCTTTATAAAGATGTCAATTAACCCTCATTTCATTGTATGTAATAAAGCATCTTGAAACAAAGGGCATCTAACCATTATTTAGTTAAAAAGACGATTTAATCGCAATATTTTAACTTTGTATCATATCTGTTGATTTATTGAATGGGGTTTAACGCCACTTTTAACAGTATTTCAGTCATATCGCGGCGGCTGGAGCACCTAACAATGGATTCCTGGTATTTCTCACACCAGTACTACCACTACATTCCTTCCAAGCCTCCAGCTGCTATCCCACTTAGGTTTATGATTATCCACCCATTGGTGAGAGACAAATGTCGGAAAGAATATGTGCCGCCGCCGGGATTGAACCTATGACATCCCATTTTTGAAGATTAGGAGTCTGACGCGCTACCGACTGCGCTATGAGGATGGCCGTATCGTACTTGAACCAAGCTTTTTTTTTCTAAAATACATGGTTTGGACAACCTCATAAAATGCAAGAACACCGCTTGACACTGGACTGCAGGGGGCTGGATAGAGGATCAAAACCTAGGTCAAGAATGGGCATAAATCTAAAATATGCATTCAGAGTTACCTATCTTGATAAAACAGGTTTCTCTATTGATAATGAACATATAATTCAAGTTTCAAATAAATGTTAAAGAAATACTAGAGATATAACAGAATGCCAAAGGCTTTGTACAACATCGCAAACGACAACAACAACTCAGACAACAACGAGGCTATTGCAATTCGTCTGTTTTCCTGCAAAAACAGCCAAGCTATCAAGTCACAGGAATGAAGGGTCTCATTTTTTTCCATGCAAGATATAATTACATGACATCTATGGAGCAGATACCGTATTAGAATGTTATAAAACAAAAAATTTGAAATATGATAAGTTCAGATAAATTATTGTTGGTAGTAAAAATTTTAAATGAACAACGGCCTAGTATATTTCTGAAAGGAAACACTTTATGTCTGGTCAGACTATACAGTTCGACAAGGGTAGAGACTTTTTGTCCTTCCAAAATTGTCTAATAATATCATTTACATCAATTTTTTATGACAAGTTCACATTTAAGGAAGCCTTTACATGTATTTACCAATTCCAACACAATGATGCCTTTTGATGTCTCCAAGAGAAAATAAACACTGGAAAACATTGTTACATTTAATTTCTTCTTCATTACCCAAACTTTGCTCTATTCAAAAAGGGAAAGATTTTCTAAAATTCACTAACATCAAATTGTTGTCTTCATCTTCTTTTAGTTTGGACCAGTTTGAAGTTTTGTTGCTCGGTAACCAGTTAATTCTGACAAAAGCAGCAACATGTGCAAACATAAGCTGAGTTTTTAACGGCATAATGTACCCACTAGAACGGTTATCCAAGGACTATTTGTCAAGCCTGATATTGAGACTATTTGACCTTTATCATGCCAGTATTACAAATTTCCTTCCCTGAATTAGTATTAAAAGAGCATGGCAAGAACAAGTTGTGGGTCAATATTTGTTTTTGAAATTAATTTCATAGAAAACTCTGGCTGGAAAGATACAGTCAGGTGGTGCAGACTACAATTAGACTGCATGTATGCCAATCTAATTGAAACATGAAATCTATTTCCTTGATTGGCAAATTACAGTAGCTGTTGTAATAACTTCTACTTCACAACCTCTTGCACATGTAGCTATACTCTTCATATAACATGAGAATCCAGCATATGGATGGATTCTTTAACAGCTTTAAGCTGCTTTTTCCTGCGGAAGAAACACACAAGAGGTTGTTTTACTAGTATTTACCTTAGTCCGATTTTTTCGTGTATGAAATCATGGATTTTTTCTTTCCCCCAAAAAAACCTTTTATTTGCAAACACAGCATTTCTCTCTGGTTTTTCTTTTCAATATTTGAGTGAAAACAGATACAATGACAAAATTTCAAATATTACTTGATAAATAACTTAGATTGGAAGACACCAGACTTTAATTGACATCATACCGGTATCTAACATAGAAAGGATAAACAAGGACTGACAGTAGACAGCAATGCTAGACTATTCTAAGTGCTTGATAATTACACCAATTCATTGAAAGTAAAATTAATTAATACTTGTCTTGAGCCTTAATTATGAACCTTAACACATGTGTACAGCTTCAAAGCAAGAGATTTAATCTCATAGTTAAGAGATAACATGTTGTACAGATTTACATATAAAAAATTCAACTAGATTCCCAAGTTGAAAAGGGTCATAATTTTTTTCAGATTATTGTCAGAGTAATAAATCTTTAAATAAAGGGGCGACATTATGGTCAGAAAAGCATGAACAAAGTTTTCCAGTATTTGCATTAAAAGGAATCAAGATAGGAAACTTGTACCTAAATCTTTAGCCAAAGCATTACACCAACCCCTGGATGACAGGAATAGTGCCCCACTCCTATTTCTTTTCTTCTGATAGCCACGATAAAAGAAGTTCACAGGCAAAGAGTGGCAGATTTTTTCTTTCAAATTAAAATAGGTAATTTTATATGACTTCCTTTTACAACAGCATTAAAGACTTGAGAAAAAGGAGGCATATTCCTCTCTTGGATAAAAGAATTCATTCTTGCTGACCAATACCCTCATAATTCCATCTTTCTACTCCCTTCAAGACCTTATGGAAAATCAAGCACTCTTTCATTCTTCCAAATTTTTTTCTACCCAAAAAGACAAAAATCTTATCAATTTTAAATTGTCATCTACCATTAGACCAGGCTAAAATTAAGTATGGGGTAATCGGCTATTCATGCAAGAATGGATATAAATCATTATCTATTAATATTATCTTAGTTCAATCTACAGATTATTAGCCATGTCCACTGAGTTCTGACAGTACGTTCCACTTCCATTTTAGTGATGCTTTTTTGCAGAATTTATGGCTAGTAACAGTTAACCTAAATGTCTTTACCGTTTCCGGTTCAAACCCTGGTTTATACGTCCCTCTATTCTTATAAATGAGAAAACATTGTAGAAAAAGAAGAAATTGCTTGTAACAAGCAATTTCTTCTTTTTCTACAATATTTTCTACCCTACTGAATGGTTATTTTTCTAATAAAACACACTTTAAATTTTCATCTGCAAAACCTTTGAATTTGGACAGGTCTAAAATTTTGCAAAACAGTAAAGGGTTAATTACGGCTCAAATAAACCGTAGTTAAGACATTCAAGTCACCAAACAAAAAAAGAAAAGTTCACTAAAAATGTCGGCCAATGTAGGAGTTCAAAGTTCACTTCAGGTGTACATAAACGATTTGATTAGTTGATTGATTCTTTGATTGACAGCTGCAATTTGTCAATTGCTACAAAGGTTTTATTAGACGTCATTATTAACATCTTCATCACATGTAGGAATGGTGAAGGGGTTAAAAAAAATACAAAATCCGATTTGTGTTGGAAACAGCTATGGCCTTTATGGCTTTTTAACATTTATTCAAATATATGTGTCTTTATTTCAAGAAAATATCTCAGTTCTTCATTATAGTATTTGGCCTTTATGGCTTTATAATCTTTATTTGCAGCAAACTATATATTCAAATAACCATTAACAAAGAAAATAAGTCTATACTAAAATAATATAAGAACTTATTCAAATGTATACAATGAAGATCTTTGTATTTTATTTTTCCACAATCTTCATTGCACACAATAAAAGGACAAGAGGCCTTTATGGCTTGATTTTAACATCTATAACCTGACAAGAGCCAAAATTAAAGCAGTAAGTGATAAAATAGCACCAAGCTGCATTAAGTTTTACTATTCAAAGAAGAATTATCCTTCAATTCAGTTGAAAAATACCATTTTAGTTGATTTTTCTAATAATTTGTAGTGAATGAATGATGCAAGTCGTCTTTAAGAAATAAATCATGATCAACAAATTGTAAATATTTAGGACTTAATGAGGCTTGAGTGAATTTTATCACACACTAACTATCGAAACAGAACTCTTCAATAAAAAACATTGGTTCTAGGCCACTTTATAGCCAAAGTGTGCAAATGAACCGTATGATATAATATGGACGAATGCATATTCTTTGTCAAATAGAAAAGATTCTGTAGAAATTTGAATGTGAAAAACATCCATGTAGGTATGAAATGAATTCATGGAATGCGTAATACTGATCAACAAACCAATCAAAAGAATGAAGAGTTCTGCAATACAAACATGAGCACTGCCAAGTGGAGTGGTTACATAAACCTTACTGCCGTGGCCAGTCTTCCCACTAGGGGGCACTGTATCCCACCTGATCCCTCGAATAGCTTCTTTATGTCCCTGGTACATCTTCACATTGTTCATGTTGGACTGCCAGTACTTGATAAACCCTGCATGATCCGCTGTTATCATCCACTGATCATTGTGGCTCCAGACCATGGCTCTAACTGATGTCTCATGGGCCTGTAATATAAAATGAAAATTCTTAACCCATTATCAGATGACTCAATTTTAGACTGGTCCAAGTTCAACGATGTAGTAGTAGGCAATTTCAAGTTGATATAATTTTAATTTAATTTTCTTTTGTGTTTTGAGGTAGAAACATTGTGGATAATGAAGAAATGGCTTGTAACAAGCAATTTCTTCATTTTCCACAATGTTTTCTGGAGCTATTTTTCTTCGGGGCGACAAGAAGTGTCATTATGAGGGAATGGGTTGAGTACTCAAAACACAAAATCCAGTAACATTTTGAAGTATGCATTTTCTTCCATTCCTGTTTCAATTCATTTCTACTTGACAAAATATTAGACAAGCTCATATTGAAAGAAGACACAGAAATCTTTTCAAAGCGTATGTAATATCAAAAAGAAGTGACAAATATTTGGAAAACAATGTGAGGGAAGGAGTAATTGCTTGATACAAGCAATTTCTACAATTCTCACAATAGGGGTTCATTCTCTTGCACTGAGGTTCATTCCCAATTCACCTCTGTGATGGGCTCAGTAAATAGTCTAGCAATATGTCATCATGTCACATGACATATACCGTAATGGACTTCAATTTAACCCATTCCAACACAGCGAAATTTTAGACTGGTCCAAATTGAAAGAAGCTGCAGACGACAATTTCAAGTTGATGGAATTTTTAATTTTTTCGTTTTTTTGGATAGAAAACATTGTGGATAATGAAGAAATTGCTTGAAACAAGCAATTTCTTCATTTTCCACAATGTTTTCCAAAGTTTTTTTCTTGAGGGGTGTAAAAAGGAGGGATTGAGTTGGAATGGGTTAAAACCTACAGCCTAAATATGAGATTTCTTTTCTGTTAGAATATGAAACGTTTTTTTTAAATAAAAGTAGCTTGGCAGTTTAACCCATTACCACATGACAAAATTTTAGATTGGTCCAAATTGAAAAAAAGTTGCAGACGACAATTCAAAGTTTATGAAAATTTGGATAGAAAACATTGTGGATAATGAACAAGCAATTTCCTCATTTTACACAATATTTTATTATAGCATCATCGAGTGGGAATGGGTTAAAGGTAAATCATTAAGTTTTAATACTCTTATAATGCATCTTGAACCATAATTAGAACAGAGCTGAATCTAGGCTTTCACAAGTATGGGCCAATATGTGTCAGGGTTTAGCCACAATCAAACACCAATGATTTGTCACAAAATTTACTTAGAATGAAAGACATGAAACATACTTACTTTAGAGCCTTATTAACATATTTGTTTGTTTGAATGGGGTTTTACGCCGCTTTCAACAATCTTTCAGTTATATCACGGCGGCTGGAGCACTTAACAATGGAATCGTGGTATTTCTCACACCAGTACTACCATTACATCCTTTCCTAGCCTCCAGCTGCTATCCCACATAGGTCTAAGATTATCGACCCATTGGTGAGAGACAAATAGTCCGAATGGATGAGTGCCGCCGTCGGGGATCGAACCCGGGACCTCTAGATTGACAGTCTGATGCGCTACCATCTGCGCTATGACGGCGGCTCTTATTAACATATCTATTCGGGGTACTATGGTAATTGTTACATGAGCCCGATATAAATATTTTTTTCTTCTGCTCACCACACAAGGTACATATTATTCCTTTGTCAGTTTTTCTTAGCCATGGATAATACTGAAACTGTGTCCTTTATAATGTGTGTTCAAACTTTTTTTTAGTTGCTGGTTCTATTTTGTCCCCAGAATTCCTAGTTTCCAAGTTTTGAGATTGTAAGTTTACTGCATGTCTTTTTTGTTTGTTTGTGGTTTTTTAAAAACTGAAAGAGACTCAGCTGCTTCACCATTTTTTGAAATCCATGTCAATTGTGGGATTTAGTTCATTTAAGAGATGAAGAGAATATTTTTTGTTTTCATGGAGGTATGAACCGAAAAAACTAATCACACTGTATGAATACGGTTCACACCTCCATGAAAACAAAAAATATTCTCTTCATTTCTTTTAATTTAATAGCGGAAAAAGCAAAAAACCTACACCTTTTGATACCTTTTTGTATGGGACTATTTTGTGCGGAAGTATACAAAATAGCTGAGTGTTCAAAATTTTGTTCATGGAGTTATGAATACCTTTTTTCGGCCAATCAGAACGCCCGATTTTGATAGACGAAACTATATATTAAATTATTTATAGGTATTTATGTGTATTGAGCCATCATAAAGATTCTATAGAAAGATAACTGCTCTATCTCAGATGAAGTATTGATTATTTTTTCAGGGTAGATATAAAGGTTTACTAGATAAGATTACAGTACACAGTAGGGTTCTCTCAGCAACCATTTATGAATTTATGTTGTTCGCACTGCTGATTTAATAATGCGCCAAACTATGAATATTTGCGCGACCTGTGCCGCACAGCTTGCCGATTTTAGCTCCCTAAAATGAATTATCCCGCGACCTAGATTCAGCTCTGTAATTATGTCAATAACGCTTTATTTCTTTTCCAAACAAGAGAAAAGTAAAATATTTTCATTCCTTGGTTTCACAAGAATCTTGTCATTTAGCACATCACAGAGATGTCTGGTGTAAGTAACACTGCTTGCAGATTGTTAGGGGTTAACCCATTACGAGACGGCAAAATTTTAGTCTGATCCTTATTGAAAGGACATGTAAACAACAATTTAAAGTTTATGAAATTTTAGATCTTTAAACTTTTAGATAGAAAACATTGGATAAAGTGAAGAAATTAGTGGTTACAAGCAATTACTTCATTTTATACAATTTTCTTGAGGGGCGTCCAAATGCGTCAAAGTGGGGTTAGGGGTTAACTACAGTAAAATCTTTGACAAAAATCACAGACATAGTTTGGAGAAACAAGAGGACCAAGATGGTCCTAAATCGCTCCCCTGAGTATGATGGTTCATGGCTTTATGATCTAAACAAAATAGCAAAGCCCTCTGTCTAATTATTTGGAGAAGATGTTTAAGGATTTCTCTTTTAATCCTAGGTATATTGATGATCCCACCATATAGCACTAATTTCCTGAATATGGTAATGCTTTGAAGTATAGACATCAATACATACCAAGTATAAAAGCTGTAAGCTAATGGTTTAGGAGAAGAAGGTTTTCAAAGATATCATTATTTATTTTTAACTAAAATTAGGGATTGCACAAAAAAGGGCTAATTTTTTAAAGTATTTTGGTAGACGGTCAATATATGATGATATGTACCAAATATCAAAGTTCTAGGCCTATTTGTTTGGAAGAAGGTTTTTTAAGATTTCCTTCTTTTATTCTATGTAAAATCAGGGATTGCCAAGAAGAGGGCTAATTTTCAGAATACGGTAATTCTTTGAAGTATTTTGGTAGAGGGTCAATAGATGATAATTTATACCAAATATCAAAGCTCTAGGCCTTATGGTTTGGGAGAAGAAGATTTTAAAAGATTTCCTTCTTAATTTCTATGTAAAAACAGGGATCACAAAGAAAAGGGCTAATTTTCAGAATACAGTAATTCTTTGAAGTATTTAGTTAGAGGGTCAATAGATGATGATTTGTACCAAATATCAAAGCTGTAGTTCTACCGCTTGGGGGAGAAGATTTTTTAAGATTTTTCACTCCGTTGCCATGGCAACCAGAGTTCTTCATGAATTTCAATTCTTTGAAGTATTTTGAAAGAGCATGACCTAAGGATCATTTCTGTGAAGTTTTGTTGAAATTCCATGGTTAGTTTAGGAGGAGATTTTTTTGTAATTGTGAATGGAAGGACGGACAGACGGACGATGACCAATCACAATAGCTCCCCAGACCACTTCGTGCTCAGAAGAGCTAAAAACAAGCAGTTCATTATAATCAGTGAAACCTGTACATGTTCCACCTGTATGAAAATCCAGTCTATAAGGCAGTTCCAACAATATACTGATTTTCTGCACTTGTCCAAGATTAATTAAAGGTTTAACTTATCTGGAATCAAAATGATCTTGTCTGCATAAAAGTGAATACATACATTTTGACAAAACATTGTTAATAAAGAAAATGCTGCACTACAGCATTTTCATCAATAACAATTTTTTACCTTTCATTTAAAACATTATCACGATAAATCTTAGAGATAATTTTGTACCAATCCAAGATTTGCCCTGGTATTTACTTGTCCCAGAGCAAGTGACCTTGAGAAATGTACTTGTCGACAAGTAGCAAAGCCTGTCAAACGTGTCCATCATAGGGATTCCACACCCTGACGGAACTTGTTCATGAAGTACTGTTTTTGTGCTGCCTAGACAGTCAGACATATCATGAAGAATACTCTCAAGACTATGTAAAACAGCTTTGAATGATCCAAGTCTATCCTTGTAGACTTGTGGTGCACGTTTTCTGTCCAACATGTCATATACAGGCTCAATTGTTAGAATTTCCTTTTGAAGGCATGATAGGATACTGATACTTCTGCCAACACTCTATCAGCTAGAAATATGTGTTGCTTTTACTAGGATTGCTCCTTCTATAATCCATTAATTCATCAGCTGCTCATCTCATTTCCCATAATTAAACCATTTTTCTTTTTAAAACTCAATGGGTCAATAGTGGGTTGCAGAGTGGGTCTACATTTCCATCTCTCGAAAAAACCCTATGTTGGTGGTACTCTATGTTGACAAGGCAATATATGCAAGAAATGCTAAAGAATTTCATGGAAAATCCGAATATCTCCCTGTATCCAAAGCTCTGATCTCTTTACCCACCACTAAATGACAAACTTTTAGACTTGTCCTAATAAAAGAAGTTGTACGCAAACAATTCAAGCAGGTTTCCCCATGTTTTCTGTGGCTATTTTTCTGAAGCATGTGAAAATGAAGGATTTTAAAGGCAATGGGTTAGGCCCATGGCCCTGTGTTTTTCTACATATAAATGCACAGCCCTAGTGATACATTGTTTTCCATCAACTCTATCCGGCTTCTTGCTCGCCCTTCTCCAGACATGCTCAATTTCAATGTATAACCTTGAGCTTGACCTTAGAGATACCTGAAATTTGTTTCAAATAGCAGATCTACTCGATAGAGAGCAATTGTACAAGTTATTTTGAAATCCATCCATACTTTCAGGAGCTATGCTCTAGACATAATTAATTTTAACATTTGACCTTGATCTGTGACATTGACCTTAGAGCTGTCTGAATATTTCTTTCAAATTCATAAAGGATTTGCGCCCTCGATGGAGATCAAACCCTTGAAACCCCATAATTACGAATGGGAGTCTGATTCACTACCAACTGTGCTATGACAATGCCATAATGGAAAACAATTGTGACAAGTGATATTGAAATCCATCCCTATTTGAAGGAGCTATGCCCTGGACAAGCATGATTTCAATGTTTGACCTTGAACTGTGACCTTGACCTTATAGCTATCCAAAAACCATTGATAATGTGTTCATGCAATATCATGAGTCATTCACTAGTTTAGTTTCATCCAATTTGGCCCAAAGGCTGTGGAGAAATCAAAGCTGATGGACAGACAAAAAGGCTATATGCTTGCACTTTTGGGAGCATAAAATAAAATTAGAAATACCAGTCTTGATAGTATTTGATGCTCTATTGATAAGTGCGAAGACATGCCAAGTTGCATTATTTGCCTTCACCATTTACATAACACTATCACTCTTTAGATGCACTTCAATGAGGTCGAGCCCTGGCATCTATTAAATTGCTCAATGTCCTGTGCTCTTGATACTGGGGTCACAAGTTTTAACCCCAGCTCATCCAAAATTCCTTCCAAGTTTTTGACAAAAGTCTCTCACCAAGAACATGTTAACATGTTATTTATAACATGTTATAACAAGCAATTTTTCCATTTACCACTATGTTTTCTAAAGCTCTTAACTGGTGTAGCAGTAATCAGTTTATTGTGAGATCACTAAAACATTGGAATTTTCAACATCATAAAAGTCAATTAAATGTCAATTAAAGTAATGTTATTTCGACAGGTTTTCCCGGATAACGGACTCAAAAGTCAAATTTTTGTATTTGTCATTTGAAGCTATATGTTTCGACAATTGCAGGCTCAATATACTTACTTGTAGAATTGTTTCAAAACTAAAAGTTAAACCATTCCACAGGGTAAACTCCCCACTTGAGGCTCCAGTTACCAATCTTCTCCCTTCTGGGGTCCACTATTGTTGGAAAAAAAAATAGAGAGAGCACATGACACTTTTTTAAAACATTCATTTTCTACGAGAATTATTTACTTCAAGAATGCATTTACCTATAATGACACAATTATACTTCCTGACATCCTGAAGGAATAGGATCATGGAATCTTTGTTGAAAAAAGATATTGCTTGTAACAGGCAATTTTTTCCTTTTCTCACAATGTTTTGTACTGTATTTGGTATTTAATTTCCCATTTAGTGCAACTTTAAATGTTGTCTGTAACATCTTTTAAGTTCGAATAAACTTAAATTTTGTTCTCTGGTTAATGGTTGTATGATAATGAGGTAATTCAGTATGTTGTACTATTACCAGTAACATGCCAGGGTTATATTTTGTAACAATTGTGAGAAAACAATAGAATTCATCACTAGTGATTTCAAACAATTGAAATGGTTCAGAAACTCTGGTAGATAAATGATTTAATGTTAGAATGATCCATCAATTTTCATTTAGAAAGGGGGGGGGGACATTATCCCCTTAATTCCCAAAGCCTTGGCAGATCACTTCGAGAAAAAAGTTTAGTATGGACACTCTTGAGTCTTCAGTCCAGTTAACATTTTAATGGCCTGCAGATAGGCAACGCTGTACTTACCACTACAGGAAAGAGACCTTCAAGGATCAGAAAAGGTTACCATGAGTATGCTAGGTTAGCTTAACACTTGTTCTGCTGAATATTTATCCTTTCTGTACAAAATTTTAATTTTTTGTCAAATTTAGATCTATTTTGAGTTTAAATAGTTCCTCAAAACTAGAACTACAAGCAGATAGTGTGGACTAAGATCAGACTGCATCCATGCAGGCTGTTCTTAGTCTATACACCTACCGCAGCTATGATCAAAACAAGAATATTTCGGGATCAGTATGACAATGGTTGAAATTGACCATAAAAAATAATCAAACAAAATCTCACAGCTAAACAAAAGATAGGACATCTGAACTTGTTTGTTGACTGTCTCATAAACTTGGTAGTCAAACAGTTCATGGGCTTCTGTTTATAATGGGAAGGAGGCACCATCTGAAATAAGGAACAGAAAATTTATAGAAGACAAGTGTCCACAAACACCCATTACCAGACAACAAAATTTTAGACTAGATTCAGTTTGAAAGAAATTGCAGAAAACATTTTCGAAATATGTTGACATGAAAAAATACCAAAAGGATTGGAAAACATTGAACAAGAGCACTGCCTACGGGTGCCTACGCTCCGCTGTTGGGTGCTGGATAGTGGACAAAATGCATCTTGAGTTATCCCCCTTGATAGTATAGGTTGCTCTTTTGATAGTTAACAAGTGTGCCAAATTTCAAGTGAATGCCTTTAGTAGCACCAGAGATATTGCGAAATGTCAAAGTTTTCGCATGACAATGACAACACTAAGGCTATTGCAATACCTAGTGTTTCTCTGAAAACAGCAGAGCTAAAAACAAGATGTGTTTGTGAAACACAATACCCCCGCCGTACATGAGTTGTTTTTTTGGCATTTGACCTTGGTATGTGACTTTGACCTTATCACATGACCTTGACATGAGGAGATGCCTTTTATGGAGATGTATCATCAGGCAAAATATGAGCATTGTATCTTGAATAGGTTGGTAGTAATTGGCGATGTTAAGTTTTTTGGTTAAGTTTTGCAGAGACAGACAGACGGACTCAATGATAGATAGAAAACAATATGCCCCCAATCTTTCAATGCGGGCGCATAAAAAGAAATTGCTGGTAACAAAGTAACAAGTAATATCTCCTTTTCTTTTATATTTGCTACATAGAGGATCAAGTACTAATTGGTTAAACCCATGTCTGTATATTTTTATTTCTATAGATAGGTAGGTAAGTCAAATATTAAATATTAACCCCTTACCAGATGACAACAAACAACATTTTGACGTTGATTGAATTTAGCAAAAGATTTTCTATTTGGGCAGAAAACATTGTGAACAACCAAAAAATTGCTTATAACGAGCAACATTTGCAGAGACAAAAGCATTTCAGAGGAGGTACAACAATAGGACATCTGAGACATTAGTCCAAGGCAAGCTAAAGATCCCGCTGAGGCTATGAACAGGCCTCCTAGCAGACCAAAACAAAAATAAAGGTTTTTCTAAAGGCTCCCACCAATGAAAATAAAGGCCTTTTAGTATAAAATAGAGAAAATAAAGAGTAAACAAGAGCACTGCCCACGGTGCAGGTGCTGGATAATGCAAAAATTCTAAGTAAAAAAAGGGGCATAAGTCTTACAAAAATGCTTTTAGAGTTATCCCCCTTGATACTCTAGATAGCTCTTGTGATGGTCAATACACATGCCAACTTTCATGAGGATATCTTCAATAACAACAGATATGACCAAGGTTAAAGTTTGTTGAGCAACCGCCAAGGCCAATGTGATCACAATATCTCGGGTTTTCTCCGAAAACAGCCAAGCTAACAATACCTCGGGTTTTCTCCAAAAACAGCCGAGCTAATATATATGCTATCTTCATCAAAATTCTCATTTCTTTATTAAACTCACAGTCATTTTTAGATGTTATATACTGTTTAAATAGTGCAATATAATACATCCCTTATTTAATGTGTATAACTATATGTGCACTTACATCTAACTGATAGAGTGAATCAGGCTGTACAACTCTTGAATCTCTATGGTCTCTTTGCCAGGTACGATTCTGAAATATACAGTACATCTTGTCCAGACCATATACCCTATCGTAGTGAGGATTTAAAAGAAATCTCCATCATGGGTAGATATGCAGTTTACTGAAGTTAACCCTTGTCATGCTGAACCCTAAATATTCCGGTTTTGGCAGGAGGAATAGACAAAGATCAGCCCGCATGTATTAGTTTACACCACCTACTTCTTCCTTTTAAAGCTAGAGCAGTTTGTAGGATAAAAATTTTCAAACGAATTGTTTGTCTGCAATTGTTTTTCTAGTAATTTTGGCCCTTTGATTTTAATGTAATTCTGTAGAGAATTTATGTAATTCAGCATGACAAAGGTTAAGCTAAAGAGGGTCTTGTATTAGTCAATGTAGAGATTTCTTATTTGTAAGTCTCAGACTAGCAAAACCTGTGTCTGTTAAAACTTTTCATAAAGGAGATATGGGTCGGACAAAACTCTGACCTTTGGGTGTTTCTTCAAATCTACCTGAATAAATTGTGGGATTGACAATACCAGGGTTTGATTTGATTGTTTGAATGGGCTTTTACACCGCTTTCAACAATCTTTCAGTTATATAGGCGGCTGGAGCACCAAACAATGGATTCCTTGTATTTCTCACACCCGTACCACCGTTACATCCTTTCCTAGCCTCCAGCTGCTGTCCCACACAGATCTATGATTATCGACCCATTGGTGGGAGACAAATAGTCGGAAAGGATGAGTGCTGTCGTTTGGGATCTAACACGGGACCTCTAGATTGACAGTCCGAAGCGCTACCAAGTGCGCTATGACGGCGGCACCAGGGTTTGAAATTTCTAAAAATTAAACTTATCCGGAACAATGAGAATATATATAGTCTTACATTAGTTTCTGTTTTCAAATCTTTCACATTCCAGTTATCCTGCATATATTCAGAAAGAAGGGGGGAAAAAATCCGCAGGACTAGCGCAAAAGTAGAATTTTAAAGCCCTGACACCATTTGAGGAAAATTCTAGTGTGAAAGTATTTTCAAAAGATTTAATGAGAGTACCAAGATCACTCCTTAGATATTAATCTAACAGAGAAACAATGACAAATAACTTCAAAGTAGGTCTTATTTGTGAAGAAAAAAGCATCACATTAGGCTTATAAACAAGTCGCTTGGTTTCATAACTTCGCCTGTGTTAATGATCAAAGCGAGTGGAAGTCATCTTCAAAATACCGGGAGTTGCCTTGTTATGATAGGCAATAATCGTATTTTGCCTAGAGGCTAACAAATCAGGGGACTGTAAATCAACTATACAGCTACTGATCAGACGCCCTTTGACGATAAATCAAGCATGAATCGATAGACAACAAACTTGCTTTATTTGCACCTCGGCTGATTGGATGGTTACAAGCCCTTGTAAACTATCGGAATTATAGGAACTTTTTCATATCAAACCCTTTCCTTTAATTCAATTATTTCAGTGTCACATTATGTTAATCTTATCAATATAAAAGATTTGTTGCATACTATTAAGAAGCAAGAATAATGGCATATTTTATTACGAACGTCATGTCATTTACCGTATTTCAAAATTCATTGATAGAAAAAATAAAATCTAGGTGATAAAAACTGATTTCCCGTAAAACTTAAACAGAGAAAAAATAATTTTCAATGAAATCCTTGGGCTCTAATTATCTACTTTGATTTAACAAATATAGAAAAACTAAGACAAATATTATAAGACTTCTACGATCTTTTCAAAATTAACTTTGTTAGGATTTTATCATCATCTTGTTTTGGTAATTAATCCATTCAATGACATGTAATCCAAAACACTAGAATAAATGGTCCAGTGTTAAAATAGTTTCAAATTAAAACTTTCTCTACACAGTCTATGATTATGTACTCAGCTATTATTTTTACCCTTTACTAACAATGACTGCAACTCAGCCAAATTGAACGCCTTTTGAATCTTTTATTTTACAATCTTTTTATCCATTTATGGGCACATACAGTTGAAGTTGACAGACTTTAACCCATTACAACACAATCCCGCTTTTTGATACCTTGAAGATTTTAAATGTTCAAATGGAAAACATGTGAAAAAAGAGGAAGTGCGTGTAGCAAACAATTTCTCCTCTTTTTTATATTTTTTTAAATTTTATCTGGTACTTATTTTCAGTTTTGAGCATACGTTGATTTTAAATTTGATATACAACTTTTTTTCAATTTGGACCAGTCTGGAAATTTTGTCTTCTGGTGATGAATTAAATAAAATAGTAGAAATAATAATGTTTACTTATTTTCTGCTTCAAATTAAACCCTGATCATTGTTGTTAATTCAGACCACCAATACTCTCTTTTCAAATTATTGATTATCTTATTTTTTTATAATTGAGATTATAATACAATCTATATATCAAAAATTCAAGAAAATAATTTCAGAATCAGATTCCTATATTCTCAAACAAGAAGAAGGAAGACAAAAATATTTGTTCACAAGAAAATAATTTCAGAATCAGATTCCTATATTCTCGAACCGAAAGAAAGAAGACAAAAATATTTTTCACAAGAATAATATCTCTGTAATAAGGACTGAAAGAAATGATTAGGAAATACTTTAATATTTACTGCACACTATATAAAACAAAACATGCAGTAACTTGGTTGTAAAGCTGTTTTTATTTTCCTATAGAAGTAAGGAATACGCACAAAACTTTGCTATTTATCGTGTTCCACTTCTCCTGAAAGTCTCACCCACTCTTCCCTATTTTGAAAAACTTCTCCCAATTCTCAGACTAGGGAGAAGTGACTTCTCCCCATATTCTGCAAGTCTGCAGAGCCCTGCATAAAGGCCCCTTTTACTGTTTTCCGACGGAACTTAACCCATTCCCACATGATAAACATTTAGACCAGTCCAAATTCAAAAAAGTTGCAGACGACAAATTAAAGTTTATTAAATCTTTAGAATCTTTGTCTTTTGGAGTGGAAAACACTGTGGATAATGAAAAATTGCTTGTAACAAGCAATTTCTTCCTTTTCCAAAGCTTTCATATTTGGGGGCATTTTAATGCCGCACTGTGTGGGAATGGATTAAAGCCCTATCTACCCGAGAAAGAAAAAAATTGTTGAAATAATCTATTGCTTATTTGGTCACTAAAGCAAACAATGGATTCTTAAATTGATGTGTAAAAGCAGGGTATGAGTGATGTTCTCTAGAAAGAGTATTTTGTGTTTTCCTTGTAGATTTCATTTTGTGATTGCTTACATTTTGAAATCCAGATGAATGCACCCAATTCTTCACCGGAAATATTCGCTTATCTACAGCATGGATTGTTGTATGCACAGGTGCAGATGACTATACTTTACGGACGATTTCGTTAATCTTCGTGACCTAGCTATTTGTTTGAATGACTGGCAAAAGTGAAAACATCATCACTGACGTCATAATTTGATGTAAACAAACTGAAAATTATGGTGGGTCACAATTTAAAATATCGACACTTGTATCATGAATAGTAGGCATAGTGGTTAGAATTATTTTGATCTTGTAATTTCAATTGTCATGTTTATTTATGATTTTGGGCCTGGAGTATGATTTTCTTATCGATTTTGTAGTGTGTTTTGAGGGAAGATATGGCTTTAACATTTGTATAAAGTCATCTGAGCAAAATAAAGGTCCCTAGAATTAAGACAAGAAATAGTCATTTGCGCTCCTTTTCTTATGTTTGTCAATAGAGACTTCTTATTTTGAATATGTTTCACCCTTATGTTCTTACCGCCATTCAGGCTAAATTTCACCAAGAATAAATAAAAGTGTGACCCAATATTTAGATTATTGACCTCCGATTGACACATGACCAGCATTTGAGGATCAGAATACTCCAAATGGGCAAGTTGTGGTCAGGTAAGCTTAACTTCCAATAACTCTATTATCCTACAGTACACCTATGGTACACCATAGTTACACAACTTAACACATTATGGATCAATCACTATATTTCTTCTTTTTCGGTGTTTTCTACCCTGTATGACTTTATCTGTGATTTTACACTCTGTTTGAAATATCCTCTGCCTTTTGTCAATTTGGACCAGTACAACATATTGTTGTCTGGCAATTGGCTAACCCATTTACAAACGATGATTTCATAAACCTGTCAAAATTCAAGGAAGTTGCAGACTTTTTAGTTAATGAAATTCTAAAAATCTTTGTCTATTTGTGTTGAAAATATGGTGGGTAATAAAGAAACTGCTTGCAAAACTTTTTTTCTTGGATTGGGGATGTCTTAAGGTGGGATTGGGTTAATCAAACAATGATTACCTCTAAATATTTGACAACTGATGTATTATAGTCCACAGTTTTTCTGATCACAGCTTTTCTCATTCGCTTTCCATCAAAGTGTATATTAGCGAGGTCTGTCCCACTCATCTGTATTGTGTTGCTGGTGCCTGCACCACTGACCGAGGGACTCGTTGTAACCTGGCTATCTGGGAATGCAGCTGTAGTCTGGGGTTCTGCTATACTTGCACCAGACATAGGGACATTTTGTACAGGGGGCTGGAATCTAGGTCTTGGAAAATTTGGCATCTATTGAAAAGAATTTGAATAGTGAATTCAAGATATGTTGTCATGCAACAAGACTTTCTCTGATTGATTGGGGTTTTTCCACTTTTAACAGTATTTCTGCGATTGAAGCACCTAACATTGGATTCCTGGTATTTCCCACACTAATACTAACCACTACATCCTTTCAAATAAGGTTTACAAATATCTACTCATCAGTGGGAGACAAATGTCTAAAGATATTCGCAGTGGCAAAGGATCAAACCTGGGACCCCATGATTAGGAGTCCTGTGTGCTACCACTGTGCAATGGCCGCGGTAAGACTTTCTCTGAAATATGAAAAGTATCAGCCCGCTTCAGACTACAAACTGCCATTTGAAAACTGATGAAACCTTTTCAGGGCTTGTGCTAATGTCTGAAATTGGGTCAGAGCAGTTGTTGACTTCTTGACCATAAAATTCTAGGAGTAAAAGCTGATTTTGAAATGGTCGATACTACGCAAATAATGAGTAGAAAACTTCAAGGCTCAAGTGCCAATACATCTTTTCTTGTTACTTTGCTAAATCTCAGATGTTTCTTAAATGTTTTAACGGTACATACCGGTAAACTACAATATTGAAAATATATGGGATCAAAATATCTTGTTTTGACAAATAGAAATTTTCCCTATGGAGTCTTTTTGACCCCCTTTAGAGAAATTTCTGTGGGTCAAAACTGGATATTTTCAGATTTTTGGGCATCAAAACTCTGGTTTATGACTCAAAAACCAGCCCTGCTTTTATAAGTGATTATTCTAGGCAGGGGGATTGCCCCGATTTTTTCAAAGATTCCCCCACATTTAAAACATTAAAGGGTGACTTTATTTCTATAAACAAAGAACATGAAATACCAACATTTCTTAATTGTATAGATTTTGCGCTGAAATCCCCCATATTTTTGAAATCCTAGAACAAACACTGTTTTATTGGGGACAAGATTCTTGAAAGCAGGATGAGGATCAACCTTACTTTCAAACAATTCTAGCCCATTTTTGAAACTAAACTGAAATTGAATGAATCCCAAAGTTTTTTTTATATTTTTTTTTCTTCTGATAATCATGATTTTCAAAATGTTCTATTTTATATACCTATATGGACAATAGTCCTATCCGTAAATGCCGTTTTTAAATCCAATTATTTTCTTAAAGAAACAAGATAAAGACGACAAAGGATCATTCCTGCGAAATAAGGTTGAAATCTTTCCACATGTTTTTGAGAAGATTTTCAGAATTATCACCATATATCGAAATTATCATCTGATCAAATTCTTTTAACCCATTTCCTCACAGTGATCAATGCCTTTGGACGCCCCTCAAGAAAAACAATAAGGAAAACATTGTGTAAAATGCAGAAATTGCTTATAACAAGCAATTTCTTCATTTTACTCAGTATTTCCTACCCAGAAAGTTGAAAATATTCAAAATTTCATTGACTTTATATTGTCGTCTGCATCTCCTTTCAATTTGGATTGGATTGGTCTAAAATTAATTTGGCCCCAACTTTCCTCCATTTGGCCCAAACTTTTTCAATTTGGCAAAAGTGATGGCGACAACTTTTTTCAAGTAAGAGCTAACCCTGACAAGGCCATAACAAAAGCTTTCAGTCAGGAGATGCAAGACATGTCAGGTAAACAAAATGAAAGTTAAACTTAACTGTACCTGATTTGTTATTGTATGGTATGATGTCACTTTCAACAGTATTTATTATCTCATGATCTTACCTGCATTCTTGGCATCTGAAAGAAGCCTGGAGGAGGCATATTGGGTACTGCAACACCACCATCCATCTTTAAACTGTACTGTTACTTCAAGTACTGGAAACAAAAGAACAGTAACTTCATTCAGGGTTGGAACTAGTTTTGCTTTGAAGCGATGAGATGGTAGAGGGTGTGTCCCTCTCCCATTTGGGGGGGGGGGGATGGGGGCCTCTCAAGAAAATTTTAAATTCATAGAGCTAAAAGATGGGCTGTGAATGGGGTTTTACGCCGCTTTCAACAATCTTTCAGTAATATCACGGCAGCTGGAGCACCTAACAATGGATTCCAGGGATTTCTCACACCAGTACCGTCATCACATCCTTTCCTAGCCTCCAGCTGCTATCCCACATAGGTCTACGATTATCGACCCATTGGTGGGAGACAAATAGTCGGAAAGGATGAGTGCCGCCGTCGGGGATCAAACCTTGGACCTCTAGATTGGCAATCTGGCGCGCTACCAACTGCGCTATGACTGCGGCTTTGGCTGTGTTGGAATTTTTATTGAAAGAAATCTCCATTGATATTGTAGTTGTACAAACAAATATGGTAAATACAACTACAAATCAGCTGGAATTACAATATTTTGTTTGGCCTATGGCTGTTTAAACTTTTCGTCACTCACAGATTATAATCTTTTTTTTTTCTTTATTATTTTCATTATAACCATCACATTTTTGTCTGTTACAATCAAATCATTTACTTTTTACGTAATAATTATTAAGATAGAAGCCTACACGAAGAAATCAGTAAGTTTCCTCTTGTTAGCATTGGCAATTTTGCTAAGATTACATAGTGTACGCTCTCTGATAGGCATTATGAAGTTCTTTCAATAAAACATCTTACTGGAATGTGCATTACGGGGTAATTACTTAACAGAATGGCAAACTGTGATATAAAAATTTGCCTCTTATTGTTTACACATCTCATCCACTGCTTAAAGAAACCAACAAAAAACAACAAAGCCACTAGATTTTAATAATCAATCTTTTTATCTGTTACTTTTCGTGCATTGATTTCTAGTACAAATTTTAAAAGAGTTCAATTTCTAAACAGTGTAAAAAGAAGAATTTGTAGGTATCGAATTGACCAAATTTCCGTAGATACAGAAAGGGAAGAATGAATTGTGGTTGAGGGACGAAAACTATATATATTCTAGCCCTACAACAAATCTAAAATTTCTTACTGAAGGGTGTCACCTCGATCATAATCCATGCTATCTTGCTTACAGCCATATGCAAGCATTTAATTGGTAACTGGTGTTACTTTACGTGCATGTGCTAAGTGTCATGTAAAGATAATCGTAAACTGGTCCCTCAATAACAAATCACACTTTGTGATTGGTTGACTTGCTGATATAAGCAATGCCCTCCACTATACAGCATGTAATATATATGTTGGATTAACGTATCTGTAATCACGTAAAACTTGAGCTATCAAATTAATGCGACATTTAAAGGGTAGTCGCTAATTTCAAGAGTATTGGTAGAGTTCAGGGGCCATTATTTTGGCAGGGCAATTGAAAGGGGCAGGGGACTGCACTTTGAGGGCAGGGCGAGGCCCCCTCATGAAAGGGGCCTAGGTGGAGCACTGACAGGGTTTTCAATAAGTATTGGGACAACAGATATAATTTGGAAACCAACAGATTGGCCGGGGGCAACTCCCTGGTAGGGGGCCCAGGGAGGCGAAGCCCCCCCGGCCGAAAAAGAATTCAGGTATTTCTTAATCCATTTGGAGAGCTCTCCTTAGTGTTTTACATTGCAGATTTTCTTATATCATAATTCTTAGAGTATTTTTTAGTTTTGTACAAATGAGGCAGTATAACCTTACCATGTTTATCTTTATTTTTTTCAAAATACATTATTTTGTGTTATTATTATTATTATTATATTGAATTATTGCTTGAATATGTGTAATTTGAATGACTGTTAAATTTCAATTTATTTTAAAATCTGCCGCTGATACATACTTAAATTTCCTCACAAATGAATAATGATTGAATAATTTTGTATTTGTAATAATTATACTAATAAATAATCAATACTAAATTGATTTTACACAAAATAAAATATATAATTAATAAAAATACATATATAAGATATATGTTGGGCCGACTTTCCAATGGGTCGAGTTGACCGGTCACCGTCTATAAGACGCATTAATTGACCCAAATTACACTAAAACGCAAAACTATACGCTTGAAAGCTCATAAATTATTATATGTCAAATTATTCTTATCGAAATCATCGTCTTTTTTAATGCAAAGTCGAAGAAACCACGATTGTCTCCAGTCAAGACTTTTTTCTTTTTAGTTTGGCGTCCATGTTTACCAACATGTGAAATCAATTTCGTATTGTTGTATATGATTGGATGACTGATTTAAAGTATCCAATGATAGGCCTCGTAACATGGATACGCAAATTTGACTGGTTTCGCGGTAAATAAACCGGTGGTGGGGTAAAATCTCAACGGTGTCGCAGTAATTTCTAAGGCATTAAAGCTTTATTTTGTAAACAAAACGTGACTGACATTTCTAAATTCCGGCGAAAACAACCGATCAAAAGATGATTTCAACCGATGTTTTAGATCGGCAATCAGTTATTAATGAAAACCCTGACTGAGATGCAGACAACAATTTAAAGTTTATGAAATTAAAGTGTTCTCCAACTTTTTGGGGAGAAAACATTGTGTATAAAGAAATTGCTCATTTCAAGAAGTTTCTTCATTTCTGCAATGTTTTCACAACTTTTTGGGGAGAAAACATTGTGTATAAAGAAATTGCTCATTTCAAGCAGTTTCTTCATTTCTGCAATGTTTTCACAACTTTTTTGGGAGACAACATTGTGTATAATAAATTGCTCAATTAAAGCAGTTTCTTCATTTCTGTAATGTTTTCACAACTTTTTGGGGAGAAAACATTGTGTATAAACAGGGGTGTGGATTCTCATGCCCGACTTGTCCGACACAGGCTTTTCTACCTGAGGGCAAGTACATTATTCGTGGCTACTTGTCCGTGGACAAGTAAATATCAGGGCAAATCTTGGAATGGTACTAAATAGATAGAAGAGATTTATGAGTGTAATGTTTGTACCTAAGGCTAGAAAATATTGTTTTCAATGAAGAAAATGCCGAGTTCCACCATTTTCTTCTTTAAAAATAATGTTTTCTCAAAATTTATCTGTTCTTCATCTTTTCACGGGCAAGTCCATATGGAGAGCAAGATTTTCAAATCCTGGACAAGTAGAAAATCACATTTTACTTGTCCATGGACAAGTAGAGAAAATCCGTATTTCCACATCCCTGGTATAAAGAAATTGCTCATTTCAAGCAGTTTCTTCATTTCTGCATTGTTTTCAAACAGTTTTTTAGGGGCGTCAAGCGGCGTCGCTATGTGGGAATGGGTTATGGGGGCCTACTGGGCCCAGACATTACTCATAGGGTTCTTTTTCTAATAAGGGCCATCTATTACAAGTGTCAAAATACAAACTATCAAATTTCTCTTAACCCATCCCCAAAGTGACACTTTTGGATGCCCATAAACAAAAATAATTTGAAAAACATTATGTAAAATGAAGAAATTGCTTGCAACAAGAAAGTTAAAAAAACCTAAAATTTCTTGAATTTTAAAATGTTGTCTGAATTTGTTTCAAGTTGGACCAGTTCTAAAATTTTGCCGTCTGGTAATGTGTTAAAATGGCTGTTAAAGCATCAACTGAATAGAACTTGAAACTGTATTTGAAAATATGTTACATCCATGGGTGACAGGTCTACCCAAAAGACGAAGATTTTCAAATTTTAAAAACCTAAAACTTGTTGTCTACAACTTCTTTTAAACCGAATCCAGGTCTGTGTTACCATGCCAACCAATGCTTTCAAATATTTCAGTAATTATTAAAAGGGGGGCATACTAACTTAATTCTACAGAATACTACTCAATTTGGTTTAAATATGCTAAATAGTTTTGAAAAGGTTGCCTTCTTTATTTCTATTCAAACCTTATCACCCTGTGGCTCTAAAATTTTATCAATTTTATAAAGAGGTCAATATACTGATGCTTCATGCAAAATTCAAGATTCTTTGACTACTGGGTCAGGAGGAGATGTTTTTTCCCCCTAATTTTACTCTTTTTGTCATAGTAACCAGAATTTTCAACTAATCAAATTTATCCTTTCCGATCATCAAGTACTTCATCCAATTTAGGCTTAGGAACCCCAATTTAGGCTTAGGAACCCCAATTTCGGCTGCCTAACCTGGTGGTGTCGGGTCAAAAAGGCCCAGTGTCAGAAAGGCCCGGTCCAAAAAGACCCGGTCCAAAAAGGCCCACTTTTAAAACTGACCAAAAAGGCCCGGTCCAAAAAGGCCCAGACCAGAAATGCCCACAGTTAAATTTGACCAAAAAAGCTCACTAACCTATCTTAAACATTTGACATTATTTTGACTATGAAAAATGTAATTTTTTTGTTTAATTTGAAACTAACTTAAATTTGATAAGTGTAAAATAAAACACTTTTCAGCAGCAATAAGAGATTGACACTTTTATCTTTATTACCTGTATTGAAAGGTGTTGGCATAAAGAACCATTTATAATAAGTATATCGATAAAGTATGGTTGCTTCTGAAATGCAGTTTCTTCTTTTTCCAAATGGTTTTCAATCATCCTAGCAATGTTTCTGGAAACCAAGGTGTTGTTAAAAATTGCTGACTCTGTGCTGTACAGTATATATCATTGTTGTCTAATGATGGATCATTTGAGCAAATCCATAAAATATCATGCCCATGAGTGGTAGGATAAGATGATAAAATAAAAATATTAAATATATATATATTACTTCTAACAGTTGAGTTAAATACATGTATGATCAGACTGACTTGCTATTCTCTCAATGTACATGTGGGCCTTTTTGGACTGGGCCTTTTTGTACACTTTGCCTTTTTGTCACTGGGCCTTTTTGACCCTAATTCAACCTGGTCATGCCTTCAAAATTATCAAACGGTTCCGACGTGTTTAACCGTACTGCTTTAGGAATGGAATCTGTTTCGTTTACCTGCGAATAAGCCTGAAAACTAAAGTCGTTTGAATGAATGGATCAGCGATTTGTAACAGTGAACAGTATTGATGTAACGCATTTTTATTCTTTCCATCCTCGTTGTACGACAAAATGGAGGCAACTTCACTGACGCTTTAAGATAATTTTCTTACGAAAACATATTTACTTTACGAATGATTTGTAAATACACTCGGATCTAAAGTGTATTTATGTTTTTTAAATATTCTTTTCTATTTTTTTATCAAATACCACCATCTAAATTAGGACAAAAAAGGAAAAGTTTTATACGTCAATAAAATTCGTCGTAAAAGTTCTGAAGTTTGATCAACCGGACATGACCTATTTTCACAAGTTGTCCAACGGAAAATATCACGAACTTTCTCTCGTGAAAAAAATCGAGAAAGGAGCTTTATGATCGAAATTCCTTTCAATCTTTGCGAACATTTATCTATTTGAATATCATTTTTTGGGGGTTTGTCAGTGTTTTATTCAAGTTATGTCCAAATCGGATTTAAAAATCGCTGTCGTATGTTCAAGTAACCAAAACCGAAGTATGGAGGCCCATAATTTTCTCAGGTAGATCTATTGACTAAAATCAAAAAATAAAATGTTGAAAATGAACAATGTTTTTGTTTGACTTTTAAATTAGATTTCTATATTACGCCCCATATTGACCTTTGTTTATTGTCTTCTTGACTTGGAATATTTGGTAAGCCTTTCCCTAATCAAATGGGTTTAACGAATCCGGGTCCGTTCGCCCTAAAGCACGTTCGCCCTAATATACAGTTTGCCAGCATGCCCACTGGGTTTTCATTTTGGGGGTACATGTACCCCTTAGGTTGAAATGGAGGTACAAAGAAAAATCTTGGGGTGGAGTGTACACTTTACTTTCAGAGTTAATAGTACACCATACGAATCTGAACCCTTTACCAAATGACAATGTTTTTCTTGTATAATTTGTTCATATTCAGTAAATAAGTGCCACATGTGCAGGTGTCAATTTTAGAGTGAGGGATAGCAAACTTTTTTAAAAAGCTAACTTTTGACATTTCGCTTTCTCTTAATTATTGGATTATGAAGGGTTGAATTGGATTCGAGAGTGATCAGTGCTCCAGATAAGGTCATTTTTCTGTAATTTACGGATGTAAATTGGCTGGTTACGCATATTTTTCAGCGGATTGCCGTACAAGTTACGGATCGTTAATCATGTGTACGGACATTATTAGGTACAAACGCGTAAACAAAAGGGAACTTACTCTTGTAGCATTTCATGTAATCACTCGGCTATTTCCGATAATGCCGAAATCCCCATTACTTTATTATTACCGATCGATTTTCCGTCTCTTTCCGTGACATTGAAATGCAGACCGTGGAAAATTCTTGTCAACAAGGACGGTACCAGGCATTGAATCTCTTTCTAATTTAATGTCGTGAGTGATGTGAAACGAGAAATCAGTGATGATTCTGAATAGAAATGATTTCTTATTTAATTAAATGGAATTTGTGATACAAAAAAGAAATGAAAATAAATTAAAAGTTTTGTTGCTGTGTAGAATGTAAAATCGAATCCGAATCGATTCCGGACGATTCATAGAAGTTAAGGAAGAGTTCAGGTGTCTACTACGGTAGATACTTGTATTTATGAAATGTCATATTGTCTTATTTTTGTCAAACAGAGCTATAGCCCAGATTTTGATTTGCAGTTGCCGACTGTAATTCAATGTTTGATGAGCAATTGACCTGTTTATATAAATTTAACTTTTAGTATAATATATAATCAGGACAATATTGCTTTGATAGCGATCAATTGGCTTCATAGAAAAGTTCTAGCGTTCTTGCTATATTCTAACATTATGGTGTAAATGTTAACCATCTCTGTGTTGGGTTAAAGAGCCCAGTTTTGATTAAAATGTTACTTAATAAACGAAAGAAATGAAATTTGATATTCCTTCTGTTTATTTGATACTAAAAGTATGCTGGTACTGATCCTCATATCAAGTACTGATTTAAAATTATTTTGATCAGTACAGTACTGATGCCTCTTGAAATTATCTGGAGCACTGGTGATGGCTAAACAACTCTAACAAGTTAATTATGAAGGTGGGGAATGGCATTATAGAGCAGGCCATACCAGGCATGTCAGCTCATTGTTAGCTCAAACTCTGGTATTAAAACAATTCTGGTACAGAAAATATCAAATGACCTTATTACTGGCCAAAAGTCACCATTTGTGGAGAAATAGAATAGTTTTGCAGACAGCAAATTATATAGCTAAAACAAAACTACAACATCAAATAAACAGCTCCATTTTGTCACGCCCAACTTACATCTACAACGGAACTCACAAGAGAAACTAATTTCCAAATCAAAATCTATAGTATGAAATATTGTCAGTTTCATGCCAAAAGCACATAAATATCTTGCATTTTGTTTGAAAAATAGCACAACTTTGGACTTATTTTAAAACAAACTGGTGAGGCCATCAGGATCCGCCTTATACAAACTTTTCCAACAGCTGGTTCCTGCATGTAACGGAAATCACTTGCTCCCGATCTGATTTTGTTCTACTTTGCTTGCAATTTTTTTGGTTTATAGGAAAAATACGCACGTAGAGTTTCTTGTTTTAATCGCAAAGAATTCTAAATGCACACACACATAATGGCATTTTAATTTCTAGGTTCATTTATTTTTCTTTACGTTCATGCACGTCTTGGTGTAAGATTTGTATGTGAACCGACGTAATTGTATGTGAATTACGTACTGCAGTAAGTAAATGGGCACCCTGGTTTGCGCCAGGTCTGTTCGCCCTAATTCCCGTTCGCACAGGGTCCGTTCGTCCTATTTTATTTATGAGATAGATGCACTGAAAATTATGCTAATGTATACCTTCTTTGATTCTTTTAAATATATTCAGGTTTTGTATGTCAAAGATGATCTTTGCTGCTTAACGCAATATCAGAAAAGAAAACTTCAGATAGATAATGTTTAGTCGACACTTTAAAGTGAGCATGACTTAAAAAAATTAAGTAACAAGTTAGGGAATAAAACTAAAGAATACATTTGGACAGAAATCAGTGTTGGAAAAGGAGAAAATTTGGGGCTATCAGGGATCGACACTAACTAGCTTCAGTGGGATCCCACAGGAATCCCTACCTATTACTTCAGAGTTTCCTCCGGATAATCAGGAATCTCTCCTTGATATACAGCATCTCATTCACACTCAATCCTGTCCTTCTAAGCCCAACTTGAAAAAAAAAAATTCGGAAAACATTGTGGAAAATGAAGAAATTGCTTGATACAAGCACTTTCTTCATTATCCACAATGTTTTCTACATAAAACAAGCAAACAAATTAATCAGGAGCATTAGTTGATACATTAAAATCTATTGTACTGGAGAAATATTGAAGGGTCCTGACAGAATCCCTAGCCTGAGATTGCTGGGGTCCCTTCCAGTTTTCAGGGATCCTCGGAATCCCGGGACACTGTTAGTGTCGATTCCTGGCTATGTCTCTGAAAACACTTAGGATGTGATCGAAACCCATTCAAAATATTCTTATCTGTATCTTTTACAAATACATTATAGACAGTTGAACATTTTTGATAAGCAAATACCATCTAATTTGAACATAAATACTATTCTAGACCAGACTTAAAACATAATGCAACATGATAATATTGCAATGTATGACAATATTTTGATTACATATTGTAATGTGGGTGAACAGAAAAAATAAGAGCGAACAGACCCACATTTGGGTGAAGGACCCAGGGTGAATGGAACAGACCCGGGGAAAAAGTATATTTAGGGCGAACAGGCGGTCCGATATCGGCTTAACAGCCCAAACCTGAGGTCTGTTCTCTTTTTATACCTTTGCTTTTAGAGTTGTCCTCGTGAGGAATTTTACCACTTTTAATAGTCATTTGATACATGTGCAGTTTGGTCCTGGTTTACAACACCTGTTTGTCACATTTGAGCAAGATAAATTTTAACAGGGGTACAGTCAAAGCCCAAGATAGAACAAGACTTAGCCCTGTAGTACGGTTACCAGTCAACTCGACCCATTGAATAGCTCGGCCAGGTCAACTTGGCCCTGATATATAGTATATAGTAATGCAAGTATGTTGCGTAATATATTTGAAACTATTGTATAATTATATTATAAAACTTATTTTTCATTTTTATTTTATTTTTGTAATATAGAAATGTTAACATTTTTTGGAATCGCATCGATTTGAATGGTTGTATTTTTTCAATGTACATTGTAATCTATAGCGTTTTAGATAGGTTTCCTACAACTGATTGATGATGGATAAAATTTGTTTACTTTATAATAAATCATAATGTTTATAAATAAGGATAAGATTAGATAAAAGTTTTTTTCTCTTTGAAAAAGTCCAAATGAAATTTTACACATATCACTATATAACATATATTGGGCTGAGTTGACCTTGCTGAGTTATACGATGGGCCGAGTTGCCAATGGGCCGAATTGCCAATGGGCCGAGTTGACCAGTCACCTGTAGTAAAAGTACCCCTAGGGATTAGGGATTTATGATAATGATACCTTTAACTATCATGCTTTTTTTATACCTCAACAATTCAATTTCATGATTATTATTAACCAGTGTGTGACTCTAACTTTCTAGGCAGGAATCCCAATGGAACACCTGTCATGAAATTTGGGAGTCCCTTCTGGCAATGAGGAGTCCCTGAAAATTGGACAACTGCGGAGCATAATAAACAAAACAAATAATGATTTAAACTAGTCTTTTTAAAACACCACATTATTTCTATAAAGTAATAAAAGAACAGTTGCAATTGCAAAAATGGTCAAGTATGGCTTAGCATAATTTTTTTTAAAAATGGGCATTTCCTGTTGAGTAAAACGTTCAGATTGCCAACGAGGTCTGATTGTAATTGGATATTCAAGGCTATGATTATAGTTACTAAAACAGTCTTAAATACTGAGAGTTATATGTGGATATCAATTATTAGATGAGTCTAAAAAAAATAGAGAAATCAAGAATCTCAAAGGAACATCTAGAAATTAGATTTGGGAGTTCCTGGCCAATTTTTACAGTCCTCATTGTTAACTCAAAACATGTAAAAAAAATCACAAAAAAACATAAGCATGCTGAGGGAGAGAATTAGCTATCTTCTGGTACAGTTGCAGGCAGGCACTACTTGTTAGATTTGCAGGCGCAATAAAATTGAAAGGCTGATATATAAATTGATGAAGGAGTATTATAAACTTTAGGATAGATTAAAAGGTGTTAAAATGTTAACAGGCCCAGGTCACGGATATTGGCCTTGGATGTTCCAGCTGTCCAAATTCTGCCCTGATCTAAAGAACATCTTTCTGGCTACTACTTGCGGAACTAGACCCAGACATTATAATCAGAAATGTAACTTGGTTGTACCCTGCAGTATTTGTTCAAGAATTCCCCTTCCCTGGGCATAATTTGCTTTCACAAATAGACAATTAATGATAGTCATAGTGGTACAATCATTGCTTCTAAAGTCTCTGACACAGGCTGAAACTTGACACCATGTGATCACAGACCTGCTTCCTTCATCAGCAGAGGCGAATAATTCCTCAATACTACCAGTGATACTGCAAATATGGAGGAGATCTGCTAACAGATTCTACAGATACACCTTGTCTATCCAAAATCTACTGGCTTGTCAGTGACCTAAATCTTTCAGACATGATAGCCTGGAATTCCTATACCATCAAATGTGGCAACTACAACTAACAACTAAGCCAACTCTTCCTGGCCACAGTTCATGATATAAGCTCAGCTCTAGCAAGCCAACCATTTAGGAAACAACATTCTGGCTCAAATAATTAAACCCTCCCTCCCTTGTGACCTTATGTAGACCTTTTGTAGTCCCATGCCTGGGATCATTATATCACCACACCATTTTTGTCTAGGTTCAAACAGTATCCTGCATCAAGCCTTCACCAAGACAAGTCCTATTGTGGAGAAAGGCTTACAACTCAGCATCAAATCCATCATCAAAGACTTTCTATAGACTTCGCACACAGGTACAACCAACAAACATAATCATCCTATGGAACACTTTTTGAACCAAATCATTAAAAAATACGTCAGATTCAGTCAACCATGGATGTCGCACAAAGCCAAGCAAATATCTTTCATGAAGAGAAGATCCTACCAAAAAGCAAGAAATGGAAACCAAAACAATAAAAGAACATACAAAAATCTTGCTAAGGAAAATGCTACAAATGTAGGAAGGCATATAATACATACATCAAAGACTCAGACTTGCTCACCACAGTTTGAAACCGAAAGAAATTATATACCCCACTCCAGTGAAGAGTTAAAGAAAGGTTAGGAATTGCATCTCTCCACTAAAGTCAAGGGGAATCACTCATACCAAAACCTACAATATTAAATGAGTATCGTATTGACAAGAGAAGACATGACCAATATCTCAACTTTAGCCAGGAAACCTTATCCAATTTTGAGAAAATTCACCATCAACTAAGAAGATGTGCACAAACTATACAGGGATCTAGATCATCATAAAATCCCCACCATATTCCTATAAGAGAATGGAGACATACTTGCCCCTACTCTCACACTCATTTTCAATACTTTAATTGTTCGCGGTGATTAATTATACCATGATCAGAATTGAGCCAGGAGGCATGCTAAAGTCACACACATCTACAAAAAGGAAGCCAAGAGTGACCTTGCCAAATAAGCCTATTTGGCCAGGTCATAATACACCTTAATAAGTACCAGATACTGTCCAGTCAACAATTGGGCTTCAGGAAAAAACGGTCCACAGGGACCCAGCTATTACTCACTCTTTATGATCTTGCAATTTGCCAAAGTGCCTGGAAGAAGGTGAACAAATGGATGCTGTCCTGTTCGATTTCACCTAGGCCTTCAACAAGGTGCCTCATGAAATACTAGCAACCAAGTTTAAGCACTATGGCACAAGAGGCAATCTACTACAGTGGATTAGAAGTTTCCTTGTGGACAGAACCCCACAAGTTATGGTAGAAGGGACCACCTCTGACATAGGACCAGTAATATGTAGAGTACCCTAGGGATATGTAATAGGTCCCTTACTCTTCCTCATTCATATTAATGACCTACCCAAAAATCAACATCACACCTCTTTTAAGACCAGTCATCTTTACATAAAGATCCACTCACAGTGGTAGCACTTAGGACTTCTAGTCATGGGGTCCAGGGTTTCATCCCTGGCTACGGCAAATATCCTTTCCGACATTTGTCCCCCACCAATGGGTGCATAATCGTAAATGTATGTGGGATGCGCAGCTGGAGGCTCAGAAAGGATGTAGTAGTAGTACTGGTTTGAGAAAAACTAGCAATGGGTGGTTAGGTGCTACAGCCTCTGCAATATGACTGAAGTACTGATAAAAGTGGCATTAAACCCCATTTAATCATTTAATCACTCACAGGATGATGCCTGAGCCCTACAAGAAAACTTAGACTCCAACTATGGGATAAAGACTGAATGCTGTCATTTAATTCATTCAAATTTAAGGTGGTACGGATTACCCGGAAGAAAGCCCATCAAATTTTAGCAAGTAACTTCATCCATAATACTAAATAAGCAGTTATCAAAGAGGGCAAGTACCTAGGAGTAAATCTGGATGACAAATTGTCAATGAGCACCATGTTTCTTCCTATCCATGAACACCAAATTGTCTTCCATAGCCTCGCCTTTCTACATAGGACCTCAACAAGCTGCCTTAAAGATATAAAGGCACAGTCTTACCAGACCCTTGTTCAACTGATCCTGAAGTATGACAGTGATGGCATGTGATCCTAACACACAGTCAGACAGACATAAATCATCTGAAGTGGTCCAGAGACATGCAGCCTCATCTATGACTGACAAAACCATACCACAAGCAGCACCTCTGAATTGTTGACAAACTTGAATTGGCAGCTTCTCCAAATATGTAGTGCACTACAGCTTGCAGTGATGACCTACAAGATCATCAATCATCTTGTCGACATAGCATCTGAAAGCTTCTTCCAACCCATGCTTACATTCACTTAAAGCCACCATGACTCAGTTACATTTACACCAGCTTTTCACTGCAAGCAACCATAGTCAATAGTGTTGTAGAGTTGGGTCTCTCCCACCCAGTAGTCAGCCAAACTGACTTTAGCTCACATGATCACAAACTCTGGTGAGTTATTGTGATTGGTCATCATCAGGCGTCCATGCATTCACAGTAAATTTTTTATCCTAAACTGACCATGGAATTTCAACCAAACACCACAAAAATTATTCTTTGGACATGCTTTTCAAAATGCTGAAAAGAATTGAAATCCATGAAGAACTCTGGTTTCTATGGCAACCAAGTGAAAAACCTAAAAAAAAATTTGACCAAAACCACAAGGCCCAGAGCTTTGATATTTGGTACATATCATAGTCTATTGACCCTCTCGGAAAATACTTCAAAGAACTGCCGTACTCTGAAAATTAGCCCTTTTCTTTGAGATCCTTGATTTTACATGGGAATAAAGAAGAAATGTTCAGCTTTGATATTTAGTATGCATCAATGCCTATTGACTCTCTATATTGACCCTATTCAAAAATACTTTAAAGAATTACCCTACTCTGAAAATTAGTACTTTTCTGTGCTATCCCTTAATTTACAAAGGGATAAAGAAGGAAATCTTTGAAATTATTCCCCTCCAAAGCTGTAAAGCATAAAATTTGATATTATGTATATTTCAACCATTAATGACCCTATACCAAATTACTTACTACATAAGAATAAAGAAGGAAATATCTTCTCCTAAACCTAAAGGCCTAAAGCTTTGATTTTGATTTGGTATGTATTACCACTTAATGATCCTCTACCAAAGTATTTTAAGCAGCCGCCGTCATAGCACAGTTGGTAGGGCGTCGGACAGTCAATCTAGAGGTCCCGGGTTCGATCCCCGACAGCGGGACTCATCCTTTCCGACAATTTGTCTCTCACCAATGGGTCGATAATCGTAGACCTATGTGGGATATTAGCTGGAGGCTAGGAAAAGATGTAATGGTAGTACTGGTGTGAGAAATACCAGGATTCCATTATTAGGTGCTCCAGCCACCGTGATATAACTGAAGGATTGTTGAAAGCGGCGTAAAACCCCATTCAAACAAAACAAAACACACAAACCAAAGTATTTTAAAGAATTGCTGTACTCTGTTAATGATTTCATTTAAGAATAAAGAAGGAAATCTTTGAAATCTTATCCAAAACTGTAGCCTGTAGGTCCTTGGTATTTGGTATATGTCACCACCTAATAACCCTCAACCAAATCACCTTTAAGAATGACTCCTCTGAAAATTGGCCCCATGTTGTGCAATCTCAGATTTACATAGGAATAAAGAAGGAAATTGTAAAAATATTCTCCCAAACCATAAGGCATAGAGCTTTATTATGTGGTACTTGCCTACATACCAAAATACTTCAAAGAATAACTCAACAAAATTAGCCCTATTTTTTGGGATCTTGGATTTACATAGAATTAAAGGAGAAAATATTTTTGAAATATTTTCTCTAAAACTGTAGGTGTAGAGCTTTTATATTCTTGAGCTGTCAAACTAAGGTCAGGCATAAAGGACCATCATGGTCCTCTTGTTATGTTTTATCTGTATGGACATACTAAATGTGCTTCACAAACTACCTTGTACACACACCAATTGTACAATGTTGCCCCAGAGCTGGACCTGTACCAAACAGGAAGAAGACAGTTTCTATCTAATAACATAACAACAAATAAACAACATAGACATGCTTTTAAAATCTTTACATCTAAATGCTAATATGAAAAAAGAAAACATATCGTCTGCTGAGCGCAATACTATTCTAAGTCACTTTTTTGCAAAAATGAGTTTTATTCATTATGATTAATATTTTTAACCAATACATATTCTGTCAAAATTACAAATGCAAAATCATAATAATAATTTATTTATTCCTTATTTCTATAATATTCTATCTCAGAATGTTATTATTTTTCCCCGCAATACTATTCTAAGTTGACTTAGAATAGTATTGCAGAAAAATATTGAAAAAAAGATGTAACTTTTTTACTGCAATACTATTCTATGAGAAGTGTATTCATGACCTTTATCTATATATTGATTACCTAGCTTGTTTACATGTTTATTTGATAAATATAAGTAATTGTTAACACTGTGATAGTGACATCATATTACTTGATGACAACATTAGCGACAACTTGATGATCATATTTTCAATTTTAATACAGTAAGATTTTAGCTTCAAACATTTCTGTTAAAGGTAAAGCCCTTATTTCTTACACAAAAATAAAACATTTTAATTTGTTTGGAAAAGTAAGTACTCAATAACCTTTATATATTGGATTATAAACTGTAATGTTCAAAGATTAATACTGTAATTATTCAAATCAGATTCATTGCAACAAGCTCCAAGAATCAGTTGACTGTTCTTAAACCTTGGAAGATTCTTGACTCAAAATAGACAATTTTGGAAAAATCAGCAAAAAGATTGCCAATTATTTGCTTTCACAATTCCATTGTGCAAATACTTTTTCTTTCAATCAATCAATTTCCACACAATCTAGTGCATTCTGACCAGTAAAGCCACATGCCTAATGAAAACAGTGTGATAATAAGATAATTTACATGTAAAGAGCAACTTCTTTTTTTTAATCAATGGCTCATCAAAAAAATGAGGGATGATTGTAGGAGTGAGGGTGTAAATGGGAATAATGTTACAGCAAATGGTAGAAGTATTAATGGATAAAAGGTATGTGAGAGCTGATGGTAGAAGAGAAGGTGTAGATGGGAAGAATGTGAGAGCTGGTTGTAGAAATTAAGGTGTTGGTGAGAATAATGTAGGAGCTGATTGTAGAAGTGATTTGTAATATGTGTAATGGGAGAGCTGGTTGTAGAAGTTATAATTGATATAGTTGAGAGTAATGGGAGAGCTTATGGTAGAAGTATTCTTTTAGATGAAAGATGAGAGTGGATGTTAAAAGTGGAGGTATTGATGATATATGAGAGCTGATGGTATATATGAAAATAACATGAAAGCTGGCGGTAGAAGCATTGATATAGATGAAAGTTGACAGTATAAAATAGTAATATAGACGAGAGTAATGAAAGAGCTGATGGTAGAGGAGAAAGTGTACATGGGAGTAGCGTGAGAGCTGATGGTTTAAGTATAAGTGTAGTTGAGAGTAATGTGAGAGATGACAGAAGAGGTTTTTACATAAATGAGAATAATATGAGAGCTGATGCTTGTAGTATTAGTGTAGATGGGAGTAATGGGAGAGCTTTTGGTAAATGTATTGTTATAGATAAGAGTAATGTGAAAGCTGGCAGTAGAAGTAATAAAGATGGTAGAAATGGTGAGAGCTGAAGGTAGAAATGGTGATATCAATGAAAGTAATATGAGAGCTGATAGAAGATATAGTGATTTAGATGAGAGTAATGTGAGAGCTAATGGTATAAAAAAAGGTGTAGATGAGAGTAAAGAGAAAGCTGATGGAAGAAGTATATTTATGTTGGTAAGAGTAATATGAGAGCTGATGGAAGAATTGATGGTTAGAGTAATGCTAGAGCTGTTGGTAGAAGTAAACATGTAGATGTGAGTAATGTGAGAGCTGATGGTAGAAGTAATGGTGTAGATGTGAGTAATGTGAGAGCTGATGGTAGAAGTAATGGTGTAGATGTGAGTAATGTGAGAGCTGATGGTAGAAGTGATGGTG